>OZ005655.1:219276214-219876214 GCA_963930645.1 Salticus scenicus | reverse complement strand
GGACAGATAGAAATATGGACAGTCGGACAGACGCATACACAAATTGAAATTATATTAACATTTAAAAAGTGTTGGAAAGTGTTGAAAACGTTTAACGCAAATTAAAATGCAATTCCAGCAAATTTTTAATAATAGCCCTTACTGTAACTGTGTAAATCTAATGCTAAGCAGACTATATGCTATACAAAGCATTGTTTTAAGACTATGAATAACATATTTTTCGATTTCATTAAGATTTTTGCAAAGTAAAGTTATTAACATTTGATTTATATAAATATTTCTCATATAACGCAATGCTTTGAAATACTTTCGGGTATCCCTGTACACAATCCAGTAGAAATATTCACTCCATTTTCAATAGGCAACATCCGATAATGAAATTGAATAACATTTATCGGTTTCATGAAATTTCGGGCGTATTTACGGGAATAAGAGCGCAGACAGGCAGACAAACCGAAGTCATTAACACATTTCAACCTTGTTTGAAAGTATTAAAAAATTTAAGAGATTAAACATTCAGCAAGTAATACTAATGAATGCACTGCCGTTTTTGCAACACATGCGTGTATATAATATATATATTTAAAAAAAAAGTTTTTAACTAATTTTATACATGAATTTAAAAACCATAGTTATAAACAACACTTTTCTGATATTTTTTCTGATATAATTTTATATCGAATAAAACAATTCAATCTCAAAATTTCTAAAAAACCTCAAAAAATACAATCTAATTCTCAGTTAATTATTCTTTTTTCAAATCAAATATTTAATAAAATCAATATCACATCAATTATTAATGATAAATCTTGCATGTTTCCCATCAATGATTTACATATTTCTCGAACATTTAATTATCCTATTACTCTTGGTCGATTGTTATTCAATTATAATTCAGTGTCAAAGTCTAACTTTTATGCTGATGTATCCTGTAGTTGTGATGATCCTTCCTATGCAAAATATGTAGTCAAGGACAAGCATGGACATATTATTACTGGAGATCTTGAATTTGTTAATAACAGCAATTTAAAAAACTTATGTATTATGGCACAAAATTTAGACTTCCATCAAAAACTAATATTCCACAGATTTTACAGCAATTAACTTTTGATATTGATTCCTTTATCTATAAAATATCTATTTCATATAATAAACCTATTGAATATTTTAATCAATGGAAATTTTTTGTGATTTCGAAACTTAAAACTGAATTAATTAAATTAAAAACACATTTAACTTATTACAGTAAATCCGATCTATTTAAATCTATTAATGTACTCAAACAAAACTATGTTATTACTTATGTTGATAAATCTCCGAATAATTATGCCATGTTGTTATATTCTACATAACAACACTATTTATATCCAAAAGATCGGTATCCCACAAGGGGGATGTAGCTCGAGTTTGTTAGCTGACTTATATCTATACCATTATGAACAAAGTTTCTATAATGATAATGTCATTATTTATAGATACATTGACGATATTATAATTTTTTATGTTAATAATTCTACTCCATCTTCATTAAAATTTCAATATCCCTCTCACCTTACTTTAACACATAATTTTATTAACAATAATTGCATTAGTTTTTTAGATTTAAAACTTAAATTTAATGGTGGTAAAATATCTACTGATCTATATGATAAACGAAAAGATTTTGTTTTAAAGTAAATTAATTTACACATCTTAATTCTTGTCTTCATTTACCTGTATACATAAATATCATTCTTAATCACCTATTTCGCATACACAGACTTTGTTCATCTCAGTACAAAAACAAAAATATTAACCATTTAATTAAAACTGCTACGGATATGGGTTATACGAAAAGATTTATTTATTCTATTATCTATCAAGAAATGTCCATTGTCTCCCCCCCCACCAAATATATATATATATATATATATAAATAATAATAATAATTAAAAATGTGGCGGATGGGAGGGCAGATGTTTGATTAGGGAGGAAGGGTTGTGTTGTATGGCTGGTTGGTTGGGTGGGTTGCTGAATTTAATTAAAAAAAAAAATAGGAAGCATTGTATTATTGCAATTGCAGGCTGCATCCTCTTTTTCTGGTTGATATTATTTAAGTTTCAACTCTTCATACATTTTATTTGTTTAATTATTCAAAAAAATTAGATTTCATTCTATGCATAATCAAAGTTGGTGTTTTCATTAATTTTAATCAATTCTAATTTAAATATTTTAAAAAAAATATAATAATAATAATTTTTAAAATTAAAATAATAATTCACCAATAACATAATCATAATGTCTTTATCATCACTTGTTGGCCTTTTGATATGTTTGCTTAAGAATACAAATTAAACTAATGTAAATTGAAAGTCTAATCGTACAATGGACCATATTCCCGCTTTGGGTTCGAGGCTACAAGAATATCAGCTGGGTAGGGAAACAATCCTCAACTCTACCATAACAAAGCATTGTGGCTTGCAAATTTTTATCTTGCAATATTATTTCTAAGAGTTACAGATTATATGAAATTGAAGTAAAAGTGATATAGTGATAACTTTGTTTTGTTTTTAATCCAGTTTTAGTAATATACTTTAATATTAATCAACATATGTAATATTAAAAGTTGCCGTGCGAACTGTGGCGATGTTAACATATTTAAATGGACGTTCCATTTAGTAAATTCCTTTATTAAAGTGATTGAAATTCTAATTATTTAAGCTTTGATGTCTATATATATGTGTGTGTGTATAAAATGTTCTTATTAATCTTTTATTCATTATATATATATATATATGTATGTGTGTATATACATAAAATGTTCTGCAATTTTACGATAGGAAATAGTCTTAACTTTATCATTCGATTCAGTTGTTTACATTTCTCTTTTGTTCTTGTTTGAACATCATTATTAAGTTTCACTGCAGAAATATTTAGGAAAATGTTATGCGTAACAATAAAATGGCATCTTGAATCTAATTTGTTTACAAAATATCGGCCACGTGTTCGGCGATTTTACCTACGGTGACGTCTCAAGAATATTGTCCATTTCTAAAATCACTTAATAGTAACTCACATTTTTCACGTAAGATGGCGCTAGCTCAAATTACGTTGAACGTTTAATCTAAAATGGAAATCGTATTGATTAACATTATGCTTAAATTTACCTCTTAAATATCATCTTTTTAATTGTGCTTTTAGCTTTTAAATTTTAAGAAAAATAAATATCACTCAATGCTTTCATTTATTTCATTTCAGAAACCAATATCGATTAATCGTTTCTTTACTTTTAATCATTTCTTTTAAGTTTGTTCGTTTTGGCAACCGGTTTATTTCTACTTATTCTGTTTGGAATCGGTTACATGTGGACTTATCAATAATACGTATTCCATTTTTCAATTCTGGTTGAGTTACTGTTTTTAATCTAATTTCCTTATATATATGTATATATATATATATATATATATATATTATGCGAGATAGAAACTTGTATATTGCTTGAAATAGCTATACAACGATCAGAAATCTCGCATTTGCTGATGAGATGCAAGTTTCCTGATGATATGATTTCTGGATTTCAGCATTTAAATCTCTATTTTTCATTTCATGAATTCTCTTTTCTTTCAACAGTTTCTTCTGGTTAATTTATTTCTTTCAATTTCTATTATTTGTTGAATGTTTTTACCTGCATATACTCTTTAAGTGTTTCAGAATCGTGAAATTACTTATTTAGTGTGAAATGTTTGTTACCGAGCTGCAAATGCTTTTTATAAGAAATTCACATTTAACTCTTAAGTAGACAGGTGAAATGTTGGTGATCGCCGTCAGTGGAAAATAATTCTATATCCCTGAGGAAATTTGTAATAAGAAAATTCTTTAAAGAGAAAAGAGTTTAACGGCCCTCTTCACTCACCGTCGCCGGAAGCCCGAACCAATGTTATTCTATGGGGAAATTTTCTTTACAAATAACTTATTAACTAATACATATTTTTAAATTCTGTTTTCACATTCAGAAAATTCCCAACTGTTAAATTGACGGACCTTTTTTAAAAAATGTAATTTTTTAATTTTTAATATTTTATTTCGAAATTGCAAAATGAAAAAATTTCACATATTGAAAATTCGTATTTTGCAGCTTCAAAATAAAATATAAAAAATTAAAAAAATAATTTTTTAGAAAAGGTGCGTCAATTTAACAGCTGGGAACTTTCAGAATGTGAAAACAGAATTTAAAAATATGTATTAGTTAATAAGTTATTTGTAAAAAAAAAAATTCCCATAGAATAACATTAGTTTCGGCTTCCGGCAGCGGTGAGTGAAGAGGGCCCTTAAGCTGTCGCAGTCTTGCCAACTTACCGGATTTTTGAATGCCAATAATTTATTTTAGAAATATCCACTTTATATTTTAGCAAAATTCTGTGATTTAATAAATAATTTTATGCGAATAGTGGTATAGATTAATCCAGAAGGTTGGTAGCTGTGATGACGGTCCTCTAATGCAAAAAATAAAGGAAATATCTTTATAACATCGCTACCAACATTTTAATTTATTCAAGAGTATTTTTAGTCTCGCCTTTGTTTCGCACACATTATTTATAGAATAATTTTCTGCGATATATAACTACAGTAAAATAAGAAAAAGTTACTCTTAAAAAAAATGTGGTATGAAATAAAGGCGGGGTTAAAAATGCTTCGGTATAAATTAAAATGTTGCTACTGTGCTAGAATTCGAAAATTAACTTTAGGAATGTGTTGTAAATTTAAAAACCACGTTTTTGATGATGTTCATGCTATTCTTTCAAAAATTAATAAATCTTCATTTCATGGAATATGAATTTATTAATAATTTTTCATAATCAGAAACATGTTCTTTAATCGAAAATATGCATGGAATATGTTTGAGAATTTTCCTTCTATCGCGTAAGGAAAAATAATAATGGTAATAGTAAGTTTTTTGGGAATATATGAAATAAAATCCGCCATATTCATTTTACAATAGTATCTCCAGACTTCGAAAGCTTATAACTCTATGAAAATTTGAGAGAAATGAATTTAATTACATTTAACTATACCATTTTCCAGGATGGTTTCATAGATATAACTTAAAAAAAAAAAAAAAGAAGTTAAAAATGGGTGTTGGCATTTGGTACAAATGAAGTTGTTGCAAGTTTTAATTTGTAGACGACCCATAAACGAAATCTATTGCTTCTATTACACACAACCGGTTTTCGCACAACTTTTGAGCCAATTGTTAATTTGAGCCAACTTTGTTAGCTCAAATCACCTCAACGCCTAATTTAATAGGAATTGGGAGTACGAAAATTTTTTTCTAGCTAGTCGTTCGTAGGAACAACTGTGATAAGCCAGTGAGAAGAAAGCTCTTTTCGCACTGAGAAAAGATAGCGCCGGTGGGAATTCATTCACCGTTGTTCTCTTCACTCTCCCAGGTCGTCCCCGTTAAAAGAACGATAAGTAGGTGTATCTTGACATGTACTGTACACCGTGGAAATCAGTTTTTCGAACAATTTTTGATTCAATATTGAAAAGGCCGTATCAGATTCATCAACTTTTCGAGCAATTTTTGACCCAACGCTTAATTTGCGCCGATTTTCTGGGAGAAATTGCTTCAACATCCAGTGTGATAGCGATTCTGATTTCGAACAATTTTTTTCTCCATGCCTTAAAAAATTGGACGTACGAACAATTTTCTTCCAGCTTTCAACCAATCAGAGGTATAGGCTGTGTAACGTCATTCTTCAAGATGGTGGAGAATACGAAAGAGAGTACCTCTCTGTTAAAATGGAACTTTTAGCAAGAAAATGTTTTAATTGAATGCATTAAGAATTGTAGGCACTGTGGGATGTTTAAAATAGTTAAATACTTGCTTTCCGTGTATTTTCTTTATTGAGGCATTATGCGACTAATTTAAGTTAATATTTAAAATTTCAGTGTTTATTCATATCTATCTTCTATATATAAGTCTGTGACCTCGAATAGATTTTTATATGTTATTTAAAGCTTCATACTTATATACTTATATTAAAATAAAATCAGTAGTATATACTTAGTTATATAGTTATATACTTACATATAACTATATACTTAGTTATATAGTAATATAGTTATATACTTCATACTTATATTAAAATAAAATCAGTAAAAACACTTATTAAAATGCTTTATTGGTTACTAAGAAAAAGTGCCTTATTATTATCATTATTTTTAAATAATTATCGTTTGTATATATATATATATAAATGCTATGAATACTTAATAATTTCTGAAAAATATTCCCTTGAATCAGGCCTATTTAAGGTTTGCCAGAATTTTCCTGAATTTTATTTTTGGAAAAATTAAATAAAAATAAATTATTATAACTTTAAAAAGAATTTATACTTTAATTTTGTTTGTTTGGTGAAAAATATGCAAGTATAAATATTTCAGAAAATAAACTTCTCCTACATTAATATCTATATAGCACATTTTTTGTTTTCCATTTAATATTATATAAGTAATATAGTAATTGAATGACTAGGGCGTAGAAATGGGTGGGGTCGTGGAATTTAAAGTCCTACCCATTGGATTTTGCATAGTTTCTAAATCCTACCCATTGGTCCCATGGACTCAAAGTCCTACCCTTTGATTTTTGCATTGTCTCAGAGTCTTACCCATTGGATTCCTTTTAATGCCGTATGAAAGAAGTATTCTTTTAAAAATATTTATATACGTGCAATTTTTTGTAACTGATATTAATAATGAGTAAATATTAATTATACTTAATTATTAATTGATTTTCTTGAAAATAATTTTTATACATTTTGAAATGAAATTGTTGAACAAAATATTGATGTTATTTTAAATATATTCCCAATATTATTAATTTCCAGGCAATCAAATAAACACAAAACATGAAAAAGATATTTTTATTTATTTAATTTCATAAGTACTAAAAATATTTTTATTATTATTAAATAAAATGAAGCAGAACTTGAGCTTTGCAAGAAAAAAAAAACCCCAACATTCCAACCATCGATTTATTTGCTCCAAAAAAAGCGCGATAAATAGTAAATCATAGACCAGTTGTTCAAGCAATTTTTGCTACAATAGTTACAACCCTCTTTTCTCCTTTCATCCAAAAAGTTGCGGCAAATATTGTCCCAAAAGTTGTTTTTTCGAAAAATCGCCCAATCTGATACTGGCTTAACCCTCTTTCGGATTTCGGTTTCAAAAAATTGGAGCAAAAATTGGCTCAAATGAAAGTTGCTTGAAACATCGTTGTGTGTAATAGGAGCATTAGTGTACCATTATAAGTTTGACGTTATTATTAATCGATCGGTAAAAGCCGGCGAAATACGACGATTCGCGGTGAAATTAGTCAGGGGGTGGCGTTTTTCTTTTCTTTTCTTTTCTTTCTTTCTTCTTCTTTTTCTTCTTTTTTTTTTTCTGATTTTACAAAGATTCAAATTCGAGGAGATATATATAAAAACAGCTTATTATACTTTCCAGTTTTAATTACTGAATATTATTATGTACCATTTTTTTTTTTTTTTTTTTTTTTTTTTAAACGGTTGATAATTACAAAATATTCTAAAATCGAGTGGAACCACTTTAGATTTTAATTCTTCTTATATTTTATGTAAAAATATCTGATTTAAAGAAAGAAAAACAAAATAATAAATCTTCTTAATGTTTTATTTATCTATTTATTTATTTTATCTTTTTACCCTCAATATTTAAAAGAAAAATTAACTCTTTTAAATTGCTTATTTTTTTTCTTTTATTTAGTTAAGAGAGTTGGTCCCATCTTTGTAAAAATACGCTCAATCCGGAAAGAATGAAGTTGAGACCTGATTAGATTATCCAAAAAGTAAAACTAATCTGGATCGCCCCGAAAGTAATAGTAGTAATAAACAATCCATACGGATTTCTAATCAATAAACATTTTCAATGCATTTCATCAATCATTTGGATTTTTCCGCTGTACAATAAAACAATGAATTTCTGAAGCTATAACGTATTTAATCTTACAGTCTTCCACTAATGTATGCTATTCTTAACATATGCTGTACAAATAAGATAACAAGATCTTTCTTGTTAAATTTCATATTAAAATTCAAAGTGTACGAAAGTTATAATTTTAACTCTAAAAATAAGAGAATTGATGCAATATTTCCAAAACATAAACTGATAAGAAATAAACACGTGTGTGACCCAGAACTACAATTAAATAAAGTCTTAAAATACAGAAAAAATATTATATGTTACATTTTTTCGCTTCACACACTTAAAAACGATAAAAAGGTTGAAAATACATTTTTATCTCTTAAAAAATTACAATTTGCATACAAAGCGAACAAATTCGGTCAAGTAAGATTAGCTGACACCTTAGAAATAAATCACGATTATCCTTTTGAGTTAAATTAGCGCTTAAACTTCTATTCCAAATAAAAATAAAAATAAAATAAATAAATAAAGTCGTCTGCTTACTTGAGTGTATTTTATCAAGTTTCTGAAAACTTTCACGTATATTTAATGATAACGTTGAAGTAGAATGAAATAGTTAGGTTATTTAGATTTGATGCATGCTTTCGGTTTCGGCATTTTAGTGATTTAGAAAAACAAATTTACTGTAATTATGCAAAATTCAGTTTAGCATGAGATGCATAAAACTGTCATAGATATAGTAATAAGACATAGATTGATCATTGACGGGGAAAAAGTGATGCCTTTTCATTTGGGAAAAGACGGCCATTTTACTCTCTTATGGATGTTTTTCCCCGAATGAATAGACACGGGAATACACATAGATAATTTAGCAAATAAAATTTATGAATAATTTATGTACTAAAAGAGAATGAACAACTCTAGATACCCATTTTTCTTTCTTTCTTTTCTTTTCTGACTATACTGTAGTATACTCATATCTGCACGAAACTAACTTTATTTTGGCATTTATTATTATACTTCTCTGAGATAAAAATCGTCTGCATTCCTCATGGAAAATAATTTTAACAAGTTATAATTTAATAAATATTTTGTATTGCGTAAATTTGTATAGTATTACATAAGAGAGTTTTGTGGTGGCCACAACATACTAGTTATATATTAAAACTTCCGTGGCTGCTGACTACATTTAAAAGAATTTTGAAAATTTCATATTACTTACTAACATAAAATATTAAAAAAATATTACAATTTAAAAAAAGTATTCCATTAAATATGAAGACAGTAATTATATCATAATAATAACAAATAAACTGATTATAAAATTTATATTTTTCATAAATTACTTGGACATAACTTACTTATGAAAACTTATTTTATTTCTTTTCATATATTTATTAGAACATTAAAAGCCGCGCAATATTTCGCATTTTCAAAATTCAGTAACTTTCTATACTATTACTATTTTCGAGTTTTAACTCTCTAATGGCTGATGCCAAAAAACTTTTTCGGCATCAAAATTTTTTGCACGTTTACATGAGGATGATAGATCTATATAAATTACTATATCTATGAAAACTGTATACTATTAACTGTAGGGGGGAAAATGTTGCCTCCTGATTTGAAAGAATTTGTTATGTAAATGTTTTTGTGGGTCCATTAGTTTTATATCATTATAAATAACTAGCTGGCTTTGCCCGTTTTACTGGATATTATATTTAAATTAATCCTTTTTATAATAATAAGTCTATTTTTTCTTTTTTTCTTCCTATATTTATTAATAAGCCTCACAAATATGGTCAGTTATTGTCTGCCACAAAGGAATTATTTTAGAAAAAAATGATTTGTAAAATATAATCTTATTGGTTATGCAGACGAATAATATATCTTTAATGTGGAACGCCTTTTATATAAACATGAAATATCACTGTTCATTTATTCATCTATGAACATTGAGTCCAATTTCTTGTAGCTAAAGCTGTTTGGATAGAAGGTTCTTTTCATGACGTAGAGGCTCACTATAATTGGGTTTAACAAAATTTCAGCCTTAATGGGTTAAAAGGGGAAGTCGATGTTTTTTAACCGTTTCACCGTAGATCTGCAGGGGTTTAACAAGTATAGAAGATTGAAATTAAATAAAATGCCTTTTGCCCTAATTAAGGTTAAAGATGAGAATCTACCAAAATTCAGTGCTTAAGGAGGGTGAATGGAGGCGTCTAATTGTTCTACATGTTATTCGAAATGGGAAATTCGTAGTGACTTGAATAAAAGCTTTAATTTTAATAAAATGTCCCTTCGTAGACCATAATTAAAGTAAAAGACGAGAATCTTCCGAAATTTAACCCTTAAGATTGGGAAAGAGTGTATCTAGCCATAGCCTGCTAAACTAGATGCCTGTCGCGTGGCTCAGAAACTTGGCAACAATTGAAGCGGTAGACAACGCCAGATTGCGTGATTTGTTTATTCAACTATCACCAATAATTTTAAGGAGTGATATATAATATATATAACCGATAATTCTGCGATCCTATTCGCCTTTTATGTATATCATATACCACTTTTAAAAATTTTTGGCGGCTGTTGAATAAAATAGTCGCGCAATCTTCACCAGGTGGCGCTGTCTACCGATTCAACTGTTGCCAAGTTTCCAAGCCACGCGACAGGCATCTAGTTTAGAAGGCTATGATCTAGCATTTCTACCCGTTCTTCGTACGGGAAAAATCGTAATGGCTTCTTTTAGAATCTTGAAATTCGAAAAAATGTCTTCTTTTAGACCATAGTTAAGGTAAAATGTAAGCATATTCTGAAATTTAACACTTAAGGGAATAAGAGGTGTACATTTCTACTTCTCGTTTTTCACACGTAGAAAATGGCAGTGGTTTCCAATACAATTTTCAACCGATTTGAACAAATTCTGATCTTCATCAGAATTTAGAATAAACAATCTCTTGCAAATTAATTAATTTTGCATTCAGTTTTCATTTTTTCCCGTGCAAAGAACGGGTATAACTGTTAGTTGTACTATAATTTGGAAGTAAGATCAAGATCACCATTTATTACTACTTATTCTACCGCTATTAAAATAAAAGAATCTTCAGTCATGGTAAAGCGTAGGAGTTTTCTCTATTAAAATGCATACATGCATACTTGCCAATCATTTCATTATGAACCGGACAATTTTTAGTACCCGCCTTTTTTTTTCACACCAGTCATTTTTTTAGAGTAATTTTGTTCTTATTTAATCGTAACAACATTTGGAGAGAACTACACTAAAAATAAAGTGGTGTGAAAAAAGGGGCGTTATCAATTGTACGGTTATTAATGAGATGGTTGACAGTCGGGGGAAAAAAAACTGTACGGATTGGGGCGTTTTTAATTAGATCTCGCTGGTGGCTGGTAGGATGTTTATTTGAAATATGTTTATTTGATGATAGCAGCTGGGATTCAAATAACATAATAGCGTGTGACCATAGCCTCCTAAACTAGATGCATGTCACGTGGCTCGGGAGCTTGGCAACAGTTCAAGCGGTACAGAGCGACACCTGGTACAGATTGTACGACATTTTTATTCAACAGTCACCAATAATTTTAAGAAGTGATATATGATATATATAATAGAAGTTTCTTCGATTTTATTCGCTTTTTTAAGTATATCAAATCCCACTTTTAAAAAATTTTTGGTGGCTGTTGAATGAAAAAGTAGCGCAACTTGTACCACGTGGCACTGTCTACTGCTTGAACTGTTGCCAAGTTTCCGAGCAACGCAACAGGCATCTAGTTTAGGAGGCTATGGTGTGACCATAGAATAATAATAAAGGAAGAAGGAGCACGACAATACTCTAATGCTTACAAACCCCTTCTAGTGAAATGCCAGTGAAAGCTTCTTTAGCTCCTCTCAAACTTGAAGTAAGGCACCCATCCTCAGCGCATTTATCGCTGTTTGTTGTGGGTGCTGCCTCGCAGACTGATTGACAGAGAGACAAGACGATTAAAAAATCTCGCCAACAAGTCGCCAACCAATCAGATGGAAGCACTGTTACAACCCTATACCCGGCATTCCAGGATTCTACAAACCGAAACCAAAACACGTATGCTCCTTCTTCCTTTATTATTATTCTATGGGTGTGACGCACGCAAATGTGCTTGGGAAGATTTTACTTTTTCATATGTTTTTATGTGGCGATGAATTCGATAAGAAGATGCGTATTTGTATTTCGCTTTTCATTTTCTTATTTATTTTAATCAGTTAATTTCTTTATCTGATTTTTTTACAGAGACTTTTTTATGATGAGTAAAATGATTAGTTATTTAGGGTCGTATATAACCGTTCAAGATCTGATTGGGAAAATCGAATTATGCGATTTTGCGAAAAAAATTTAAATTTTATAACAACTGTTCCGAATAAAAAAAAAAAAAAAATCTTGAAAGACGTCACCGCACTGTTATTAAGAAGAATAATTCGGTTGTCAATTTGGAAGTTTTTTTTTTACCTAAAAACCATACATCAGTATCTTGTGAGGGACTCTTTTTTTTAAAGCCGGAAATTTAATTTCAAAGCGCTTTTTACGCCTTAAAACTAAAAATATTAAGAAATTGTTATTTTTGAATAGCAGTTGTTTTTTAATCAAATAAAATTATTTTACTTTTCACATACTAAAATTACTAAATATATTTAATTCCATATAAAATGTATACATATGTTTTTTTTTATCATTAAATTATGTTTTAAATGTGCTAGTTAAGTTTTCTTTTGCTAAACGATGCACTTAACAATAAGATAAATTAATCTTATCTTTTATTGAATAATAATCCTAAAAGTCAATTATAACATAATTGTTATGAAATAATTATGGCAGCATAATGCTATTTTCATTTATTTTATTTTCGTGTAATACATTATTTGGCAGTTTAAGATTTGGAATAATGTTGTAATCTTTTTTAATAAAACATTTTTTTAAACAACTGAATAACATTTTTTGAATAACATAGTTTATATATAGGTATTATTTGTTACATGAAACGGATGTATGTTATTCAATATTATTTGCAATATTCTCTTTTCGCACGTGCGTACTCTTTCAAGGTGAACATTTTATGGACTATATCTTTTGCTATTATCATTTTATATGATACCAATTTTATTTTTAAAATAAAAGAAAATACGATTACATTAAGTGAAAATTTCAATTCGAAAGTGTTGTTATTCAAAAACATAAATCGTATGCACTATGTATGACACGTCTATTTAATGCATGTCTTCAAGTCCCATTTCAATTATGTAGTAATAAGTTACAAAAATAATAAGATGTTGGAATATATTACCATAGGCAGTAACGAAATGAAGTAACCTATTACTGAAATGTAACTCTTTATCCTATCTCTGGATTCGTAAAATGTTTCGGACTCAGGTTTTCGTTGGATTTACATGTTTTGAGATGTCCTGAACAAGATTTGACTATTTTTAGAAAATCTATGTCTATGTGTCCGGTTGGTGTATCAAATCATTTGTTGATATTGTATTCACGAACGAAGGAACGAAATTTAACTAAACTTGGTTTTTAACTGGACTTTGACCTAAACTGGTGCTACATTGATGCTATTACATTTAAGGATCAATCGTTCAACAGAGGGGGTTGTCATCCCATTTATTCCTAATTTTTTAAATGGCAGTATAGGACAAGTTTTCACATAAATGTACATAATGAGAATTATTTTAACTTTCAAAGTTAAATAAAATAATATTTACAACAGCAATAGTCAATAGTATATATATATTTTTTAAATATATGTAAGGCAACAACCCTCCCTCCCCGCTCCGAGGGGGGGGGGGAGCGTTGAAAAGTTTCAATATGTGTATCTTTCACACACAAAAAAAAAAAAAAAAAAAAAAAAAAAAGGAACGAAAAATTATGTGGTACACATTGATTGTTAACACTTTCCAACCGTACGTACTTGTTGCATAATTTTCAATTTTCTTTGCCTACGTTATCACACAACGGCCTTTCTGCCTTTCAGACAGAAGGCTTACAAATAAACTAATTGTATTCATAATCACTCTAAAATATTTTGGAAAGTGTCAAAATTGCTTAACGCAAATGAAAATGTTGCCCTGAGATTCTAATTGCAGCCCTTAATGTATCTCAATATCTCAATATTCTCCTTTTAAATCTGAAGATTAAACATATCATATTCTATGCAAAACATTATTTTAGCATATTAACGATAAATATCAATTTCTTTATCATTTTTAAAGTAGAAAGTTATTCAAATGTGATTTTTTAAAATGTCTATTTAAAACGCAATGCATTTGAATTCTTTTGGGTGTCAATGTACGCAAACTAGTTGTACAGCATCTATTAAAGTCATTTTAAATAGGAAACATTCCATAGTGAACTTGAATAACATAGAACATTTTTTAAATATTCTGAAAATATTTAGGACGATGGGAACGGGCCGATGGACAGATAAAAAGATTGACATCCAGACAGACAGATACACAAATTTAAATCATATTTAGAGCTAAAAAATATTTAGAAAATAATAAAAGCGTTTAATATAAACAAAAATGCAATTTTATTCCAGCAAATTTTCAATGATAGTCCTTAATGTAACTGAATATTTTTACGTGGCCCTGTAAATTTTGTTGTAGCAAACAAATTTCAGTTAACTCAATAAAACTGTTCTCTGAGTGCAAATTGAATAGAGAAATAAGAGATAAATTTACATCTATGCAGACATGAATGTATTAAAGACATATTATCTTCCTTAAAACGTGACTTATATTAACTGAATGTTTTACTTCGTAAGCAATTACAATGTATGGAATATTAAAAAAAAAAAAAAAAAATTCTATTCATTGGAAAAAAATTTTCACACTTCAGTTTTTTAAGACGGGAAAATATTCTTCTAAAATCATTTAAAGCTTTATTTTAATCCTAAACTATTCAAACATCACTAAATAGTTTGAAACTCCTAACTTTAGTTAGTCTGCTTTTTTTTCCCTTTTTAAAATTTCCGGTATTTAGGTTTAGCATAAGGTTAAAGTTAAACCCCATGCAATTATTTACAAGACAATGGTAATTTTATGATTGAGTGTATAAGATAAGAAATTAAGTCACAATAGTTTTGTACTGAACCGTTGCTAATCTCTTGAAAAACGTGATATTATCGGTTGAAGCAATAACCCAAGGCTTACATTTCAAAAATTCTACTAACCGACTGAGTAAAATCTATATCTGAGAACGAGTGTTGAACCGAAATAGTATTTTGTTCGTATAACTTAAAAAAAGTGTCTGTTTCATGTACTGGAGGGGTCATATTCTCCGCCTTTTTTTCAGAACACTATCAGAGATAAGAAATTTTTACTTTATTGCCAACACTAACTTCATGCAGAAATATTTGTAGTATATTTATAGTAATGAGTTGTGATTTAGTATGATAGAGATTATTGCTTAAAAATTTTGGAAACAATAAAGGCAGTAATATCTAATCCTTGAAAGTCCTGAAAAAAGGGCGGAGAGTACAAACCTGGGTACTGTATACACCCAGTGTTGCCAGACTGCGGACTTTTTTATTCAATAGCCACCAAAAATTTTTAAAATGGTAACTGATATACATGAAAAAGCGAATCGAATCGAGGAATCGTCGATTATATATATGAAATATCACTTCTCAAAATGATTGGTGACTATTGAATAAAAAAGTTTGGAAGTCTCGCAACAATGCATACACCGAGAGCTCAAAGTCTCCGCCCTTTTTTCAGAACACTTGCAGGGATGAGAATTTTCCTCCTTTATTGCAACCACTATTTTTATGCAATAATCTCTATTCTATTTAACCATGACACATCACTAGAAATATGCGGTAAATATCTCTGTATAAAAATAGCAATAAAGACGGAATTTTCTCCTTTCTGAAAATGTCCTGAAAAAAGGGTGGAAACTTCGAACTCTGGTATATACCCAATTTTTAAGTGAAATATATGATGCTTTTAAGTAACATAGAAATAGTTTTATTTCAAAGCTAGATGATTGGTTGTGTGGCTTAAGACCAGTTGACTATACTAGGAGGGTCCTACGCCTATAGGTGGAGTGCACTCCGCTGAGGATCTTTCTAGTGGATCCTAGACCGTATTTCCGTGGTTTTCTCCAAAAATCCTTTTAATAACTTTATTTTGTACAAATCATCATTCACATTTCGTATTCATATGCACACACACACACACAAATAAATAAATAAATAAATAAAATAAAATAAAATAAATAAATAAATAAATACTATTAAAAATAAAATAAAATAAAATAAAGATAGAAATGTCTTCTGGCACTGTAAGATCAATTTTCTATTGCTCAGCTGACAGGAATGACAGTACACAGTACGAAATGGCTTCATTAGTGTACAGAAAAATTCTCAAAGGGATTCGTGGTAGTTGCATTACTTTGTTACAACGGAAATTTAAATTAAAAAAATAAAATAAATAAATAACCTCGATGTATGGCTCTCTTTGCGAGTATTAAAACTATGCATGAAATTCTGTCTGTGACAGAATGTAATTTAGTACGGTAGGACTAGTTATATTTGTATTTTAACACCCTTTCAAGAAAAAAAAAAAAAAGAAAAAAAAAAAAAAAATCTGAAAACACCATTCTAAATAATCAGGAAATATTCAGCCGAGACCCGTTGGCTCTGTGGTCAGAGCACACAACTACGAGCCCGAAGGTTGTGAATTCGATCCTCCCCGATGGAAAGTGAATATATATATATATATATATATATATAAAAGTTTTTACGGATTTCACAAAATATTATAAGATAGTGTAAGAAATTAAATTGGATATTGGCAGGCATTTTGGAAGTGGAACACTATAAATTGATAACGACGCAAAATGCTAGATTGACAGAAATAGTCCTGTCGTACTAAAATAAAAGCTATTTTTATGGAATATAATAAGATTAGCTTTAAGATTTACAGGGCCACACAAAAATATTCAGATACATTAAGGGCTGTAATTGGAAACTGTTGCAGTAATATGTTCGTATTAATTAAGCCTCTTTAACACTTTCTTATAATGTTTATCAGTGATGATGGTTTGAATTAGTCATCTTGTCTGGTAAAAATAATACAACTGGTTTGTGTACAAGGACACCTAAAAGATTGACAATGTATTACGTTCTATGAAAGGCATTTTTTAAAACCATATTTAAATAACTTTGCACTACCTAAAACATAGTGAAATCGACATTTATTATTCATATACTAAAAAAATGTTTTCTATAAAATACGGTATGTTTAGCGTTAAGATTTACAGCAGTATACTCATAGATATAGTAATATATATAGATCTATCATCCCATGTTATCGAGCAAAAAATTTTGATGCCGAAAAAAGTTCTAAAATCAGCCATTAGAGAGTATTGAAAAAAAGAATAAAAAGAAAAATGAATTTGAAACTGTATCTGGAGTTTTTTATTCACCTTTAGTAAACAAATTACTCAAAAATTTTATTTACTAAATTATCCGTGTGTATTCCTGTGTGTGATTTACTAGGGGAAAGGCAGCCATTAGAGTGACATTTCCCGAAAAAAAAAAAAAAAAGGCCGCACTTTTTCCCTCTCGCTGACCAATCTATGTCTTATTACTATATCTATGAGTATACTAAAATATTCGGATTCATTAATAACTAAAATTCTAAATTACTGGAATTGCATTTCCACTTGTTTTAAGAGTTTTTAATATTTTCCAAGAAAGTTTCAGAGTGATTATGGATTCAGTTTGTCTGTCTGTTTTTCTGTCATTCTGTCTATCCTTTATGTTATCAAGTAGGCAAAGTGCATTGGGACGATTAAACGATTCAATGAGTATGTAGGTACTGTTCTAAAGTGTACTAAAGGATCGAATCTAGTCCACTGGATATGAGTCAAATTTCATATCATCATGTAGAAATTCGTAAGAATAATGTTGTATAACGTCGCTCTAATTCAAACATTAAAAAATGCCTTTATATATTAGTTTTAATGACAGATTTCAATACTTGTGAGTCAGTCATATTAATAGCTCGAAAGTAGAGCGATTTTTTTTATAAAAAAAGTATTAGATTGTTGTAATAGACTATTTTAACTTTTTAATGATGTTCACGTCTCTGTACTTCTTCATTTAAAAATCATTACTCACGAAAAACTCAAGCTTACATCAGCTAAACTTGGTTGTTTTTCTTTATAAAAAATCTCGTGACAAGAAAAACATTTTGACCATTTTTTTGTATTCTAATAAGCCAGGCAATTATTTCTAGATTTTGAAACAAATAGAAAAATGGGAACGAAAGTGCAAAAAAGAGGACGATCATTTAAAAATGTCTGGAAGAGAGATTGACATCAGTAATTTGTTTCGCCCGTATCCCCCCCCCCCTAAAAATACATAAAATAAGATTGGTGACGGATGAAAAAATTTTGAGTTAACTTTGCAGTGGTAAAAACCAAGTGGAGCGAGCATAATTAGATGTCATCATCACATATGTGGACGAAAAGAAACGGTAACTGGTCTACATCCTTCTGTCTCTTGAACTGAAACTGTCTATAAAGTGGACATAAAAGTGAAAATAGACTGGCATGATATGGTACTAGATGTTTTGGTTGTTTTATTTTAGAAAAGAAATTAGTTTTAGAAAAAACAATATATGATCTTGATTTTTTTCAAATATTTCTTATTTTTAAGGTCTTATATTTTTCTTTTCTTTTCTTTTTCTTTTAAATTGAAGAATTAACAATAAAAGTTCAGAGTGACTTCAGTGTTCCAATGATTTAAGGAAACTTTCTTCATTTAATCAGTCTGTAATTTCTTTTTTTTTTTTTTTTTTTTTTTTTTTTTTTTTAATTATCGAATTACGGTCAATTTTTTGCACATTAACCCTTTCAGTCGCAGTGTTCCTGCTGATGGAACACCTAATTTTAATTCTCAAGTGCAAAAACTCATCCCGGAAATTTTTTAGGAAAAATTTACATTTATAACATAGCAGAAAAATCCCTTTTTTTAACATAAAAATATAAAATTTCTTTTATTTTAATTATGTTCGTAAATTCCGGCGGCAGTGTAATTTAAATGATTTAATGACAGTGTAATTTAAATAAACCCGCAAAGGGTTAAAATACTCCGGAATAAATTGAAATGTTAGGATCTATGCAACTTTTACGAGTTTTTGTTGTCGATAATGTTTACTTATAAAGTGATTTATTAATTAAATTAAAAAAAAATATTATTTGAATTTATTATTTGAATTTAATAAGGTTTACTTACAGATATTTCAAACCGAAAATTTCTCGTAAAGGAACAATGCTAATTTTTTATTTTTTAAATATTTATAGTCAGCTATGTGTCTAAAAGCCATTTTTAAAATTAGTTTAGTAATTTTTTAAATAAATTAAGCAGTGAACCTTAAAGGGTTAAAGCTCATTAGATCAAGACCAATGGCGTAAAGTGGATACCGGTTTTCTACCTATTTTAGAAAAAGATAATGAAGAATATCAGAAAAGTAATAAATAAGTAATACGGAATCGGAAATCTATTACTTGTGATATTTAAAAAATAATTTTTAAATAAGAAGATTTCTTTACTATTAATACATAATAATTAAAAAAAAAGTTTCATCAAATTTTAAAACTGTTCGTTACAAGAAGTTTCTCGATGAGAGTAAGAGAGTAAAGAAAGAAATTCAGAAATCATAGCATTAACCTTTTTCTTTCTTTCTTTCTTTTTCTTTTCTTTTTCTTTCCTATTATTTTAGCGAAAAAAATATATAAAAGTCTATCATATTGTTTATGCTTTAAAATACTCTTTTAAAAATATATTTTAAACGTAAAACTTTTGTTGTACAAAACATAATCTTTTGTTGTCCATAAATATTTAAAAAGGTGCTTTTATCTACCTATATTCCTTTTCCCAAAAGAGTTATCTAACGGCTCAATTGTTAGTGCTTTGGCATTCAATTAAAAGGAGATCTCTACGACCAAAGCTCCTTAAGGTGCTCAAATTTGATACCATTTCCTTCCAAACTACCAGTGGCCGAGTGGTTCTGCGCTCAAAGCTGGCAGATGAGAAGTGCCGGGTTCGATCCCTGGTCGCGCTCATCGACCTACCCGTTCGAAGTTTTCCATGGTTTTCTCCAAAAATCGCGTAAATACGGGTTAGGACCCCTTAGAAAGACCCCACAGTAGGCATTCGACCCATAGGCCTAGGACACAAGGGTAGTCAATCGGCCTTAAGCTAACCGAATCCAATCCTCTTCCAAACTACTTAATAAATTTTGATGATATTATTTATTTATTATTATTGTCATTATTTGGTGGTGGTGTGTGTGTGTGGTTGGGGGAGGAGGGATTTGTTTAATAAAAGTTACTTAACAATATCAGCTAATTGTTTAAGTTCCAATATTCAATCTCTAAATATGAAAGGAAATGAGCTTTTGAAGAGCTGTTAAGTCGAGAACGCAATTTAGGACTTAGAGACTTATTTTCTGGTAAACAACTTAACCGATTTGGCTGATATTTTTTATTTATTTATTTTCTAGTGCTAAAAGATTCTTGTAGGAAAATAATGTATTCGCAACTTTTCAAAATTTCAAGTATTATTAAAATTATTATTATTATTATTTTTTTTTTTTCAATTTCGAAAGAAATAAAAAAGACAAAAATTGAAATGGTGATCACATTAAGGAATTTGTAATTAGAATTATCCCTCCCCAATACAAAATCTTCCTGCGATGTCTTTTACAATCAGAAAAAATATATATATATTAGCCGAATTGGTCAAATTGTTTATGAGAAAACATGTCCCTAAGTTGCGTCAGTTTCCCCTCATTCTTGAATGTTTGAGATTGAAACATAAACAATTAGCTGATGTTGGCAAGTAACTTTTATAATTACCTCCCCCTCCCCCAACCACACACAAAACAAATAAATAAATAAATAAAAATAAATAAAAATATAAATAAATAAAATAAAATAAAATAAAATAAAATAAATAAAAAATAAAAGAAATAAATAAAAGAAATCAATTAAATTTATTGAGCAGTTAAGGAAGAAACGAAGTATTAAAGGTGAGTCACAAGGAGCCTTGTCCGTAAGGATCCTCAAAGAAATATATTCCCTTAATAAGTGCAAATGTCAAGTCCTGGTTTAGTTATAAATGTTCGTAGTAGCTCAACATCCACTTTAAACAGTAGGTTCCAGCCTAATTAGCGCTAGTGTATAAAAAATAACAAAGAGAGACAAATAAATCAAATCAAATCAACTGGTTTTTAAAATCTACTGTTACGAACTCCAAAAAATAAAATCTGCTGATCAGGGTTTTTGGCAGTTTAACAAAAAGAAAAAAAAGAAAAAAAAAAAAAAAAAACCTAGCGTCTTTCTTTTTAACTGCACAGGACAGGTTCTTTTTCTATAAATCCCCCCCCCCCCCCTTTTAATTGAGATTTCTGCAATCCCTGTTTATACAGTTAGAAATTGCAAGTTATTTAAATTGATTCACATTTAAAATGCATGTCACTCTCAATGAAAGTTATTTCTATCATCTGAGATACCAAAAGGTTAAAAGAGAGTCTGCTAAGGTAAATAAAAGCAAAATATTAACATATATTTTAACATATATTCAAATGATATTATTTTAAGTATTTGATTTTCAAGCGACTTATAATTTTTTTTTATTTTTTTTTTATTTCTTTGTTACTCCTACAGCTTAAGAATGTTTACTTTTCCTCCCTCTTAAATCACATAGTACTGATATATGCAAATCTCCCGCCGAATCAATTATTTGCCGCAAAATCCTTTCTTTTCAGAACTGGCGACAGTGGGTGATTACACTCAAAAATACGTTCTACTTTTCCTCTTGTGTGAGAATACTGCGTGAAGGCCGCTAAAACCCGGAGGGGACAAATAGGCCCATTTGATGTAAAACGGACATAATTTACCAACTGATTCCATGCTCACTCGCATAAGTAATATGTGTGTTTCTCTTTTGTTTAAAAGCAGTATATCCTATTTTTGGTCGAAATTGCTTAGCCGGGAGGGGGGAAGGAGTGAAATTTGGGGCTTATGGAAGATTTTGATGCCCAAATTTTCGGAGCAAATTACGACAGATTGATAGCTTTGACATAAATAGTTTTTTGTTTGGTAAAATCGATTTACAGTTAGTCAGATGATGATATACATCTTGTACGCCCTGTGTTTTTAGTCAACGAGTTTCGAACTTAGAAGTTTTAGAATTCTCTCGAGGCACGGATCATTGTTTGTTAACTTGGAATTTTGTGGAAAAAATATTCTAACTAATGGATACGTAATAACTGATATTTCTTTTGAATGTGTATCTTTGAAAGAGACTGTTGATTCTAAAGGAGCATTGTTATTTTGGTATGTACTCATTAAAAATGTTTTCATTTCTGAGTGCTTAAGATTGATCGCGAATTAATATTTCCTTTAATTTTCAGATTCATTAAAAGGCATGATCTCCATTTTGCGTAGAATATCAATATGAATGTGTTTCTTTATAATTTTTTAATTCGATCTATCTCAAATTTAACTTTTGACGTCTTATTTTGTTAATTATCATTCGAAAATCGTAGATCAAACTAAATAGTGAAAGTGATGTAAGATAATTAATTTTGTAGTTTTAATTTATCACAATCAAAAAAAATTTTCAATAATAATAATAATTATTATTTTTTGCATATGTAGTTATTTATTTATTTATTTATTTTTTAATATTTTAGAAATAAAATAAAATTATTCATTTTCATTCATTACTTTTTTCATTTTTTATCCTTTATAGTACTTGCATTTGATAAATCTTACACATTTCAGATAATTCCAATCATACCTAATAATAATAACAATTATAATAATAAAAAGAGCCGTTTGGCCATTCTAGCTGTCTACAAGCTCAAAAAAATTTTCACCTTATGTTTCCGAGGCGATTTATTAAAATTAACTAAATTATTGAATTTTACATAATAATGCTATTTCAAAGTTTTTTTTTTTTTTTTTTTTTTTTTTTTCACATCTTATAATAGTATTTACAATTTCCCTAATACTAAAGATGAATACGATTTCAGTATAAAAGTACTTTCTTTCGATATAAATATTTTCGTATAATTTATTTGAAAATGCACATTATTAATAAGGGCAATATAGTATTTTTGACATTCGCATAATTATTTAAAAGGTATTATCGATGATAAATGATTGCATATTTTTTAAATAATTCTTTTTAATAATAAAAACTCAAGTTTCCAGAAACTAACGCTAGTAAAAGATGTCATTGCTACTTGATCAATATATTGCAATAAAGAAAATAAATATTTTTCATATTTTCAAAAGATAAAAAAAAAGAAAAAAAAAAAAAAAAAAAAAAAAGAAAAGTTTAATTTTACAGAAAAAATGACGACACAATTTCAAAAACGCACTGAAAAAATAAATAAATAAATAAATAAAATAAATAAATAAATAAATAAATAATAAAATAATATATATATATATATATAAAGTTTTATTCATAATTTTTAATAAATAAAATAAAAAGAAAATATAGTTAAAAAAAGAAAAAAAGTGTAAATTAAAATAAACAAATCAATTATGTTTCGTATATCTAAGCAGATTTGTTATAATAATATTAAATAAATTGCAATTACTAAAAATATATCATGTAAATGGACGATGAATAATTGAAATTATAAAAGAACATTTTTAAAAGTCAATTCCTACTTACAAACACTATCGAAAAATGATTTTTTTTTTTTTAAATAATTTTGAATTAGGCAACAAAAATCGCGCAAGCAAAATCAAATAAAAATAATTATAAGATTAAAAAAAAAAAAAAAAAAAAAAATTATATACCATTTATATACCATTTTTTAAATTTTCTGAGGAATCACAGAGCTCTTATCGATGTGCATAATATTTTTAAATTGATAATGACGTCAATTTTTGTGAGATGCATAATTTAACTTTTTATAATTTTTTAATGTTCACGTTTAATTAAATGTATTTATTTTCATGTCGAAAGAAAATGAACTCGTATTTTTTTTTTTTTTTTTTTTTTGGCAACAATTAAATTATAGCTAATATTTCAATGGCTATTTTAACCATAGAATAATAATAAAGGAAGAAGGAGCACGCCAATACTCTTAATGCTTACAAACCCGATTCTAGTGTAATGCCAGCGAAAGCTACTTTTGCTCCTCTCAACCTTGAAGTAGGGCACCCATCCTCAGCGCATTTATAGCTGTTTGTTGTGGCAACACAACAGTTTATGTAGAAACACTTATGCTCCTTCTTCCTTTATTATTATTATATGATTTTAACGCTATTAGGATGCTATTATTTTCATATTTTAATTAATTATAAGAAAACTAATAAAAAATTCGAAAATCGGACTTCGAAGTATTGTATTGTGAGCGAGTTCTGAGCAATCCTGAAAGTTTCAAATTTCTAGCTAGTTGGGAAGTTAGTTGAAAATCGATTGAAAGGTTTGTACAAGATATATATAGGGAGAGTGTGAACTAATAGTAGGAATTGAAAAATAAATAAATAAAAATAAAATAAAATAAAATAAAAATAAATAAATAAATTTGCAGTATTTAAGTACTAGTTTCTCGTCGACAAATAAACTAGCGACAATTTTTATGAATTTGAGCTGAAGTTTTTATTCATTTATTTATTTATTTTATTTTATTTTTTTAAATATAAGTACTAATTAAATTTAAATTACATTTCATTACTCAAATTTTGTAATAATAATAATAATTAAAAAAAAAAAAGTTACATTTTAAATAATTTTTTTTTTTTTTATTATTAGCTATTTATCACGGCATTTCGCCATTGTTTTTGTTTTGGCGAATATGGATATATTAGGGGGACCGGAAAATAATGTCGTTTTGAATTAAAATACTGACATCGGAAATTTATCCTGGATAAAATTTAAGATATTCTTAGGTAACTTATAAGATGGTTATTTGTAAAGTACCATGTAAACACTGTTAAACAAAAATTTCCGGTTTCATTTTATTAATTCAAAACGACATTATTTTCCGGTCCCCCTAATAGATTCGGTAGGAAATATCAACCGCTAGATTGGAAAAGGCTGACTGTTATTATTAATAATAAATGTAATAATAATTTTGTTTACTACTATTATTATCACTGTCATTATTTTGAATTTTTTTCTTTTATAATTTTTAAATTTTATGTAAATTATATTAGTGTTTGTGAAAATATAACTGAAATTAAAATTTTCTACAATTTGTATAGTGCCAGAAATATGCATTAAAACGTCCCTCAACTAATGAAAACTTACAAATTAGCAATATTTATATATTTATAATATTACATATAATATTGTATATTATAACATTTATTTATTTTACAATTTTTACTTTACAGTAAATTAGTTTTATACGATGCTGGAATAGTGTGAATGTCTGGAACTTAAAAATAATTAAAACAAAATTTACTATTAACTTTATTTAGTTTTGATAATTTAAAAGAATAATAGCGTGTTCCTGTTTTTGCCATTAAAGTCGATTGATTATTCGAAGGACTCAGGCCTAGGTAGAATATTCTCCATGGATATATTTCTAAAGTATTCTAGCCTATTCATTGAAATTTTATTTTTCCGACTGAGTGAAAATAATGCCTGGACCGGGAGTCGAACCCCGGATCTTTGACTTACAAGATCAAGGCTCTACCAATTGAGATATCCAGGCCGACGCGACGCCCCGGTCAGCATTACTCACTCAGACAACCTTTAGGCAGAAACATCTCTGGTCTACCATGTAGATAGCTCAACAGAAAATAAGCCACAGGAAATGGAAAATACCATTAGATAATGGGAGAAAGAAATACAATTTTTATTAAAATCCCACATTCAACTGTGGAAGAAAATCATATTCATTGAAATTTTATTTTTCTTGTTAAGTCAAAGATCCGGTGTTCGACTCCCGGACCAGGCATTATTTTCACTCAGTCGGAAAAATAAAATTTCAATGAATATGATTTTCTTCCACAGTTGATTGCGTGATTTTAATAAAAATTGCATTCTAGCCTATATTCAAGTGAGCTTTGAAGATAACCTAGAAAATTCCAAACGGTTGGCCGACAAGCGCGACATGGGTTTGAATTCGATAGCTCCTGTTTCAGGCTTCACAGGGATCCTAAAGTTTTACGTTCATTTTATCCCCACCAATTTATTTAAAATAATACTTTTATAGATAACGTTTACGCATGTTTCAGCGTTAAGACATTCTAGAAAAATTTCTTTGAGACGAAAGGGGTGGAAATATATTAAAATGTGAGCAAAATTTTAGGAACACTACGAGAATTGATATTTAACAGCTTCGAAAACAAACCACCTCGACCACTGGTATGGGGCTGAAACGAATAATGAATTTTATGTTAATGCATAGCTGCCAATATTTTAATTTATTCCGGAGTACTTTTAGCCCCGCCTTTATTTCGTACCACTTTATATACATACCTGCCAATATTTTAATTTATTCTGGAGTATTTTTAGCCCCGCCTTTATTTCGCACCACTTTTTTTTTAAATGAATTTTTTTCTTATTTTATCGAAGTTATATGTTGAAGAAAATTTTTCTATAAATAAAGTGGTGCGAAATAAAGGCGGGGCTAAAAGTACTCCGGAATAAATTAAAATATTGGCAGCTATGTTAATGGTATAATCTGGATACAGTTTTATTTTCAAATTTTATTGTATTTTATTATTTTATTATTTTTTGTATTTTAAATACGCAGAATAATTTTTTTTTTTTTTTTAAATTAGGATCATTTTGGTTTTTTTAAGGATAATGTTTGTATTTTTTCACTTTTTATTTCTTCGTAAATAGAAAAAAGCGTTTTATTAAATAAAGTGATGATTTCATGTTGAAGAGTCAATCATATTTCAAACATTAATGTAAGTAGCTAGCATTTAAATATAATGAGGACCTTTTCTCATTCGAGTAAACTTTTAGTGTCGGTGTTGAGGTTAAGGCCTGTTGACTGCACTAGCATCGTGGACCAAGATAGGGGGGGGGGGGTCTTTATATGAGATCCTAGCCCGTATTTACGGAAGTTACGGAGAAAACCACAGAAAACTTCGAATGGCTAGGTCGACGATCGCGACCTAGGATCGAACCCGGCAATTCATGGTAATACTTTGGCATACCATCCTAAAAAATATTTTTCCAACAGCATTGTAGCAGGGAAATTTGAGAAGCGTAATTCTATCAATCTGCCCAAAGATAAAAACCAAAAATTTAACCCTTTAACGTTTGCTACTTATTATTTATTTATTTATTTAAAAATTGCTAAACTAATGTCAAAAGTGACTATTCAACACACAGCTAGCTCACCACAAATATGTAGAAAAAAAAAAAAAAAAAAAAAAAGAGCTCTTTTAATTTTTGAGAAATTTCTTGGTTTGAAATATCTATATGTTAATCTGATTAATTTCAAATAAGAATTAATTTCGCAAATAAATAGCTTTATAAGCAAAAACTGCAAATTGCAAAAAAAAATCATAACATCCATTTGAGATCAAATTAATAGAATGGCTCTTAACCATGTGAAAAAAAAACTAAGTAGGAGTGCATTATCAAAGCGGTAAGGTGTATCTACGCCTACTAGGAAATTGAAAGTGATTTTTGCCTATGACTTCCTCTGGTACATCTCTCATTAAATTTCGGAGTAGTGCTGCTATCTATCGAACAGAGAAGGAATAAAATTTTAAAAATAGATTAAAACAAAGAAAAAATAATTATGCTCCATAAAAAATGTTAAATATTTAATTTCAGTTCGAAACGAATAAACGTTAAAAGGTAAACAAACAGATTCTCTTTATTATGATACTTTATATTTTCCTTCATACGTTTTAAAGTGAAACAAATAAAATACCTCTTTGAGCAGCGCTTGTAACAAAGCTATTATCTGATTATTATCGAAGTTCTCACTTTTGCATAATGCGTATTAATTTCGTCATTAATTAAGAAAAAAAAAAAAAAAAAAAAAAAAAAAAACTATTTTGCTACCTTGTCACACATTGCTTATTTAACAGTAGCAACTGGAGCAACGGATGTCTAGAAGTGTTGCCAGCCTTGAATATTGTATGAATGGAGGAAAGTTCTTGACTGAATTGTTTGCTAATTTTGCCAATGCGTGTGATTTAAACAAGGTAGTTTTTGTCTTTGCTTTAACACTTTCGAAAGAAGTAACTAATAAAACGAGATAGATTTGCTTACAAAGATGTTAAGTAATGACTTGATAACTTGACCTATTTTTTTTTTTTTTTTTTTTTTTTTTTTTTTTGAAAGCTATTTATTTAGTTTTTGGATTTATAAACTTCAAATTGTGATACCAATCACGAAAGTGAAAAATTTCTGTTTTTTATTTTCTGTTTTAGAGGATGCACTTGTATACGACGTGAGATTTAAGGATGTTGTTACACACCCCACGACAAAAAGATAGGTGCAAAGGGCTTTTTCTTTGATTTTTCATAAAATAACATTATCTAAATTGTGCTTATCATTTATTATTATCATAAAATAACACTATTCCCGGACTAATTTTTGTTTTAAGACTAATTTAGAAAAGTTTTAAGACTAAAATTTTTCTAATTTAAGACTACACTCCGCGACAAAAAGATAGAAACAAAGGATTTTTTTTTAATTTTTCCTAAAATAACATTATCTAAATTGTGCTGATCATTTATTATCATAACAAAATATTATCATATCAAAAACATATTAAATAATTGAATCATATTCAAAATATTCATATTCAAAATAATCATATTCAAAAAAAAAAAAAAAGCCCTTTGTTCTTATCTTTTTGTCGCGGTGTGTAGTCTTAAATTAGAAAAAATTTAGTCTTAAAAGTTTTCTAAATTAGTCTTAAAACAAAAATTAGTCAGGGAATAGTGATATTAATAAATGATAAGCACAATTTAGATACCGTTATTTTATGAAAAATCAAAGAAAAAAAACCCTTTGTACCTATCTATTTGTCGTGCGGTGTACGTAAATATAAATTAACTAGCTTTTATCACGCACAATATCTGCATGATAGAATCTACTTACTTAATATGACTTTCAGAAAAATCTTATAAATAAATCATTCACTGAAAAATTTAAGGTTTTTTTAAAAAATAAAATAGATTTAAATCTTTGATATATGCATTATAATTTCAATTTTAGAAAATAACTTTTTCCGCAGCTAAATTAGAAATTCTTAAGATTAAATTAAATTATTATTATATTAAAATTGTATCTTAAGATCCCCATGCTTTTAATTTCGATCAATAGATGGCGTCACCACCGTCCTGTCGAATAGTTAACCATGAAATGTCAGGCCTAACTAGTTTTAAATTCTTCCAAATATACTTCTAAATATGAGATACTGAGCATATGTTTCAGCACAAAAAGTTAATATTTTTATCAATTTCTTTAAGAAAATGTGTATTTCAAGTGTATTAGTTTAAAATTTTCTAACCAAAATCTCTAGCAGCCGAATTTATGATTTGATCAGTCCAATCTGGGTTGACCAATGAGATAATTACTTACGTCATTATCGTATCGATTTCATAAAATTTAATCGTAATTGGTTTGTATTAGAGAAATATTACAAATATTTCCATTTTCTTTTCTTTTTTTTTTTCCCTTTAATTTTCAACAAATTGTTAGGGGAATAAAAAATATTTTTTTCATAAGGGGAATAAGAACGTATTAAACATAAACATTTTATATTTAAATTACCTTTGAATAAATAAAAAAGTTCCAGAATAGAATACTTCATACATACTTCACACATGGTTAAAAAAGGTTTAAAATCGGTATAAAAAATTTTTTTATCGTGAAAATATATATATATAAAAGAAAATTATCGTTTTTATTCTCTTTATCGTGAAAATTAGAGAGCAAAAATTAAGTTTGTGTTATGATTGTTGATATACATATAATAAAACAAAATAAGGAATTACGGAACAATGTTTTTAAATCGCTTCAGTAGTTCCAGAGATTACCCTCCACATGCAAACAAACTTTTCTTCTTTATATATTAGTATAGATAGACTAATGATTGAACCACATATCTGTAATAATTCAAAACAAAGTTAACTTTTTTTTTTTTTTTTTTTTTTTTTTTTTTTTTCATTTTTAACAAAAGATGCTGAAAATTTCACTTCCTAAATACATTTTTTTCCCCTTAAAGTAAAAACAATAATGTATAAATGTAATATTTCCACAAGATTAATTTTCAAAATAATTTTAAATAATTTTTTTAATTTAATAACAGACTTAAAGATTTTAGGGATGTAAATACGATATCCAAACAGGTGTGGGGCTAGGGGGTAGTCCCACCCACATAAATATATGTCAAATAAAATTGTTTCTGTAACTAGCAAGCAATGTAAATAAAAATAGCGTGAGTGCTATAAAAGATTATTTTTAAACATTTTGCTGTTGGCCTAATAAATATTATCATAACCAGATCTTCACTGAAAAGTGTAAGGTCAATCCTGATTTCTATATCTCTAAACTTTAATAATATTTTATCGAATGAGTAATCTTTTAAATGCATAGCTGCCAACATTCTAATTAATGTTCCTAAGTATTGCTTGTACTTGCCCCTTTTTCCACACCACTTTATTTTTAGAGTAATTCTCTCTAAATATAATTACGATTAAATAAGAAAAAAAAAATACTCTAAAATAATCTGGTGTGTCGCTCACACGACTTTCTATTATCCTGAAATTTAATACTATAAGTACGGATTGGAGATAAAGAGTTAAGATATTGAGTGCTGTTATGTAAAACTACGTTAAAACAATTCAACTTGCTTCGGAACAGCTTTATCTGACAAATATTCTATGTGAGGGGTCTACCGATCCCTTCAATCCCCCGTTTCATTATCGTACCTACATTTATAGAGAATTCAAATCTGTTATTAAGCTCAAATGTTCATTTAAAACCATTTAGGCAACTTTCACATGTATTATTACTTGAAACTTATCAATCTTGAGCAAACTTTTCAAGTGACAAATGTATTCACTTCAAAATACATCACTTGGATCGCCTGAAATTATTTGTTTTTAATTTACTCTAACAGACACAGGCAAAGATCAAACTATAAAACTTGACTTCGGTATTCAGGAAGCCTCAAAACGTGTAAATATACAAGAAACTAATCGATGAATATCATAGCTTAAAAGAATACATTATTTACCATATAGCTTTGAGAAGTTAATTTCAATTCTTGAGCAGCTTTTCTGGACGAGGTAAATTGATATATGATATAGTATATTATAGTAAAGCACTTCCACTAACAAATAAAAAAGAATGTTATGGCTTAAATATTGGCAGCCCTGTATATCTTCTGAAATATATGTACACATCACATGGACACATAAATATAATCCTATATTAATAACGCACGGAACAACCTGAAATACACTTCCATCAATTTTCAAGTATTGTCACATTATAATCTAGTTCTTTTGTGTAGCCCTGTAAACGAACAATGAATGATTTATATACCATATTCTACATGAAACATGTTTTTACGTATATAAAAAATATATATTCATTTCAACGGTTTAGTGCAGTCTATAGATGTTAACTCTACTTACCTGCAATTTACCCCATAAATGCATTGTATTTGAGTTCTCTTGGGTGTCCCTGTACACGAACCATTTGCTTCAGCTCAACGAAAAGCTTAGTGTAGCATCACTATATGATATACATTTAGAATACCAAGTTTGAACTTTCTGCTATAATTTGTTTTTGAGATATGCTGATAACAGACAGACAGACACACGGACCAACCGCTAAAAACATGATTTTTAGATTCAGGGGACCTCAAAATGTGTAAATATAACAAAATCTCGCGTTCGAAAATTTGACCCAGAAACAATACTTTCTCTACCTTATGGTTAAGAGAAAGTAAAACTGGTGTAAAACAACAATTGCAAAAAAAAAAAAAAAAAAAAGTGGGGGGGGGGGGGGCAGATATTAAAAATACAACGGAATGTCAATTAGTACGCTGGTAACTATGTAAATGGATAATAATGCAAGTCTTAATAGAGTACAATAAAACATTTTTACTCAAGACGCAAAGTCTTAATTGTTTTCCAAACTGCAGGTGGAGGGAATAAAAAATAATTACAATCAATTTGTCATAAATCAAAACATATCCTTTCCAGAACGAAAAGAATTTTCATTACGTTAGAATTGTTAAATGAATACTGGGAATAAATCAAAGATTTTGTTTCATTTGCCTTGGAAAAAAAAAAATGAAGGGAAACATATAAAAATTAGAAAAAAGTATATTCAAAAATTATTATTTGTAGGTTAAAAAGAGTTATAACGTTATATTTAAAATAGTTGTTTAAGATTAAATAATTTAATTTGTAATTCTATTTATTTGGAGAATTTACCTATGTTTTAGAGAGAAAACAAATTTTATAATATGTAATAATCTACATCACATTTATATATATTACGCAAAAATTCTGGCTGGGTATTGCTGCCCCTTGTTTCTGGTACTTGTAAAATTAAGATTAAAACAAAATACTTTTGTATTATTTGCCCTTTAACTTTAATTTTATCTTAATTTGTTTTCTATTTGAATAATACATAATATTTCTTCATTTTAAGATTTGGTATTTTATATGGTAGAATAGTCACTATTATTTATTTAGGGGAGACCGGGGCACAGTGGACCACTTTTTCACTCTGAATTTTTTTTACAAAAAAAAACAGAAAAGCAATGTACTCGAGAAAAATAGGAAACAATCTCTAAGCCTTTCTTAACATATCTTAATTTTTTATAACAATATTTCTAATACATTATGATTTAAAAAATAAATTGTGAGCACTCTCAAAGTAGATCACTGTGCCCCATCACCGGGGTACAGTGAACCAGCCTCTTTTATTTATATTAAATTAATATAAAATACTTTTTTTCTCTCTAAAATTAGTTTCTTATACTATTCTAGTCTAAATAGCATAATTTTAGCATTTTCATGAAATAAAATAACCAAAATTAAATTAAAATAAACAAATAAGAAATCAAATCTCAGTAAGAAAATTTATTAAGTTTAAACAGATATTGTTTTTTTATTCTTTTATTAATCTTATATAAACCAAATATTTCTTTTAATTCAGATATTAATAAATATTATACTACTATTCAAATATTTAATATTTTTTAAAATTATTTTGGGATATAATTAATTTACATTGTATTTGTAGGATAAATTTAAATAAAATATATTAAGCTACTTCTTTTGCTTTTCACATGTGATCTCTAAAAACAACAAAAATAATAAATAATTCCTACTATTTATTAAATTAGATATTTTTTTTTTTCATTAATTAATATTATATATTTCAAATAGTTAATAAATTTAGATATTAACAGTAATTATAGTACTATTCAAATACTTACTGTTTCCGAAATTTATTATTATTTTTATTTTATACATTACATTAAGATATTTATTACTTTGAGATATACTTTACATTATATTTGTACCTATAAATTTATCTAGAGCAAATATAATAAACCTAATTTGTAATTTTAGGCACACTAGAAGGTGGTCCACTGTGCCCCGTGTCAGAGTAAAACAAATAATAATAGTAAAATAATATATAGACTATAAATATGCTAATAATTTTTAGTAATTTAAAAACAGCAATATCTTGCCTTCCTTTAACAGCTATATAGTATTTATAGTCACTAGTTCAATCTTTATAAAATTTTAAAAACTTCAATGTGAAAAAATTACTTTGAGCACCTCAAAACATAAAAACTGCTCAAAAGGGTTATCTTACTATTTCCCATGTGATTTTTTTGGCTGCATACAACTAGTACTATGCCGCCAAACATGTGTATCCATATGAACTAAAAAAGTTGAATATTAATAGATTTAAATAGGGGTGGTACACTGTGCCCCGTCCTACCGTATTTATTTTAATCTGTAACTTTTATGTTAAATTTATATCTTACCTAAAGTTAATGTGTTTCGCGTATATAGCTATCATAGCAAGTTGACTATCTTAGTCTATGACTATCATATCAATTTCTTACTGTTATTAATTTATTAATTAACGTTTAAAAACGTCAATGCTTGCCCTGAAAAAAACTTATATAAAACTCCCAACAAGGAAATATGAATATTTTTATTTTATTAGTTTTTTTTTAAGAAATGAGAAAATGAGTTTTTAAGTTTCTATCATTTAGATGTCACCAGAATTGAAGATACTTTTATTTTTCATCGTGACACTTTTTTTTTTTTTTTTTTTTTTTTGTGAAAATGAAAACCTGAAATGAAAAAGACTCTAAAAAAGAAAATATATTTTATTGCGGTTAAGGCCGAGAAAAAAAAAAAAAAAAAAAAAATCTAGATTCTTTTATTTTACGCATCTTTAAATTGTGTATAAATGTATGGACTGTAGATTTCTTATGCAAAAAAGCTCACAATGAGATTTTAAAAAAATTGTGAAAAAAGATAAATTATAATGTTACTGTGCTCAATATTTAATTTTTTGTTTTATTTCAGATTGATGTTACTACATTTATATCATTAGATTCCCATCAGTGATAATTTCAAATATTTTTCCTATATTTACTTTTGCATGTAATTCATGCATATAAACTAGATACAATATAATGATAATTTTATTAATCCTTAAGTTTTGAAATGAAATAATTTCTCTGAAATGTTGTTTTATTATTTTCATTCATTCATTCTTTCTTTATTTTTGTTCACATTTAAGAATGTCCTAGTAAAAATAGTATGTTGTAGCTATCACAAAACCTTCTTCTATATTTGCTATACATTCATGTAGGCAGATTATTTATTAAAATTATTATTTACCAAAAGAGTTTTCCATTGTGAGTGTAGACAATTTTCATCTCAGAAAAGTATAACACTGTATGTCGAAAGAAATCTAATTTTGTGTGCCACAGACGACATCTGATGAAGATTTTTTAGAATACTTCCCCCCACCCTCAGCCCCCCCCCCAAAAAAAAAACAAAAAAACAAAAACAAAAAAACAAAAAAAAAAAAACCAATAATTTTTTTTCAGATTACCACAGATGTATGATTCAATCGGTTGTTCTAAATGTATTGACGAATTCTTACGAAAAATACTCATACAAACATTTACATACCCGGGGGTTACATCCCCCTAGGGGGGGGGGGGGTAAGCAATGTTCTTACATACACAAAAGTTTTATCCTGGTTGACAATTACTGTTATAAATATATGTATGTTTTTAATATCACAATGATTGGTTAAAAAATATCCTCAATGAGTACATTTTATACAAAAAATTGTCCTGTGCTGTCATTTTAAATATTGTTGAAAAACGAGATAACAACGCCACCTGTTGAGTGACATACGTCAAAAACTGATAGGAACTAATTTATGTCAAGTGCCAGGTGTAAAATTGTAATAATTTTCTGTGCATTAGATCTTGATTTATATCTGCCACAAAATTTTTGTCACATACAAACCTTTTCTAAAAATAGTCAAATTGTATTCTAGGCCTCGCAAAAGTATAAATTTACCGCAAACTTTAACGACCGTATTCACCATTAACTTCAACTCCCAGTTCAATGAAAAAACTTGAAAAGCGTCTAAAAGTAAGGTGCAGCTTTATAAATAAATTGACCGGCTCCTTCTGCCATCTAGCGACGAAGATTTCATATAATCTTTGGTTGGTAATTTTCCGCTAAAAAAATCGAAAAGTAACTATGCCACTAGATGGCGTAAGCAACGCATTCAACTTAGAAACCCTGGTCGCTAATTCAACTTTGCTGAAAAGTTGTACCCTGACTTTATACGATTTAGAAGTTTTCGTGTTCAACCGGGAGTTGAATTGCCCATCTGCGCAGCATTAGTGCGACGTAAAACCCAACCACAACCACAAACATAACCACAACCGGGAGTTGAAGTTATTGGTGAATGCAGCCGTTACTAATTCAATACTCTCTTTTACTGAATACAGACAAAAGTATTTCTTATAATTTCCCATTTTAGAACTTTTTGCATCACTTCTTTCTGTAATAAAAAAATTAAGAAAGTTAACTAACTGATTGACTTCAGATGGTGTAAATATTACTACAACATCATTACAATAACTGAAAAATTTTCTCCATGTAACCTTTTACACGCAATTGTCTTAGTTCATTGATCAGTGTATGTTTTAAAAGAAAGTAAGAGTAACGGAACCTGGATCCTGGATCTTGAATGAATTTCGTGATAGGAAACTATTTCACACACCTGTTATTTTCGGGGAAAGAGAGATTAATACTATACTGACAGATCTTCTTCGCGTGCTTGCGCCGGAAAATATTAATGAGAATAAATTCGTGATTGGGAAAGAGATGAATTGAATTGTGTCTTTTAAACATGCTTCAATTAATCTAATTGATAATGAAGCTTGTTAAAAATTAGTAGGTTGAGGACACCACAAAATTTTCTTCTATATTTTCTTATAGAAATTTATGCAGTTATTAAAGTTAAAAGTTAAGAATATTAGTTATTATACTGAGAAAAAAAATATATACTGCCTTCCACTAGAATGAATAAGTGGCCACTTTCTAAATCTCTTAACTAGAAATATAGATTTCCGAGCTATGCGCATAAGGCACGTCAATCAACTGAATAGACGAAATGATCGAGAATTTCTAGTGTACACATTTCTAGAGGGTGAAACAATATTCTGAATACTCTAAATATTCTGAATCATTTGTATTGCGAGAAATTCTCTCTTTATTTTCTAGAATTTGGTAACAAACCAAGATTATAGTTGCTGAAACCCGCTTCTTGTAGTCTCATTTATTTTCAGAGATTTTTGAATAACTTTCACCTCGAGAATATAGGCAAACTCTCTAGAATTCAAATAGGGGCTTCTAGAACTCGCTTTCCAAGGGGACTAGAATTTATAAGGATGACATGGAACTACTTTTTCTAGAGCCACAATTTTCATTCTAGATGTCAGTTACAGAATTTTTTCTCGGTGTAGTAAAAATTTATTTATCTTATTTCTCACTTATCAAAATTACTTTTCATGGGGTATGGACGTGATTTTTATTTAAGAAAAGTATAATCCTAAATTTTAAAATAAAGTCAATTTTATGTTCTATACATGGCATGTTAAAATAATGCATTTTTTTTTTTTTTTTTTTTTTTTTTTTTTTTTTTCCGTTGAAAATGGAAAAAAAAAAAAAAAAAAAAAGATCACGTTGTTTCTAATTATTAAAAACATAGTTAAATTATTCGTTTTAAAGATATTGACGAGTTATCCTGAAAAATATTCATATTAAAAATTATACCCTCTACGGAAAAAGTAATATCACTAAATACAGAAAAACATTATACTAGTTAACTGTTACCATCCAACTTTTTCCTTTCATTTTGGGACGTCTCCTCATCAATTTATTGGCAATTATTTTAATTTAGCTCTAATTATTATTTTTACTGATATGTTAAATAAATTAATGGGGATATTTTGGGTTTTTTAATCCAGTGTTATTATCAGTACTATCTTAGTATTTTTTTCATTCTTGCAGCAATTTGTCCTTGAGAGTCATGTTGTCAGAGAGAAAGTATTTCAAAAATTCTCATATTTTCTTAATTACTTACGATTAATCTTACTCTCGTTGTGAACATGCATATAAAAACCTACCTTTTGCTGTCTTATTAAAAATTTGGTAAAACGGCACGGCAGCGCCTCCTGTTAAGCGACATGCATCAGAAGTTGATAGACACTAATTTATGTCAAGATGTAACAAATATAAATATTTCTGTAATTCTGTGCATTAGTTCTATTTATTAGAACTGTCAGAAAAGTTTTGTCAGACAGACACTGGCAGACGTTTTCTAGTAAATATGGCTAAATTATATTCACGACATATCAGATCATGTAAATGCATCGAAAACTTGAGGACGGAAATATTTACGAATCGAATATTTTCTTCTATTGAATATATTGCATAAGTAAATAATAAATATTTCAATTAATATTATACATGAATACTAATCGAATTATAACTATATCTCTTATACAGTCAAGAAAAAGTTGTTTTTGATAAAAATTGTAGAGGTCTATTATCTATATATTAATTTGAAACATGTTTTTGTTTGCCGAGTTTCGTTCTGTTCGAGGTAATTTTTTTTGTTACAGCTGATTATTTTTTTCGTGATGCTTTCATTTAAAAACAGAAATTCAAACTAAATGGAGTTAAAGGTATAAAATCATACAAATTTAAGGTTCATTTAAGGTATCATGGGCCCGGGCAACACCGGGCGGGTTCGTTCGGTTCCAGGTTAATTTTTGGGAATATTTTTATGTTATTAGCGACCGGCGTATGCGCTGCCGAAGGCACCAGGGTCACAAGGCAGAGTTTCGTTCGGTTCGAGGTAATTTTTTTGTTACAGCTGATTATTTTTTCACGATGCTTTTATTCAAAAATAGGAATTCAAACAAAATCGAGTTAAAGATGTAAAACCATACAAATTTAAGGTTCCTTTAAGGTTATTACCATGGGCTCGGGAAATGCCGGATGGGTCAGCTAACAAGTAGACTTAGTATTAAACGAATTAGAAAATGAAAGGTAGGAACTGTTTATTTGGAGTCAGTTTGACGTCACATTGACTGTACTTTTAGAAAGTGATGTCATATATAGTATTTCTATTTATAAGCATTTTTCTGACTTTCTTTTTTTAAAGCGAAATGTCGTAATTTATATTAGATGTTTTAACTTGAAATACATTTAAATAATGATGCGACGTTTTTTAAAACATTACGGTCAATAAACTGATCGTCGAATTCGAAGGGTTCCAGCTAGTTATCATTATTTTTAATGATGTAAGTAGAAATCACAGTATTTAAATAGATTAAAAAGTTTATTTTTAATCAGATTTATTCTTTTTCTTCCATCTTATTTTCTTTTTTATTAATATTATTATTTTCTTTTGTTTCTTGCTATTTATTTATTTCCTTTTATTTATTTATTTATTTTTTAAATTTTACTAAATCTGACTGCAATGTAAATTAGGGCTGTAAGTTAATTTCGCAGTTCCGCTCTGTTAAAGTCCAAACGGCTCAATTTCCTCTTGAGTGGTCAAATTAATCTCTCATTTATTATGAATAACGTTGTAATGCAGTAAAAAAAGAGAAGAAGAAGAAGAAGAAGAAGTATTTTATCCTAGCTTCTTTCTAAATAAAGATAGAGATATTCTGAGTGTTTTGCTAAGATTTTTAAATTTAGATTACAATCGAAATAAGGATATTACCGAAGAAAGAGAGAGAGAGAGAGAGAAAAAAAAAATAACTATGTAAACTTCTAAAATCGTATACAAATGCTTTAGAAACGTGATCAATAATCTTAAATATATTTTTTACTTTCTTTTACCCATAAGGTAGAGAAAGTATTGTTTTTGGGTCAAATTTTCGAAAGGGAGATTTTGTTATATTTACACGTTTTGAGGTCCCTTGAATACGAAAACCATGTTCTTAGCGGTTGGTCTGTGTGTATGTCTCTGTGTGTGTGTCTGTGTGTGTGTCTGTCTCTGTGTGTGTCTGTCTGTTATCAGCATATCTCAAAAACAAATTATGGCAGAAAGTTCAAACTTGGTATTCTAAATGTGTATCATATAAGGATGCTACACTAAACTTTTCGTTAAGATCAAGCAAATGGATCGTGTACAGGGACATTCAAAAGTATTCAAATACATTACGTCTATGGGGGAAATTGCAGGTAAGTAGAGTTTAACATCTATAGAGTGCACTAAACCAAATGAAACGAATATATATTTTTTGTAATAGAGATAGTCAACTGGGGGAAAAAATTGTGTATGTAGGAGCCTCGCCTCCTCCCTGGGGGGGGGGGAAGTCCCCCTCGAGGGGAGTAAATTTTCATGATGGGTATCTTTCAAAAGAGCTCGCCAATACCTTTAAAACGAATGGTTGAACCATCGATCTGCGATAATTTAAAATAAAGTTATCGATTTTTTTCATTAAAAAAAAAAAAAAAAAAAAAAAAAAAAAAAAAATCATTTAACTTTTTTTTGGATATTTAGTGTTTATACTACTTCTCTAATATGGAAATCGTCGATATTTTTTTTAAATAATAATTTGAATAGATTATTTTTTAAAAACAGATTTATATTTTTAATAACCGAATTAAATTCTATATAAATGCAGGTACATTAATGAAACGGGGGTTGAGGGGGCGGTAACCCCCTCACACAGAACTAATTATCATATAAAACTCTTCCGAAACCTAATTTGAATTGTTTAACATAGGTTTACATAACAGTACTTGTTATCTTACCTCTTAATCTCCAACCTGTATTTATAGTATTAAATTTCAGGGTAAGAGAATGTCGTGTGAGTGACACACCAGATTATTTTATCTTACTGTATTTACGGATTTATGCTTGCTTCTTCCTGTTTTCGGACAAAAATCTCTTATTGTTTCAACAAGATTTTTAAATCTACCCTGATATTATTAAGAAAAAACGTATATGAGTTCCTATAATGTTATATAAATACTTTAAAAATGTTATAAGTAACTTATAAACGATATTTCCTGTTTTTATTTTTATTGTTATTATTATTTGTTTATGCTTGCTTCTTCCTATTTGCAGACAAAAAATACTTGATTGCTTCACTAAGACTTCCAAATTTACCTTACAACAAAAATACAGATAAAAACTTTATAAACTTTTTAAAATAATAAACAAATGCTTTAGAAAAGTGACCAATAATCTTAAAATATTATTTTCTGTGCGTTGTTTATTGATTTATGCTTGCTACTTTTTACTTAAAGAAAAAAATATATACTTTGTCTTTAGTAAGACTTTTAAACTTATTTTACAAGCAAAATACTTACATTATTGAGAAAAAGAAAACTTTTATAAGCTTATAAAATTATGCACAAATGTTATGTCCGTAAGCCAGAAACCAATAAATCGGCTATTTCTAAGTATTGCTGGGAGGAAAACCATAGTTTTAAATTTGATTCACCTAAAATAATTTGCTGGCCTAAATCCACTCATGAACTCGATTTCTTTGAAGCTTTTTACATCTGTAAAAATCTTTAAAATATTGTTAATTGCGCCGGAAAAAAAAAAAAAAAATATATATATATATATATATACAGTAGAACCTCGATTATCCGAAGTAATTGGGAGCGAACTTACTTCGGATAATCGAAGTTTTCGGATAATCGAGAATTCATCAATAATCATCTAAAATATTTATCTGCACTCGTAGTTTGGAAAGGATGGCTTGCATACAAAAGGAATGTGAAAAAAAAAAAAAAACTTTAAAAATACATGTTTGTTAAGAGAAAATTTTTGATAATAGTAGAAAGTGAAAAAACAAAGTGAAGAAGAAACCGACTTCGGTTAACGGAGAGTTTCGGTTAATCGAGGTTCGGATAATCGAGGTTCTACTGTATATATATACCGCCTTCATCTGGAATGAATAAGTGGCCATTTTCTAAACCCCTTGGCTAGAAAAATAGATTTCTGAGCTATGCGCATAAGGCACGCCAATAAACTGAATAGAAGAAATGATCGAGAATTTCTAGTCTACACATTTCTAGTTGGTGAAACAATATTTTGAATCTTTTATATTGCGAGAGATTCTCGCTCGATTTTCTAGAATTCGGTAATAAACCAAGATTATAGTTGGTGAAACCCGCCTCTTGTATTCTCATTTATTTACAGAGAATTTTTAAATAACTTTGGTCTCGAGAATATCGGCAAACGCTCTAGAATTCTAATAGGGGTTTCTAGAACTCGCTTTCAAAGGGGACTAGAATTTATAAGGATGACATGGAACTATTTTTTCTAGAGCCACGATTCAGGTTCTAGATGTCAGTTACAGATTTTCTTTTTCAGTGTGTGATTTCGATGTACCCCATTTGTCTGATTGTTGGAAATTTTAAATTCAGTCCACATTTTTAAAATTTCTTTTACATTTTTCACAACTAGCGTTTCTTAAATTTCTATTGGTCATTCATTGGTCCCCACATTCCGAATAATTCGATTGGTTGATCGTAATTTGATCCCTTTCCTATATATAAGAGCACTGCTCTCCCATTTCTTTATGCACTAAGGACGTTAAATGTTACCGAAGAAACTCTCTGCTTCCCAATTTTTTCTCTTTGGCATTGTAGACGCTGTAGTTTTTACTTGGTTTTATTAATTTCCTGAATAATTTGAAATATACAATGTGATCGCAATTAAAATTGGCCTATTTAGAGCACTCTGTAGCTGTAACTAAAATCCGGATTGAATAAAAAAAAAAAAAAAAAAAAAATGTAGGTAGACAATTCAAAGGATGCGCTACAAAAATCGGGGGAAAAAAATGGGGACAAATTACAATAAAATACAAACAAGGTACAAATTATAATACAAATATCTATATTTATTCTAAGATTCTAAGACGGAAGGTGGCCGCTCACCACTATGCAGCGGTTTTGAGCGATTTTAACCTTTAGAGAGGGGCTCCGATGGCACTGTGGTGATTTAAAAGAGCCCGTGTCTAAAGGTTAAACCTCCTCCGTTGTTTATTGCATAAACAGGGAAAAAAAAAAAAAAAAAAAGGTTACAGAGGTCGCCAAAGCGGAGCTTTCACACGACAGAGGGTGACAAGGTAACAAGAATATAAAAGTCTATATTTATTACAGATTTACTTGTTACAAACTCGCATATCTATATTTATTACAGATTTACTTGTTACAAACTATTTAGATATGCGAAATATATTTTTCAGTGTGGGTCCATCATTAAGGGCCCGCTTCACTCACCGCCGCCAGAAGCCGAAGCTAATGTTATTCTATGGGAAATTTTTCTTGACAAATAACTTATTAACTAATACATATTTTTAAATTCTGTTTTCACATTCTGAAAATTCCCAGCTGTTAAATTGATGGAATTTTTTTTTTTTTTTTGTTTTTAATTTTTTTTTTTTTTTTTTTTTTTTTTTTTTAATTTGACATATTTTATTTTGAAGCTGCAAAATACGAATTTTCAACATGTGAAATTTTTTCATTTTGCAATAACAAAATAAAATATTAAAAATTAAAAAAATACATTTTTAAAAAAAGGCCGTCTATTTAATAGTTGGGAATTTTCTGAATGTGAAAATAGAATTTAAAAATATGTATTAGTTAATAAGTTATTTGTAAAGGAGATTTCTCCATAGAATAACGTTGGCTCGGGCTTCCGGTGACGGTAAGTGAAGAGGGCCGTTAAGTTGTAAAATGTTCAGCTGATGAATAGTGTCTTCAGCAGTCTTTCCGCAAGTGAAACGTTACACGATACTTCACTTGCAGTGCTATAATTATAATTTTTTATAATGTCATAATGCTTTGAAATATACTGTCACAATTCTTTGGGTCAAATTTTCAAAATCTAGTTTTTGTTATATTTACACGTTTTGAGGTCCTTTGAATCTGAAAATCTTATTTTTAACGGGTCTGTCTCTTGGTCTCTCTCTCTCACTCTCTCTTTCTGTGTGCGTACAAATAGTAAAAGGAAGTCCAAATTTGACATTCTAAATCTATATCATATAGTGATATTATTCTAAACTTTTCTTTGAGATCGAGCAAATGGCTCGTGTACAGGGCCATGCAAGATAATTCAAATACATTACGTCTATGGGCGAAATTTTTGGTGAGTTCAGTGGAACATACCTGCCCTGAATAGAATGGAATGAACATATTTGTCTTCTATTAACAAAACTAAGTTTTGTGTAGATTGGGGTATTGGAATTATTAATGATTCGTTTAGAATCACACGAATGTCTGCACGAATTATTTGGATACAATGGGGTTATGCTTGAAAATTGCTGGAAATGTATTTCAGGTAGTGTTAAGTGTTTTTTACACAGGATTAAATGAAAGTACTCAATGGTATGTGTACATAGTTTATAGATAATATACAGTGACGTTCAAAATTAAGCTAAACGTTCTTTTCTAGTGAGTGTAATGAAGTGTTTTGCTACATTTGACTATGACAAAGAACACTGCTCAGGAAATAAAACTAATTTATCATATTTTATTGTAAATAAAGTATTTTTTAAAGTTTAATTTTCATCTCTGTTCTTTTTTTTTTTTTTTTTTGTAAAATATCACGTTTTTAGGTCCCTTTAATATGAAAGTCAAATTTTTAGCGGTTGGTCTGTATGTATGTTTAATATCAGAACAACTTGAAAACAAATAACCACAAGAAATTAAAATTGGTATTTTGAAATTCATGAGTTTGCCATATGTACAATGGATCAAGATTAGTAAGTTTTAGAATGTTTTGAGTGAAAGTTGTCTAAATAATTTTGAAAAAGTTTTAAAATTTAATAACAGTCTTTAATAGAATTATTTATAAATGTAAGTATTATATTTAGCCCCTTCAAACCCCATATACAGTACATGGTATCTTAACGGTATCTTAACCCTTCACACTGAGGAAAAAATATACCGCCTGCATCTAGAATGAATAAGTGGTCATTTTCTAAATCCCTTAATTAGAAATACAGATTTCCGAGCTATGCGCATAAGGCACGCCAATAAAATGAATAGACGAAATGATCGAGAATTCCTAGTCTACATATTTCTAGATGGTGAAACAATATTTTGAATCTTTTGTATTGCTACAAATTCTCACTTGATTTTCTAGAATTGGGCAATAAACCAAGATTATAGTTGCTGAAAGCCGCCTCTTATATTCGCATTTATTTGCAGAGATTTTTAAATAACTTTGCCCTCTGTAATATAGACGAACGCTCTAGAATTCTAATAGGTGTTTCTAGCACTCGCTGTCAAAGGGGACTAAATTTTATAAGGATGACATGAAACTATTTTTTCTAGAGACACAATTTAGATTCTAGATGTCAGTTACAGAATTTTGTCTCAGTGCATATGCAAACTGTCTCTAGAGTATTGAAATCTAGAGTAAGACAAAGACGTGTGAGTGGCATACCAGATTATTTATTTTATGAAACCAGTGAAAAGTCATTAATTAATTTATCTTTAGCATATTCTGTGGTTGGAATCACCGTACCCCAAAAGAGTGAAAAAATACCAGAAATGTGCTAATAAAAATGGAAGCCAGCAGATTCTACTATTAATGGAAAATTTTACAGTAGAAACTTCTAAATCTAAGAATCGTGCATAAGCAAATACTGGAAAAACAGCAAATTCTTCTGTAACTTGAATCAATTCGTTTTAAACTGCGACTTACACTACATTATGTTTCCCCCACATGTTTTGTATTTTATTTATTTATCGGAATAAAAAACACGTGCTGATTACTTTTAGGTTTAATTTGTTTTTTAGCTGTAATATATTTAAACGAACTGAACAATCCCTAGTTGTTGAAAATTTAAATTTTATGCAAACTGATTTACACAAAAGTAACTAAGTGTTATTTTTTAGAATATAGCACAGCTATCGGTACTCATAACATTAGTCTTTTTTTTTTTTTTTTTTTTTTTTTTTTAATGCTTAATTATCAAAAAAGATTTCTGCAATACATATAATTTCAGAATTTTATATTAATTTTTAATCACAAAACATAATCTAGTCAATTTATTTACGCAACTTCAGAGATTACTATCCTGATTTGCAATTAGACATTAAAATTTCCCACAACTTTATGAATTAATTATTTTTATTTCTTTTACTTTGAATTCACAGTTTGCAAAATATTCCATGAAGATAAAAAACAATATGATATGCTGGAATTTTTTTAATTTAACGCATTTCTACCTCACTAACAAACACGCTGTGGTGCATTTGCATTGCAAAAAATAAGGATATCCCGTGATAAATGTGACACTTTCAACGGTGCATTTTAGACATCTAGTTTCAATATATAATATCATTTCTCATTATCCTAAATATTTCAGAGTTACTAATTCATGATATCTAGTACTTTTTTTTATGAATGCATTATATAACTTTTCGTCTCTGACAATAAGATGTTTTTTTAATAATGTTTATAACACTGGCTCAAGTAATTGAAAATGGCACAAAGTATCGATTCTTACACGATTCATAAATTTTCAATTATCATTGAAGCTTCTTCATTAGTTTATAATGGTCAGAACAAAACTATTCAAATTGCATTCATTCAACAGCTGACTGAAGAAAAGACATTTAATCTGCCGCAAAATCGGTCACTCAGTTCTTCATTCTGAGTAACTTCTTTTTGTGTCTGTTGCCAAATCTCTTGTGAAAAGCCTTTTTAACGGGATTTATTTCATATACACCAGTGAAGCGTGAAAAACAGACAAAAATAAATCGAGTTTTTTGTTTTAGTGTTTCCGCATGATTAGATTTCACATGCTGGCATTTCGAAGAACAAGATATAAGGAACTGGTATTAGGTTTTTATTATGGTTATACTGAGACATGCAGAATTCACTTGATATCAGGCTCATGCTTTAATAATTGAAAAGTTACATACAAATTTTGTGGATATTTAATGTTCTTCTAGAGGGAAAATTACGATGTGAATTAAGTTTTCCGTAATGGGTAATGTTTTCCGTAATGGGTAATGTAGTAAAATTGTAATTACATTGAGAATAAATATATTATTGTTACTTATAGGGGGGGGGTCACAAAATCTTTATCTGATTAGGGAAAAAAAGAAAACTACTGTAAAAAACTATTTTAACTTCACAGATCCTCTAACCAAAATTTATGTGAGTCAACACTGAAATAATTGCTGTTTTTGTTGAAAACAAATTACCAATGGCTCGATGAATAGCTTGACAGTAGGCAAACCTTTGGGTCACACCGTAAAAAATATGTCCTATTAATATGTCCTATTAATATGTCCTAAAAATATGTCCACACCGTAAAAATATGTGCTGCCAGAAATTCTCTGTAATTTGAGAAAATACGCGTGCGTATTTTCTTAAATTACAGAGCTCTCTTTGTAAAAAAAAAAAAAAAAAAAATCTGAAATGTTTATCTACACTGTAAAAAATATGTCCTATTTGCTGCCAGAAATTTTCTGTAATTACAAAAAATACGTTCTGACAACGTCATCTTTTCATAAATTATGCGTATTTTCTCAAATTACAGAGAATTTCTGGCAGCAATTAGGACATATTTTTTACAGTGCAGATTCAATTTAGTAAATCTGCTTAATATTTCAGTAAATTTACTGAAATATTTATCCAAAGTTTACGGAAATTTACAATAATTCTTAGTTAAAAATATACAATCGAAAATTTTCAATCTTTGTGTTTTTTATTTACTTATTTTGTTTATTTAATTTATCAATAAAAATTAAGAATGAATGTTTCTACTTGAAAAAGACAGGAAAAAAAAATCTAAGTCACAAATATATTTTTGCCAATAATTAATTAAATTAATATTAGATATGAAAATGCATATATTATATACATTTTTTATCATCTCCGTTTATTTTTTTTTTCTGTAACTTTACATAAGACTTAAGATAAATGATTTCAAATCGTTTTTCTGTTGAAAATTTTCACAATGTGGGTTTACCTATTAGTAACGTAATGATGATGACGAGCTTTCACTTTGTGGAAAGATGTGGAACATGCGTTAATTTTGGTATTAGAGCTTCGAAACTGTAAATTGTGTAACATGATATTTCTCGCCAAAAGTCGCCAAACGTATTGTGAAACTGATGCCAGTTTTAGAATTCCCTTACAGGCTATTTTTACACGATTAACTACACGGAAAAATACAATGATTATCAGTTAAACAACCATTTCAACAATGAGCTTTGACATTAATGTATAAAAAATGCGGTGTCAGATATATTTAAAAGTGAATTTAAGGAGTATTGACCAGTTTGTAGCACTGTTTCTCTCAGCAAGGACTGCAGATCTCGGGCAGTACAACCCTCAGTCAGGGGGCTAAAAAACAACAAAGTACTATAACAATTCACACATCAAATTACTTAAGAAAAGATATTGACAACATTTACTTAAAAAAAAAAAATGATAGCGATTCACAATATTTTCACTAGTTACGAAGATTAGTATGATGATTAAGTGAAATGAAATGAAAAGATATTTACAAAGTAAACTTGTACTTTAGCATTATTGGAAAAAAAAAAAAAAAAAAAAAAAAAAAACAGAAATGTAGAAAAATTCTACCGTTTTCTCATTTTCTTGAGAAATGCGTCTTTACTTGCAGTAAATTTATGAATTAATCCAAAACATAGGATTACGATTTTTATATTATATATATTTATTCCTATGTAATTACAAGCAGTTTTTCAAAAAAAAAAAAAAAACTCATGTTTAAAGTGCTTGCATACTACGTTTACGTAATACATTTTTGAAACTAAAATTCTGAAAAAAAAAATTGTGCGCATCATGAACATACTGGGAAATAGAACAGAAAATAAAAATCCCTCTCCCCAATAACATGCTCCATGCTCTGAGTAGTTCATTGTTAATTTTAACTACCCGAAAGTAAAAGTATCCTCCTTAATACATCTTTATACTCTGAGAATCGTCTAATCTTTTACAAAAGAACCATGAATGAATGCCCATGTGGGTTACCAAAATATCCTCGATTCTTTGAAATCCTTGGAAGTGTATGACACTCATATAAAGGATCTGCTGCGAGATTCTTTTCACACTAAAGTGATGATCAGTGTATTTTGTTTTGAATGCTCGATTAGGTTTATGAGATCAAATGATATTTATTAACGCTGTATGATTAATAAAATACTTTTCCTGGAACATGTTGATTATCATTTAACTAGATGTTATCCATGATTTTGTACACGCAAGATTTGAAGATCTAGTTCTATCAATTAAACAAACGTTTTGCGTCTGTCTCTTCAATAAATTGTACTGTTTAGTAATGAAAATGAAAAAAAAAATCGCTCAATATCTATAGTTTTAAATATCCCCCTTATTCATAAAGCATTAAAAAAAAAAAAAAAAAATTGCGTCGAAATTGATAATAAATTGTTAATTCCAAAACTTTCGATTTATGGCGGAATCTAATTACGGAAAATTAATCGCATTATTTATATACTACAAGTTCGTTGGGAATATAGCATTGTTTGTCGGTGTCTTTATTTACCTTTTTAGTTAGTGGGTTCGAATCTAGGTTCAGGCATAGATGTCCATAGTGGTTCAATGTTCCCTGTAACTTCGCTTCCGGTCTAATGAACCTCAATGCGCAAAAAATGACCATCGAACCTAAATCAAACAAAACTCTTTTTCGTTCGTCATGTGACCGTATTCCCGTAAGCAGTAGAATAAATAGATTCACAAAAACTGTATAAAACTGTGCCTTCTCTATTCCTCTATAAAAATTATCGCAATACAAAATATTTCTTAAAATTATTATTTCTTAAAATTATTTTCAATAATGAATGCAGACGATTTCCAGAAAAGATTATAAATGTCGATAGAAATGCTCTATAGACGACAGCAAAATACTTTTTTTGGAGGGGCGAGTCGGAAAAAACTTTATTTCAAATTATTACAGATCTGTAGTTCAACAATCCGTTTTGAAGATATGGACGCGAATGACAGTGCCATCTGTTAAGCTAGAAATATCTCAAAATGTAATCAGCTACAATATAAGTCAAAGTCCAAATAATATCAAATTTGGTTAAATTCCTTTCGATGGTCCGTGAGATATAGCGTCCAAAAAATTTGGATAACACACACAGAGACACAGACAGACATTTTCTAAAAATTCTGAAATCGTGTTCGGGACATCTCAAAACTTATAAATCCATCGAAAATCGGACGTCGAAGATTTTCACAAATCCAATATCTTCTTATGTATGTGGAAGAAAGTAAGTATGATAGCTAAAGCGAACGTGGTAATATTTTTGATTATCTAGACTCAGCAAAAAAAAAAAAAAAAAAGGTGGGGGGGGGGGGAGAAATAAAGATAGAAAAAAATCTGTAATCTTAGTTCACTGTATTCAAAAGTCTAGATTTACTTAAGAAAAGTTTTTCCAAAGTGTTTTCGATAATGTGTATCTTTAGTCTCTTTTCATTCATTCATATTTATTCTTACCTTAGTGCTTTGAATTAGTCGAAAGCTAGGGAATCTCTTATTTTACTGATATTGGCTTCTACAGAAAAGTAAGTTTCATGTACATTTAAGGATTTGATAGGAAATTACACTATAAAAAATTTCAGAAACGTTTCCGATGCAGTTTAAGTATTAACGAAGATTTGTTATAATTTCAAAAAATTTTAGAATTACTCAGAACTTTGAATGTTGTTGTCATAAGGCTGCACATTAGTCCAATTTAACTTTTATTTCTATTCACATGCTATCCCATGGGATTTTTCTTGCGTTGTTTTATAAGATATCTTGTTCAAAAATAAAATGTTTAAAATTCTATTTTTTTTTTAGTATTTCTCTATGATTATTACTTACAAACTTTGAATAAACACCATAAAATGCAATAAACTCGCAACAATTGTTTCGGGTCGAAAAAACACACGACCCTTCATCAGGCGAATGAAGTAAGCACGAGTGCTGCAGTCAAAGCGGCAACGCTGTAAGTAATGATTTTTTACAACGCCAGTTTTGTGGTGCTTTTTTATTAAATATTACTCTATGAGCATATTTTTTAGCTTAGTAAGCATAAAAAAATATATAAAATAAAATAAAATAAAATAAATAAATATTTGTTTTAGAGGTGTAAAATTATACTCCGAAGTTTAATCAAAGATCATAGTAGTTCAATTGCATATTCTATGCGATACACTGGGAGTACTAAAAGAAACAAGGAAACAAATATATATATAACACTAGAAGAAAAAAAGTACTACAGTTGGTTCTCCGTTTAACGACTTTCAAGGGACCATAAAAAACCGTCGTTAAGGGGTCTTACATGCACACTCCGACAACAGCAAATCCGATCATGTTCGATTTTTTATCAATTTGCTTATTCCGATAAATTTTTGAAAATTTGTTTAAAATAAATAAATAAATGAAAAGACTTAAATAATTACGTAGCAAACCAATAGTTTCTTGTGATTATTAATATTAGTTTGTTGAAAGCTTTTTAAAATTAATTTTGTTTACCAAAATTTTTTTTTTTTTGTGCGCCGGAGTAAATTGTTCAGCTTAGTCTCATTTCTGAGTGGAAAAGAATTATCTATTATTTACTTAATTTGCAATAAAGAATGCCGATTCAGAAATATGAAGTCTTATCATTTAACTCATTTCTCTATTTATAAATCCTTATCACATGCCCGAAGATTTATCGCAGTTATATGATGGAAAATGTTCAGTTCAAATCGAGGAAAAAATAAAACTGTCTTCTTTTGTAAAATGTGACTCTTAAGGGTACACATGGACTTTTAATAGAGGTACAGACGGTAACAAAAGTCTCCGAACACTAGAAAAAATTCCTATATAAAAAAAGTACACTTAATACAATTTTATTAAACAAATCCTTGTCGAATTCTGTTCTTAGTCAGTCTAAAAACAGGATTCGACAAGGATTTATTTAACAAAACTGTATTAAGTGTACTTTTTTTACATAGGAATTTTTGCTAGTGTTAAGAGACTTTTGTTACCGACTGTAAGTTGGTATTAAGTAACCTGCAGAAAATTTAAGACGGAAAATACTCGTCCGAAAGTGAAATGGCTTTTCCATAGAGGTGGTCTCTTAAAGTGGTTTCAATGTATGTACATATATACTATATGTCTTATATAAGATTCATTTGTTGAATGGGTATAGCATCATTATTTGCCTGTAACTTAATGTTATATGTAAGAGGATCTATGCGTTTAGGTAAAAATGAATAAATTTTGTATTAATAATTTTTTTTTCTAAATAATCTTAGATTATATTCCTCCACTTATGTTGCTGATTTTTTATAAATTGCTGATTTAAATACAGATATGCAGTGTATAAAACTTTATATATAAATGCTAAATTTTAATTGTTTGATGTAAGTTTGAGGGAAAAATGTGTTATACAATTCACATTAAATATTTAATTCAAGTATTTACAATAGTCATGAATAAATCTGTTATCTTTACTATTGAACCATAAATTATTGGATAAATTTTTGATAAATCACGGTTTCAGAATATAATTCTGAAATTAAATGCTAGAAGTTGTGTAAAACTGACCTCCTAAAGTAATATTACAAAGACAAATGACCTTGAGTTTTCCCAGCTATTTTGATTTATTTGTTTTCTCTCCAGTAACTTTCAGGAAATGACAAAAAAAAACTTTTGTATTTATAAATTTTCCTTCAAATAACTCAATTTGACGTTTTGTGGTCATTCTAACTATTTTCCCATAACGAATCGCCCATAAAAGCTAAAATAACTGCTGTCTAACTTAGAAAGTCCTAGAAATTGATTTTTGTTTATTTCTAGTGGCAACAGTTATTGTGAGATTTTTTAGTATTACAGAAACCAGGCCGATGAACGATAACGATTAAAATCTTAGATGTTTCCGAATAGAATGGTGCTTTGTACGAGAAGGATAATCGATATTAATTATCTGCAAAGGTGTCAAAACAGAAACATTCGTTATCTGTTAAATTCTGGTGAAAGGAAAATTGTATCTGCTTTAGAATACAAATAATGAAGCACTTTAAAAAAATTGTGCACGTTTGTTACGTGATGGATTTTATTTTTTTTCTCTTTATTTTAATTGTGAAAAGCATTTGAAGATTGTATTTCATTTCAAAGAATTTAACTTTTGTCTTTCCTTTCTTTAAACACATGGAAACTGGATATTTGTTCCAAGCTGAACATCAGTTAGATACCCCCTTTCTTTCTTCCCCTTTTATCTTAAGGGAATATACATATAAATATATATTTATTTATTTATTTTGGCTTTGTATCGCGTTTGTAATGATCGATAGATGGCGTTTTTCCAACTGTTGTTGTTAGTAAATATAATAGCCACGTGTATTTATTATTGTTGTATTTGTGTTACTACTTAATATTCGTGCTATAATTTCTCCGCCATTACATCATGGAAAATCGATTGCCTTTGGAAAAAATATTTCAGTTTATTCTAAGTTCGATCGGAAGTAGATGTTTAACTGAAGCTGAACAAATATTAGTTTCAAATATTCTTTACTTCTATTAGCCGAAGCAACTGACATTTTAAATTTGTCATTTGGAAATAAATGGAAGCTTAATTCCGGATTTCTTGATCCTTTGGAGTTACACTGTGGCACACACCAGTATGTGTTATTTTTTTTTACCGGATTTATTCATTTTTATTCAATAAATATATGTGAAACTAAACATCGAATATACAGCAAGCAATGGCGTCTCGACGAAAGCTATCCGTGGTATTGTTAATTTCACCTTAGCCCACCAGAGGGCGAGCATTTCATTACAATCGCGGATTATAAGAATATCTCAAAAATGAAGTTTTCTTTTTTAAATTCTGTTTTTGAATTACATTCATTGAAAATGTCACTTTTATATTAGCAAGTAATTAAAAAAATAATAATAAATATTTTATTTTATTAAGTAAACTTCAGATTCTAATTTTTAATCTCTAAAAGAAGCATTTAAATTTATATATATATATATATATATATATATATATATATATGTATATATATATATATATATATATATATATATATATATATATATATATATATATATATATATATATATATATATATATATATATATATATATGTATATATATATATATATATGTATATATATATATATATATATATATATATATATATATATATATATATATATATAAATCAACAAGGTAAAAGGAGACATGGGCAAAGAATAATAATAATATAAAAAAAGAAAAAACAGAATTCAAATTTCTTATTTTATTTTTGAATGAGATATCCTTATAACATGAGGCAACAAAATTCTCATGTGATTACATAGGAAGGAAAACAAATCTGGAGTGACTTACACTCGACTTTTCGAACATTAATTAATTAATGGTTGTATAAATAAATTAAAATAAGAGAAGTCATTAAATAATAATAATAATAATAAAATATATAATAGTGTGTTCGAGTGTTTTTTTCCGTATACACTGTTAAAAATGGTTTCTTAAAAATGAGCTAAATTGTCTCGAAATAGCTCTGAAACAATATATACTTAAATCTGAAAACCCATGTATTAATTTTTGAGCATATTGAAATGTCAGACATGGGGATACTGGAATTCTTATTGGTCAACCCTATTTTTGAGCATGTGAGTATACTCAAAAATGAGTACATGTGTTTTTAAATGTAAGTATATATTGTTTCGGAGTTATTTTGAGACAATTTAGCTCATTTTTAAGAAACCATTTTTTACAGTGTAGTATGTTCCTTAATTTTACGCTGTTACACTTCAAATAATTTGAGCCTATAGATCATAATGATAAAGAAATTTTCATTGTATCCTTGTAAAAATCTAGAAGTACTAGATTCACCAAAATCTATACAGTTTGTGCGATGATGACATATAACATGTATATAAATTTTCAGCTCAATCGGATAAGGCGCTATCGCATTTTAATTAATTTAAGGCATTAAGTCGTAATGATAAAGAATTTTTTGTTGTGTCCCTGTAAAGAACTACAAACGCTAGACTTTCCAAAACTCATTTAGTTGGTGTCACGGTGATCTATAATATGTATATAATCTTTTCAGTTCGAAAATACGTTTAGACACTTTAAACAATTTGAACCCATAGGCTATAATGATAAGAAAAAATTTTCTTTATTTTCTTTTTACTCTGTAAAAAAACTGCAAATGCGCCAAAATCTCACTAATTCACCAAAAATCTATATAGCTCATGCGACAGTGATGTATAATATGTATAGAAACTTTCAGCTTAATTCAATAAGCATTAAGACGCTATCGCACTTAAAAATAATTGGGCCAATAAGCCATAATGATAAAGAGTTTTTCTTTGTGGAAAAACAAAAGAAATGCTAGATTCACCAAAATCGAAAGGGTTCTTTCTACAGTAACCTATAACGTACAGTCGGTAACAAAAGTGTCCGAACACTAGAAAAAATTCCTATATAAAAAAAGTGCACTTCATACGGTTTTGTTAAATAAATCCTTGTCGAATCCTGTTCTTAGTCAGTGTAAGAACATGATTCGATAAGGATTTATTTAACAAAACCATATGAAGTGTACTTTTTTTACATAGGAATTTTTGCTAGTGTTCGGACACTTTTGTTACCGACTGTACGTGCCAACTTTCAACTCATTCGGTCAAAGCTTTTAGACGCTATCGTGTTCACTCACATACATACACACATACTTACATACATCACCGTAAAAATAGGAAAAATCAACTTAGGGGACTTAAAATTGTGTATAAAAATAAAATCTCAAAATCAAATTTTTTTCATGATTACAATACATTCCTTACATAAATATGTTCAGAAAATAGAAAGGAAAATTTGACTGACGTACAACCTTAAGCACTATTTAAAATAATTATGAATAGATTTATTTTATCAAAATATTTAAATATTTAAGGTGCCTTGAACATACTCATTTTTAAGAAATGAAAGGGTTGAGAGGACATAAGTTAAAAAAAAAAAAATAATAATCTGGAATGACATTCGCACGACTTTCTCTTACCCTGAAATTCAATGCTATGAAGAGAGATTGGAGAAAATTTGGAGAAAATTTGTATGTACCGCAATAGCGGCCACAAAAATCCCTCCGATTTACTTGCAAATTGGTACACATATTACAAAAAGAGCTGTATAATTTTTGGTGCTTCTATTGTTTGTGGCTTGTGTACAGGGATGCACAAAAGCTTTTCTTTTCATTATGGCCTATGGGCAGAATATCACATAAGTGCATTTTAGCGTGGTTGCAGTGCATTCCACAAATCGAAACATACATATATTACTGAGATGTTTAAAAGCATGTTTTCTGTAAAAAGAAATGTGTGCTTAATCTTAATAATCAATGTACAGGGACTTACAGAAATTTTCTGACAATCTCACTCAATCATCTAAATTCTGTTAAATTTCAAAGAATTATTCATGGGATATATAGAACAAGTTGAATAGTTTTTACTTGTGTACATAATGTAAAATTTCCTTTACAGGGGCACACAAAATAATTTCATGATATTAGAGTCTAAAGACAGTTTTTTATTAAAGCACATTTGAACGTGTTTACAATGCATTCAACAAAATAAAATTAACATACATTACTAAGATTTAAACATCTTAAGCATGTTTCCTGTAGAAAAAGGTATGTGTAGAGTAGACTAAATAATTTATTTACAGTGCGATTCAAAAGAAGTCAAATCATCCAAATGATGTCGAATTTGGTTCCACTATTAACGAGTGACAATGAATTACTAGCATACTTTTTATTGGTGTTTATGATAACTGTGATTCTAGTACAGGGACACATAAAAGAATTGCGTACCGTTACAATCTATAGACGGTATTCCTTCCAAGTGCATTTTAACATGGATACACTCAATTAAACATAATGAAATAAACTTACGTTATTAGAATGTTTAAAAGCATGTTTTCTGCGGAAAATGGTTGGCATAAGATTGGTAATTAATTTTCAGGGGTCACAAAATAATTTCGATATATTACGCAATCATCTGACATGAAGTTTGATACAGGTAATTATGAGTTATAAAGCATTAGCACAAGTATGAGTTACAAGGAAATATATGAGTGTATATATATATATATACATATTTCTACAGATAGATACAGACAGATAAATACAACTGGTGGTTGAGGGGCAGTAGCCCCCCTCAGAATCGTAGCTGGCTGTGTAGCGAGTTAATCACACATACACACACACGCGTACATATATACATACATACATACATATATATATATATATATATATATATTTCAATTCATGAATTCCATTTTTTCCCCCTTTTAACGGAACTCTTTGGTGATTTTATCCTTTCTCTATTCTCTCAAATGTTGACTGTTACTAATAATTCATAGTTTTTGCAAATTCTCTCATCGTTAGACTTATGTGTTATGTCACTGTCATTTCTCTTCTGCGTAAGTACTTTAACTTGTTTTTACTAATCATTGGTACTCAAATTAATTTAATACCGTGACTATTTTTAATCGAAATAAATCTCAATTAAAATTTATTTTATGTTGGTACCTTCATCTATCTTTTGTCTGCTGAGTGTTACAATGGTACTAAATAATTCAACTTATATATATATATATATAATTGTTTTAAATAATATGGAATAAATAATAATGATCTGCTGAGTAATGAGGGAAGCGAATAGGATGTTGAGGCTCCTGTTCTGCAGATCCACTAGTAATATGAATCTCTCCTCCTGAATCGGGACTCGAGCGCGATGCTAAATGCCGGATAGGCTACATTTAATTTAACTATGACAGACTGGAATTAAATCTAACATCAATATTTTATGTTTAATTTCTTCATAACTTTCAGTTCTACCCACGGACATATACATATTACACACACACACACACACACAAACACATACTAACAGGCTACGCCCGTTTCACTGGTCACTATTTTTAAATGAATCATTGTAATTTATGAATTCTCAAAATTATATTAATTTTTATCATGTTAGAAAAAAGAGAAAAAATTCCGATCGGGAAAAATGCTGCACCGGATCCTCGCTGACTTCGGCAGCGCAGGCAATTGTGCGCTGCGTTTGCGCATTTATGTTCGACACTCTTAATGAATCACTATATTCTCGTAAGGGAAAAATATAAATATAAAATACAAAAAAAAAAAAAAAAAATTCTCTCATCGGTGGAATAATTGGTCCGGGCTCCTACTGCCAGCGGCAGCGTATACAGGTGCGTACGGAGCGCGTGTTCCTTCGCCCGCCGTTCCTGCTCCTCCTAATTATTTTACACTTTCAAAAATATCTGCAATCGTTTTCTCAGAATTATAAACCTTATACCAATTTTCAACGTTCTATCTGAATTTCTTTATTTTTGACCCTGTGCCCGCTACCTTCCCGCCCCTCGTAATAATTCTACATTTTCGAAAATATCCGCAATCGATTTATCGGGCCAAAAAAAACTAATAATACTAATTTTCAACGCTCTAGCTCTTATTTCTATATTTTTGCCCCTTCACCCCTCCTCCCTCCCCGTCCCGTCTATCTTAATATTGTTTCCCTTTTGAAACTATCTGCATTCTCAGGTGCCAATTTTTATCGGTCTGACTCTATTTCTATTGTTTTGCCCCTTCGCCCCCCCCTTCTCGGCTCTCCTAAAAATTTTAGAAATTCGAAAACATTCGCAATCGATTTGTAGATGTCAAAAACCTCTATATACCATTTTTGAATGATCTAACTCAATTTTTAATTTTTTGCACACTCTCCCCCCCCTCCCGCTCTTCCGAATAACTTTACACTTTCGAAAATATCCTCAATTGACTTGAAGGCCTCTAAATCTATCTGTAACAATTTTGAACGGTGTAAGAGTATTTGTATTTTTTTTTTTTTTTTTTTTTTTTTTTTTTTTTTTTGCCCAATAGCCAAATATTGGCCCCATAGCCCTTCCTGCCACACCTGGGACAAATTTCTAAACCTCCAGAAATTGGTTTTTAGATATTTGTGTGAGCTATATTTTGAAGCAAAAATCTCACATCTCTCTTTTTTTTTTTTTTTTTTCGCGTTTGCGATATAAAGGACTATTTGAAATCACGTTTTGCTCCCTTCTTCCTTTCAGGGGTTGAATTTCTAAAATTCCAGAAATTGGTTTTTATATATTTGTATAGCTATATTTTAGAGCAAAAATTTCGCGTATATCTGTTTTTTTATTTGCAATATATAGAATTACTAGTAGGCTACGCCCACTTCGCTCGTCACTATTTTAAAACGAATCACGATAATTAATGAATTCTCTAAATTGCATTAATTTTTATCATGTGAAAAAAAAAAGAGAAAAAGTATTCTGATCATGAAAAATGTCGCACCGGGTCCCCACTGTTTTCGGCAGCGCATGCCACTGTGCGTTGTGCGCGCGCATTTATGTTCGACACTCTTATGAATCACTATATTATCGTAAATAAATATAAAATACAAAAATAATCTTCTCTCATCGGTGGAAGAATCGGTCCGGGCCCCAACTTTCAGTGGCAGCGTGTGTTCCTTCGCCAGCCGTTCCCGACCCTCTTAATTATTTTACACTTTCAAAAATATCCGTAATCGTTTTCTCGGGATTTTAAATCTAATTATACCAATTTCCAACAGTCTATCTGAATTTGTTTATTTTTGCCCCTGTGCCCGTCCCTCGTTATAATTCTACAGTTTCGAAAATATCTGAAATCGATTTATCGGGCCAAAAACCTAATAATGCTAATTTTCAACGCTCTAGCTCTTATTTCTATAGTTTTGCTCCTTCGCCCTCCCCCTTCCCGTCTATCCTAATAATTTTCCTTTTTTGAAAATATCTGAAATCGATTTGTAGGTCCCAAAAACCTCAACGTGCCAATTTTGAACTGTCTAACTCTATTTCTATTGTTGTGTACCTCCGGCTCCGCCCCTCCCTTCCCTGCTCACCTAAAAATTCCACAAATTCGAAAATATCCACAATCGATTTCTAGGTGTCAAGAACGTCCTCTGTGTACCATTTTTGGATGATCTAACTCTATTTTTATTTTTTTGCCCCAACCCTTTCAACTCTCCTGAATAACTTTACACTTTCGAAAATATCCTCAATCGACTTGCAGGCCTCTAAATCCTATCTGTAACAATTTTGAACGGTGTAACTGTATTTCTATTTATTTTTTTGCCCCATAGACCCCCCCCCCCCCCCCCCCAACTTCCCGCCCTCCTTGGGACGAATTTCTAAAATTCCAGAAGTTGGTGTTTAGATATTTGTGTGAGCTATATTTTAAAGCAAAAATGTCTCTCTCTCTCTCTCTGTCCCACACACACACACATATATATTTATATTTCGATATAAATGATTAATTGAAATCCCGTTTTGCCCCTCCCCCTTTTAGGGGTTGAATTTCTAAAATTCCAGAAATTAGTTTTTAGGTATTTATATTAGCTATATTTCGAGCAAAAATTTCACGTATATCTGTTTTTTTTTTTTTTTAATTCAAGATATATAGGATTATGTGAAATCACGTCCCCCCCCCCCCCCTCACTCTCCACCTTGGGCACCGAATTTATAAAATTCCACAAATTGGTTTTTAGATGATTGTGTTAGCTGTATTTTAAAGCAAAAATTTTACGGATATCTAATTTTTTGTTTGAGATATGAAGAATTTTGTGAAATCACGTTTTGCTCTCCATCCTCAACCTTTGGTGGGGGTGGGGGGGGGGGATTTTGTAAAATTACTTCTTGGTAGATGTGTACGTAATAGAATGAAAATTGTGACAAAATTGCAAAATTGCAAAATTTTGTACTGCAGCAGCAAGTATTACGCACGTCTCTGGATACTCCTATCTCAAAATGCATGAATCTGAAATATATACATAATTTTGTACTGCAGCAGCCAGTATTACGCACGTCTCTGGATACTCCTATCTCAAAATACATGAATCTGAAATATATACATAATTTTGTACTGCAGCAGCCAGTATTACGCACGTCTGTACTCTTCACGTACATGAAAAAAAAAAAAAAAAAAAAAAAAACCCACTATATGTGAAATCCAAAAGAAACATCACTGAATATTCCTATCTCAAAATGCATGAATCTGAAAATTATGAAATTTTTGTTCTGCAGCAGCCAATATTACGCACGTCTCTAAACTCCGCGTACATAAAAAAAAAAAAAAAAAAAAAAAAACTGCATTCCCCCATCTCAAAATGCATGAATCTTAAAAATAGGTAAAGTTTTGTTCTGAAGCAGCCAGTATTACGTACGTCTCTCTACGCTTCGCGTACATGAAAACAACAACAAAAACAAAAATTTGCTGAATACCCCTATCTCAAAATACATTCATCTGAATTTATTACATTCCCCATTACGAGTTGGGGATTTTATAAACTAACCGGTAAATGTGATAAATATTCAATAATTTATCACATTTCCAAAATTTAACAAGGATTATGCATAATCACGGTTAATTATACATAATCACCGGATTAAACACTTTTACCGAATCATATATATACTATGTTATGTAATTCTTTTCATTAATTTGAAATATTTAAATTAATGCAGGTTAATTTCCAGACAGTTAAGAAGAGGAAACTACTTTAGCTATTAACATTAATTTTTAAAGGGATTACTAAAGACCTACTTGCAAATGTGATAATATGTATACTCATATAACACAGAATATAAAACGATCTGATAATTATATTTGCTTGATGATACATAAGATTTTATTTTGGCGTTAAAAAGTGATCTAAAAAATTGTAATAATTTCTGCATAATCATGGATAATTAAAATTTTTCAGTGTGTTATACTTGTCAAGGTTAAATAAAATATTTTACTGTATAAGGAATTCATTAATTCTTCATCCAAAATTCACCGAAGTTCATGGATTATAATTCCAGCCAAGTTAAATAAAATATTCAAAATTTTGAACCAATTATGAGAGAATAAAACAGGATATCATTTCATCACCATTTGTGATAATAGGTAATCAGTCGATAATTAGCTTTAATTGTGTATATGTTAGCTGGATACAATTTGAAATGCAGAAAGCTAACGCCTTAGCCGCAGGTTACGGGTACAATTACAGAATAAGGTGAAGGCCATTAAAAACGTAATGTCGTCTAATGCACGGGGTTTATTATTAAAAAAGACATTTTGCTTTTGTATGACTTGTTTTTGCATTTAAAAATTGAATAGATCTTTTTAAAAAATATTAAAAGTTTCGTCTCATTCAGGAAATAAGTGCATAATAACAATCTATTTCAAATGTATTTGAGATTAGTCTTATTTCTTGACAAGCACATATGAGGAAACTCATTAGATAAATTATCATAGCAGTCTATTGTAATGTCATTTTTTATTTTTGTTTATTTTTAAATTCAAACAGGTTAATTATTTCAATAATTGTATTTGTCTGAAAACCTGAGCTTTAACGCACTAGATACAAAAAAAAAAAAAAAAAAAAAAAACTGTTATCAGTATTAGTGAGTTGAGCTTTAAAGTCAGGGTGAATGATTGGGTTTTTCTTCACACCTCTACTACGATGTGATGCATGGTCTGGGATCATAGATATAGTAATATACACCCTGCGACAAAAAGATAGGTACAGTCACCCCAAAAAAAAACGCCACCCCCCCACCCAATTTCGCCGTAAATTATCGTAGAAACATGCGGCTGGTACCTATCGATCTGTAATAACGTCTAGTTTTTAATGGTGTAGTTATATTTTGCTTAAGGGGTCATCTACATATTAAAACACGTATAAACTTCATTTTTTTCAATGACGACCTCTATTTTTGACCTCATATTCAGATTTCTGAGATCAAGGCAGTTCGGAAAACTTACCTATTTATGGACTTTAAATCAATTTTAAACAGAGTTACACGTGAAAATGTGTTAGGGGACCGTCTATACATTTAGAAAAAATAAATCGTGATCAACTACCCAATATTCATTATTTATAAAATTTCACACCGGAAAAAAAGTTCAGGAATGTTTATTATAAAATAAAAAACGATTCAAATTCGCAGAACTTTCTTTATTAGCGTATGAATTAAAAGATTTTTATTGGTTTCAATTTATTAAACATTATTATTGAAAGTTAAATACATCACTTTGTACGAAGAAAAATAATAGCTTGAATGATATGAACCGTACAATATTGAATTACAAAAATCTAAATACCAAGGTAAAAGAACAGTAGTAATAATGATAATAATATTAATAGCAGTTAAAAAAAAGGTGTTTAATATTTAAGAAAAAGAATTATCTACTTCTTAAAAGCAAAAACTGTTTTATTTAAGAGACAAAAATTTAAGTTAAAATACATTTAAAAAACAAAAAATATATATAAAAACAATTAAAATCTACTAACTAACAATTATTATCTACTTCTTGTTGGGTATATTTTTATTTTATACAGTAAGCCTCGCATGAAAGTGTTACTATAAAGTTTTACATTTAATTTTAGGCGTACAAACCAACAATAGATAATATACAAAAATATACATAACAAGATTTAAACTAAAATCTGAGAAAGGATATTTAATATTTTCGCGACTGCTGATGTAGTTTCACGTCATTTGGAAATCTGTAACTTCTCCAGTGGGCGTTTCTTTCACAATTTGTGTGTTACGATATTTCTTAAGAATATTCCTTATATTCATATTTATATAAACAAAATAGTATGAAACAAATTTTTTCACTAGAAAGAGTGTATATTCATATTATTGTGTATATTCATATGAAAATAAACATGGATATGGAAAAAACGGTTTCCTATTGCCTAGAACGAATATTCCCCGTTCTGCAATCGTCTACTGTACTTGAATTCTTAATTATAAATGTGTAAAATCTATATCTTTAAAAGTAATAAGACATATTACTTTGTTTTAAATTCTTTTTCCGTAATAAATGTGACGACATTTTTACGCCGTGATTAGAATAATAGAAAATAAATAATATTGCACTTTGTTTCAATAATAGATTTTAAAACTTAAAGAAAAAAAAAATACCACTTTATTATTCAGTATTAAAAAAACATTTAATAGAAGTTTTATATTTTATTATGTTACGTCATGCGATAAAATTTAAATAGCATAAACGGTAGAGTAAGCAAATGCGAAATTTTCACAAGATTAAAACAGAAAATTTGTTTTAAAAATTCTGATAAAAATTAATAAAAATCAATTATATTAATTTTAAAATAGGAAAAAACAAAAGTATTGTTCACTGCGTATTGCTCTTTCAAATAATATTCCTCGTCTTACCGCGTTCTTTTACTGTCATGATACTTAATTGAGGTGCACGAATCCTAGAATATTCAAGTTAAAAACAAAAGACAAAAGGGATAAAATAGAATTTTAGCAGGGAGAAGCTAGAAAAAGTTATGTAATATTTAAGAACAAAGACTTAACATTTCAGAATCGAGTAAACTCCCTTCTGCAACGAAAGCCACGCCTTTACAGAATTTTTCTAAAACTTTACATTATAAAACAAATTTATTTTACATACTTCCAATTAAATCATTTAAATTTTGTCTTCAGCATTCAATGTAGTAAATGCCATTGACATTTATGCATACCAGTGTCACATATAGTGTCATATACGAGTATGCAAACTAGGTTTTTTAATACTGTTTCCGCAATATAGAGGCGGGGCTACATTTCTTTTGGAATTCTTTCCCAATCGCTTGCCTGCATTGCTATAATTTTATAAAAAAATAAGCCAATTTGTATAATAAACATCGAAATGTTCCTTAGAAAACAATTATAATAACATAAAGGTAAATTAAAATAGTTTTTCGTCAAAATGTATAGAAATATTGACTCACAGATGATACAAATTATAACAAGTGACGCCCCCCTAACAGCAGTAAAAAATGAAATATCACTGTAACTCAAAAAATAATGTTAGGAACGAGCTGTAAATTTGGAAACCCATGTTTTTGATGATGCCCGTTCTATTCGTGTAAAAATTAACATAGGTCATAATTCATAATTTTTTCAAATATGAATTTATTAAAAATTTTCATAATTCAAAAAATGTTTTTTTAGCAAAAATTTGCATGGAATATGTTTGGGTCACTTCATTCTAACGAATAAAAAAAACAGAATTTAAATATCATAATTTTTTCGGAAGATATGATTTAATGTTTGTCACATTCATTTAACATTAGCATCCCCAAATTTTGACAGCTTATAACTCTATGAAAAATTGAGCGAAATATATAAACTATACCATTTTCCGTGATGATTTGATCCAAAGAATTCAAAAATATTATAAAAAAGGGGGGTTACCATTGAAAAAAATGAAGTTGATGTCAGTTTTAATATGTAGACGACCCCCTAAGTAAAATCTAACTATAACATTATAAACTAGACGTTATTACAAACTGATCGGTACCAGTCGCATGTTTCTACGATAATTTACGGCGAAATTAGGTGGGGGGGTGGCGTTTTTTTTTTGGGTGACTGTACAAAGGGTTTTTTCTTTGATTTTTCATAAAATAACGTTATCTAAATTGTGCTTATCATTTACTATTATCATAAAATAACACTATTCCCTGGCTAATTTTTGTTTTCAGACTAATTTAGAAAAATTGTAAGACTAACATTTTACAAATTTAAGACTACACACCACGACAAAAGATAGGAAAAATGTTCTTTTTTTTTTTTTTTTTTTTTTTTTTTGAATATGATTATTTTGAATATGAATATTTTGAATATGATTCAAATATTTAATATGTTTTTGATATGATAATAAATGTTCAGCACAATTTAGATAATGCTATTTTATGGAAATTTAAAAAAAACCATTTGTTCCTAACTTTTTGTCGCGGAGTGTAGTCTTAAATTAGAAAAATTTTAGTCTTAAAACTTTTTCTCTAAATTAGTCTTAAAACAAAAATTAGTCCGGGAATAGTGTTATTTTATGATAATAATAAATGATAAGCACAATTTAGATAATGTTATTTTATGAAAAATCAAAGAAAAAACCCTTTGTAGTACCTATCTTTTTGTCGCGGGGTTTATAAGTTTATATAGATCTATCATCCCCATGTTATCGTGCAAAGATTTTTGATGCGGAAAAAAATGCTTTGGAATCAGCCATTTAGTGGTATTGAAAAAAAAGAAAGAAAAAAAAAAAAAAAAAAAGAAAGAAAGAAAAATGAATTTGAAACTGTATCTGGATTTTTTCATTCACCTTTAGTAAATAAATTATTCATAAATTTTATTTGCTAAAATATTCGAGTATATTCCCGTATGTATTCACTCTGGGAAAGACGCCCATATATTGGTAAAATTGCCGTCTTTTCTTAAGTGAAAAGGAATATTTTTTTTCTTCCCATTGATCAATCTATATAATATTACTATATCTATATCTGGGACATACAGTCGGTAACAAAAGTGTCCGAACACTAGCAAAAATTCCTATGTAAAAAAGTACATTTCATATGGTTTTGTTAAATAAATCCTTATCGAATCATGTTCTTACACTGACTAAGAACAGTATTCTATAAGGATTTATTTAACAAAACCGTATGAAGTGTACTTTTTTTACATAGGATTTTTTGCTAGTGTTCGGACACATTTGTTACCGACTGTACTTATTAGGGTGATATCACAATTTTCATCTTCCATGGAGGAAATGGCCTTAAAGTTTCAATTTGTTTTTTATTAAGTCTTATTCATCTGTTTTTTTATTAAGTCTACGATTGCACTTAGAAAAATACATTAAAAATTGAACTAAACAATTTCCAAAACATTACTTTTAAATAAATAAATAAAAATATCTGTTGTTATCCAACTTATTTAAATTTTTAATCTTCAATGACTAATGAAAAAAAAATCGTTCTTAAAAATCAGCATTTCAGTTATTATATTAGTTAACGATTTTAAAAAAATATTTAACCACAAATTCTATTAATCGAAAATCGTCATCGATCGAAATGAAAACTGTAAGACTAATTGATAAATTTTGATATAACATTCAGAATACATCATGTATACTATATAATAATGATTAATCTTAATAAATAAGTAAATAAATAAGGCAAAACAGTTTTTTTTCCCTTTAAGAAATCAGATGTTGATAAATTTTCCAATTTTGCGTTATCTTTGATTTTTGGAAATAATGAACCCAGAAGTGTTAAAGTTAAATAATTATTAAAAAAAAAAAAAAATAATAATAATTATAGATTATAATATTTAAAAATAAAAAGTGTGAATTTGACATATTTTTCTAGCTGTGAAAAAATTGTACCATTTAAATTAACATAGTATGAACTCGACAAAAGGTGTTAAAACTGAAATAATTGCCGAAACATTATTCTTAAAAATAAAAGCCATAAATCTGCTGTTGACACAGCTGTCTCAATTTTCTCATCATCTCAGATTCCCCGGAGAAGGATATAGTATCCTCAGATCATTGTATCTCAACTGTTATAATGGCAGAAAAAAATGTCGCCCCAATTGCGCAAAAAAAGTGCGTCTTTTTTCCTCGCCTTTCCGTCGAACCGTAAAGCGGTAACCTACTGAAATATAGATCTTGATTTTAGAATTTGTATTAGATGCAGGGCAGAGGTAGGGGGGGGGGGAGATGAAACTTTGAATATAGCTGTCGAAAAAAAAATGCATCATTTTGGAATGCAGAATAAGTGCGATTCTAAAGTTATTGTGTTGGAGTTAGCCGCAAGGTCTGATCAAATGCTACGATGTGAAATAAGTGGAGTCTGGTTGAAATGATTTGTCAGCTTTAACATTTTTTTTTTTTTTCTTTTTTAAAAGATTCTGTTTTATATTTTAAGCATATTAATAATATTTTACACCTCTGATTGTAATATTTATTTACTTTTTTGTTGTTTGTTAAAGTTATATTATTTCTATTCATAGTTTTAGTACTTTCATTTCAGAATTTGCACTAGATGCAGGGCAGAGACGAGATGAAACTCTGAGTATAACTGTCGGAAAAAAAGGTCTCATTTTGGTAAATTAAAATAAGTGCGATTATAAAATTATTGCATCGGATTTAACTGCAACGTTTGATAAAATACATGGAGACTATACGTTGGATGAAATGATTTATCAATAATGTTTTGCTGAATAAAATACACAGTAAAAAATATGTGACTTTTTGCAGCAGAATGTGTCGGCTAAAATGGTTACCAACAAATTCTGTTATTAAATAGAATAATTTTTTAACAGAAAAATGTGTAAAAAGAATTTCATTTATACATATTTCTACTGTAAATTGTTTCTTTTTTAACAGACGAATGGCCTGACAACTATTTTTGTCATCACATTTTGTTGTAAAAATTAGTGTCACTTTTTGCGGTGCATTTTGTTTTCTCCTCTCTCTTTAAAAAAAAAAAAAAAAAAAAAAAAAAAAAAATAAGAAAAGAAAATTTTTATTTATTTATTTTTGGATTTAATAATAATATTTTGAACTAGCAGTGTATTTTACAAATTTTTGTTTGGAAAAATTGTAATATTGAAAGTCTAGCATAATTATTCAATGATTATCCAAAGTTTCAATTACATTTTAAATTATAAATTAGAGTTTAACTCCAGAGTTACTCTGATTATTCGCTGTATAGGTAGATAACCAAGATAACCATAAATTTTGAAAAAATGAATTAGTCATTGGAAGGGAAATTGCCGCAAAATTTCAATAAAAAAGAAAAAAAGAAAAAAAAAAAAAAAAAAGAAAAAAAGAAAAAAAAAAAAGTGAGATAAGAATTATTTAAAAACTTGTCGGTCTCTTGATATTTTCAAATGAAAGTATCATTTGATTTATTACACCTTTTCTGATTGACTTCTCAAATGATATTATATCATTTAATATCCGTTTAATGATATTTTAAAATTAATTACATGATCATTTACATGTTAACACTAAGAGAAAAATGTTTTAAAGTAAAAAAAAAAAAAAAAAAAAAAAATATGTATATATATATATAAGAAATTATTTTGATCATGTTATTTTATTATTTTTAATAATATTAAATTATTATTTAATATAAGTATTTAAATTATATTTAGGTTTTCCTCTAATTTTGCTAAAGGTTTTGAACATAATTGGGTGATTTATCACAGGAGTCGAGAAAGAAAACTGCCAAATCGACAACTGGTGGTTTTTGCATAAAATTACATCTTTTCTTTTAAATTATAATTTCGATTTATTTAGTTTGTTTCAAATTACGGATCAAATTTATTTTCTTTATCAATATATCGTTACAATTGTGACGTCATTTTTCTTCTGTTAAGTTGTCCTTTTATCCATTGTTTTATTCATTCTCCCTAAACAAAGATAAAAATTAATTTTCTTTATATCAATACATTATTGAAGCTATGACGTTAGTTGTACATTATTGTATCTATGACGTCAGTGCTATCGCCCTTGAAATTTAATCTTTTATTATTCAGAAGATGTGTCAATCAAAGTTGAAGAAAATTTTCATAAATTTTGAATGTGTAGTATATAACATAGAAGTACTATAAGATTATTTTTTTGTCCCTCCGCTCCCCTTCCCGCCCTTCCTAATAGCTTTACACTTCCGGCAATATCTTCATTCGACTTGTAGGCCTCTAAGTCTGTACCAATTTTGAACGGTCTAACTGTATTTCTATTTTTTTTTGCCCCATTGCGCCCTCCACCCTTCTCGCCCCACCTGGGACGAATTTCTAAAATTTCAGAAATTAGTTTTTAAGTATTTGCGGTAGTTATATTTTAAAACAAAAATCTCATATATGTATATATATATATATATATATATATTTCTTTTTCTTTTTTTTGCGATATAAATGATTATTTGAAATCACGTTTTGCCCTCTACCTCTCTTTGAGGCTGAATTTCTAAAATTCCAGAAATTCGTTTTTAGGTATTTGTATTAGCTATATTTTAGAGCAAAAATTTCACGTATACCTCTTTTTTTTTGTTTGAAAAATGTAGGATTATGTTAAATCCCGTTTTGCGCATGTGAAATCACGTTTTGCCCCCTTCCCCCCTTGGGGACCGAATTTCTAAAATTCCAGGCATTAATTATATTTTATAGCAAAAATTTTACGGATATTCATTTTTTTTTTTTTTTTTTTTTTTTTTGAGATATGAAGGATTTTGTGAAATCACGTTTTGCCCCCCTCCCCCGCCTTGGGGGGCTAATTTTGTAAAATTGCTTCTTAGTGGATGTCTACGTCATAGAATCAATATTATTACACATTTTCAGGCTTCTAGGCGTTTGGACTGGACGATGATGAATCAGTCACTTATGACAAGAGATTATATATATACATATATATATATAGATTGGGGGATGAAATCCTGAATAAAACTGCCAAAAATAAAATTCATCATTTTGAAATTCAGAAGAAAGTCTTAAAAAGTTATTGCTTTGAAGCTGGCTGCGAATTCAGATAAATGTCGGTAATTTGAAATAATGGGAAACTCTTTGGGTAAAGTGATATGTAAGTTTTGATGTTCTTTCTTTCTTTCTAAGATGATTCTTGTAAAAATTTTGAGAAAAATAATAAAATGTTTACAAATATTAAAACTCGTAAAAAAAAAAAAAAAAAAAAAAAGTTTAGAAAAGCAATGTTATTTCAAGTCCAATTTAAATAATTACTCCAAGTTTAAATATCTTAATTTTCGAAAATATTTTAGATGAAAGACGGGGTGATAACAAAAATTTTAATCTTCTTTACTTTTATTTCTTTCTTCTTTTTCTTTCCAGCAGTCTCTCTCTCTCTCTCTCTCTCTATATATATATATATATATATTATTATTTTTTTTTTTTTCGGACACTATGCATGTTTTTGAAGAACACTAAAAGTAAAACAAAAACAATCCCTTCTGGCTCATTTGGAAGGCTGAATTTTTGGTAATTTTCAGGTGACCACCATTTTTTGGATTAAGTTGACTAATAAACTCAATTAATATTTTAATTTGGATTAAGCATATAGACAAATTTCACGCAAATCAGTTCATAAATATGCTTCTTATCTGATTTCTGAATTTTAACTAATTTCCACTTTGAAGGAATATGATGGTTTAATTTGGCTAATAAAATTTGTTGAGACATTGATATGATTATGTATATACCGAGTTTCAAGCAAATCAGTTTATAAATATGCTTATTATTAGAGTTCAAAACTTTCAAAAGGTCACCATTTTAAAACAAAATGGTGGATCAACCAGTCCACAAACTTACCCAATATATTTCTAAGATAAGTGTACATTCTAGTGTCATTTCAAATTGATTCAATATTTCGGAAATTATTATAATGACTTGTCTATTATAAGTAGATATAAATAAAGCTATTGCAATTTTTCGATTTCTGAAGAAATTAAACTAAAAAGTGCTACTATAAATAATTACAATTTATTTCAGATGCTAACATTTACTTTTTTTTAATAGTGCAATTTCAGAAACAAATAGTGTAATACGAAATACTTAATTAATTTAAGGAACCGGGAAAGTTGTATCTTAATTTCCTCAAATTTATGTACATTTTTCTCATAAATGGTGGAAGGTAGAGCTATAAATATATATTTTTATTACGGCAGTTAGGATAGCGTGTTTTGCATTTTATAACAGATCATTTTCTTTCCAAGTCAAACTGAAAAATTATTAATAGTTATTTATTGAAAATCACCTTTAATTTATAATTTTTGATAAAATCTCATTGCTAAAAATAAATATTTTTCAACAAATCATTAAGCCTCTGGGTTAACAAGTAAAATGTAACATAATATAAGTGTCATTAGAAATCGGAGTTCTAAAGTTTCATAGATAATGGCAAAAAAGAAAAAACACGAATTTAATTTTTTTTGAGAAAAATTTATTTTACGATTTAATTGACAACAGCAATCTGTGAAATGCACTTAGAAAAAATGAAAATTTTGAACACTTTGTATATATATAGTATATAAACATGTGTGATACATGGTTTAAAAGATACAAGTTTCAACTCAATTATGCAAATAAGCAGAAATCGATTTTCGGTCGAATTTCGCTTACCTGGTTCCCTTAAAATTTAAGGTAACTCATATATTTCTTCTTTTTTTATGAGTGAAAATCAACAGCATTATTTACAACTATTACAGCAACTATTTGCATGAATATTTACAATACACAGCACATTTACTTTCCAAACTTATCAGTAATGATGTGTACTAATTAGAGCAATATTCCCATCTCATTGTTTTTTACCCAATTATATTTTCAAATTGATGTTAGAAAAAGTGCAAATTTCAGTTGAAATATTAATACAGGTCTGTTCACATCCTGTTATCGTTAGTATAAATAATGTATAAAAGGAAAAGCTAACAATTCACTAATGCAAAGCTCTTTGCTCTATTGACATAAACTCCCAAGCATTATGTAATAATTTTTCAGATAAATTCTGAATAAATCCCAGACAGTTCTTCAGACAAATTTTCATTAAGCTGCATATTGATTATTTTTTATGTTTTATATTATTGAAAGTCTTTAATGATATTCAAACTTTGAAGCCCAATTAGTTAATCTGCTGAAAAAATGTGTTTTAAGATAACGAAATACTGTTTTAAGATATATTAATACTATAGGCATCTATATTAATAAAATCCGCCTTTTGTTTGTAAATTTCTCAGAATCAAAAATTTTTGCGATATCTTCACGCTTCACGTATTGAGAAAAACAAAATGATTTCAGAAATTTTTCTCTGTGTGTAGGTCGTTATGTCTGTAGTAACGCTTTATTTTTCCGGGTATCACGTGAGAAAGGCTATGGATGGAATTCAACGACACTCGGCAGAAATTTAAGGTCTCTACCTAATTTAAAATTATATCCATCAACTTTTGTGAATTTTTCTCTCTCGTTCTCCCCTGAAAAGGAAGGGGGGGGGGGGGGGCGAAAATACGTTTGTAAGCATAACTTGGCTCTAAATTACTTCACGGCGATGAAATTGGAAGACTACACTTAAATACGAAAAAGAAAAGCCTTTTTCTGTGATTTTGAAATTTTGGATTTTTGAAAAGGGGGGGGGGGGAGCAAATAAATTTTCGGGGGGGGGAGATTTTGAAAATTCCGGATTTTTAAATAAAAACTCTACTAATAATGGTGCAAATATGTTGAAAACAGCCATGCGTCTTCTTTAGGATAATAATAATAATAAAAAATAAAAATTAAACACTTTTGGTTATTTGTGATTTACGACTTTTTTTTTTTTTTTTTTTTTTTTTTCTTTTTTGAGTGGAGGGGGTAGTTACAAGTGCGCAAATTCAAGACTCCCCTTTTAGCACTAAATTTGTTCTTGGAAATCTATGGAAACTGCGGTCACGAATTTTTACGCGTGGATTGTTTACATGTATCCAAAACATACCGTGACGGAATTTTCCGAATTTCCTCTCTCCCCTTTTCTCCTTTCTCCTTTGGAGTCGGGTGCAACTAACACGTTTCCGAGGGTAACTTCCATCCAAATTATCTCAGTAAAAATATTTCTTATGTGTGATTTGGTTATACGTACCCAACACGCATTATAAATGGATTTTGGTAAAATTCCGCCTCTCCTTTTATTATTCAGGGAAAAAAACGTTTTCAAGAGTAACTCTGCTCCAAATTATCCCAAGAAAGCGATCTTTTGGTCTGTCGATTGGTAATTCACATTCATCAAAGGGATTTTGAGAAATTACTTTCTACCTTCCCTCGTAGTGGAGGTGGGCGAGGGAAAAACGAGTTTTCAAAATTAAGTGTGTTCCAAGTAATCTTAGGAAAGCGATTTTTGATATGTAGTTTGGTTATACGTATGCAACACATAGTATAAAGAAATTCTGCACAAAATTTGACCCTACTCACCCTGTTAGAGTGGGAACAAAAACACGTTTTCAAATATAACTCCGTTCCAAGTTATCTCAGGAAGGTGACTTTTTGACATATAGGTCAGTTATGTGTATACATCAAGCATAAAGGGATTTTGCGAAATTATTCCCCCCACCCCCCACCCTCTTGAAAAGACACAGTTTCAAGTTTATATGTACTTCAAATTACTTTAGAATGGCTAATTTTGGTGTGAATATGTACTTTTGCAGGATTTCGTGAAACATCTAACATATATGCGGGGTAGGGGGAGAAAAAAGTGGCCAAGCTCATGTTTCAAGCGTAAATTTACTACCGACGCAGCGGGAACTTTAACTTAGGTTTCAACTGATTTCGGTGTTTTTTTTTTTTTTTTTTTTTTTTTTTTTAATAATTATATGGGATTTTGAAAATTCATTTGGATTTAGTGACCACCGAAGTGGGCAAAGTCTGCTAGTAATTTTATGTTGAAATTTTTAGTAACAAATTGGTGCTAATTAAAGTTAATCTTTTTAGAATTTCTTTTATCCGAAGTGCTTAAAAATATATATTTGACTCAATAGTTCTTTTTTTTTTCTGCTTTTCACCCGAGATAATCTTTGGCTCGAAATTAGTCTGGTTTCTGAAGATATAGTTGATAATTTTTTAAATATTGGGAAAGATTGAGCACAGTGGTTCGCTTTTACATTTTTATTTTATTTTACTTTTTTAATAAAACGTAATTGAAATAGTATTTTAGTTTTTATCAAGCGTTTTTAACACTTTCTAACAATGTGATTTGAATTTAACGCATTTGTCTGTCTTTCTGTCAGCCTCCAGCGTTGATAATTGACAACCCCCCTTTCTTTATAATGAACTTTTTTTTTATCAATTACATTTTTTTTTTAAATAAAGCTTTATATTACTATTCTAGTCTAAAAAACATAATGCAAACATTTTCATTAAATCAAATCTTACAAATTTGAAAGTAAAGTAAACAAATAAGAAATCAAATTAAGCTAAAGAATAATAAATAAAAATAGTAAGTAAAAAATAAATAAATTGAAATAAGCAAATTTTTAAATTTTTAAAAGAAATATTGAAGGATATTTAAAGAGATTTTTTACGAAATTAGTATACTTTCTGCAGCTGAATATAAAAGAAAGCAAAAGTTACAGCACAGCTAATCTAACAATTTTTACATGCTTTTATAAATTTCATACAGTATTATATTTCACAATTAGGGTATCAATTCAACCATGGATAATAAAATGAACTAATTATAAGATTGGAAAACAATTAATCAATCAAGAAAATGACATTATGCATCAGCTTAAATTTTAATTGAGGATTGGTGAATATTTCTAATTTTAACTTTCCTCATCGGAAATTTTTTACAAATATTTTAATTAATTCAACACCCAGATTAAATCTTCTTAAGATTTTAGCGAGAAACAGTAAAATTATAATATCGTGTATGCTTGGTTAATTGTATTTTAACAGATGAGTGTATCCTGTTAAACTGATAATTCTGTGTGAGTTTTTAACATTTAAATTAAAAAATAAAGTATCTTTAAAGTATTATTTAAAACTGACAGTGCTCTACTTGTAATATTAGGCCTTATTTACATTTCAAACTCAGTTATTTATTTATTATTTTTTTTATTTTTATACCTGTTTAGCTGTTCAAAATTATCGTAATACTTTCTTAATTATTGTATCAGTTCTTATTAGAATTTAGCGACATTTTATAGTTTGTTGGTTTGTACTTCTCTACCTGACAGCAAATTTTAAATACATTTGGAATATTTAAAACCTTCATAAATATTTAACCCAGTAAACTGCCGATAATTTAGGGAATTGGGTGACTCGGCAAATGCAAATATTTATTTTCCCAGATTTCTTCCCTTCTTTTTTTCTTTTTTCTTTTTTTTTTCTGTAACGTTTAATTATACACCTAATTATATAAAGTTGATATATACATGCATAATAGTTGCCAACATTTTAATTTATTCTGGAGCATTTTTAGCCATTTCTTTAATTCGTACTACTTTCTTTATGGAAAAATTTTCTCTAATATATAAATACAATAAAATAAGAAAAACCTTTTTCTTAAAAAAATCAAATAGAAACGGGGCTAAAAATACTTCAGAATAAACTAAAATGTTTACAACTCTGTATATATATATGCATAGAAATGTTTCATCGTAAAAGTAAAAAAATAAAAAATAAAAAAATAAATAAATAAATAAAAACTTGGAGGACTGCAGATAATCTGCAATTCTGAGAGTTTACTGTAAGAACAAAACTTTTACACATAATTTGTCATGAAAAATAATTAAAGGCCTATAAGAAACTAGCTGACAGAGAATTATTCCACTACAAAATAATATATAATTGTTATTTTATAGTCCTAATTATATTGTCTATTACAATTACAAAATTATTTGTATATGGCTGTTATGTAAACAGTGACAGTTGACCGGAATAAAATTGTAACATGTTAAGGTCAAGTCTCGATTTTATAATATTGTTAAATAAATATGCCACTGTTTTGTTTTCAGGGCAAACTCGAGATCTTGAATGTTCATAAAATATAAAATCGACCATGTATTGAAAATTTAGAAAAATATTGGATAATTTAATGGATTTATTCACTAAAGAAAATGATTTGAGATGCACCTAGGTTATGATTCGATAATGAACAATAAACAGGTGGCTTAAAAATGAGTAAATTCTCTTTGAATGTTCCGATTATTCGGTTTTTCCCTAATACTGTATCATATCGTTTACTTAAATTAAGTGATTTTTTTTTTTGCCATTTTTCTTATATTCTAGAATAGTTTTCTTAATAGCATGCTTTTTTAGAGCTAGATTTTGCGTCTTTATTAAGAAATCTTCTTTTTCTCTACTGAATTACTATAAATTTGATAACAATACAAATATTACGTACCAGTATAAATGGATATTTTTATTTTAAATTTTTATCGTGGACTGATAAATACCAAAAGAAGAAGAAGAAGAAGACGAAGAAAGAAAGAAAAAAAAAAATCTATGAGGGATTTTTAATTACGTTCCATGCCTTTAATTTACTATTTTATTATAATTACAATAATTTTATAATATCATTGAAACCCCCTGACTGTCCTTGAAAAAGTCCAGACTGTAGTGTTGTTTTCACTGCACATTTTTTTTTTTTTTTTTTTTTTTTTTTTTTTTTTTTTTTAAATGTATTATAATAATGCTTACTTCAACTTAAGATTAAAAATGTAACTGTGCACATGATTATAATCCTCATGGCTAATATTTAAAAATTCTAAAATTGAAAAAGTAGCTAATTGTTTATGCAACAATTATATAATTTCGAATAATAAGGGTATTGAGAAAAAAAGAACAGTTCAGCGACTAAAAATATCCGTCAATGGCGATCAGATGGCAAGCAGATAGTACGATCGCCGATTGTATGTGATTTGCGAGTTGAGATCTTGACTTTAAAGGGCACCAGATCTAGCTATGTCGAGTTAAAAACGTATTTGAGTAATCTTTTAAATTTTTGCATTTGTTTTATACTATTCTAAAAGTAATTTACTGAGAACATGTTGTGTTAAACTATATGAACAAATAAAGAGTTCGTCTAATTTTCGAATATAAATTCCAATGTGGAACTGCATTGTAAAAAAATAACGGTAGCTTTCATTGCGGAATGTGCTACCACTCATTTTTCCAGTACATTCTGCTGTTAAATAGTTATATTTACAGTGGAAAAAATTATGAAGAGAGATTCTTTTATCAGTGTTTCTATTGTAAATTGTTTCATTTTAATTACTGAAGGTACTGGCATCCCTTTTTGTCAGCACATTATGCTGTAAAAGTACCATTATTTTTTACAGTGTAATGCAACAGCAAAAAATATCAATGTAGAATTTGACAAAATTATAGTTAATGAACGAATAGTATTTTGGGTTAAACAAAATTCAAATTAGAAGATTTTTATCTTGAAAATATTTCATGTAGGCGACCCTTGTCTAAGAGGGTTCACGAGAAGTTGAAAGTTGCAGTACAAACAAAATAATTCTAAACTACTTGAGAATTAGCAGAAAAATTTGAAGTTAGCATTCCAACCATTTAAACAAACCAACAAGATGAAAAAGCTCGACATATGGTTTCCGTAAAATTAGCTGAACAGCCGAAACAGAGGTGCTTTATTCTCGCAACTAAAAAACGAACAAGTCCTGCATCGTATTTTTACATGCGATAAAAAATAAATCATTTTCAATAATTGTGAACATTTGTATAAGTGATTGAATAAAACTGAAGTACTCACACATATAGTTTCCAACTTAGCACCTTTTGGCTACTGGGAAATTTTAATAGAATTTTTTATTTTACTTTAGCAAAGGAACCTGTTACAGCTCACTGATTAAATAAAATAAATATTTCTATTAAATTTTACCGGAAGCCAAAAAGTGCTAAGTTAGCAACTACTATACTCACACAACGTCTTAAACCTACACTGTGTCCTAAAAACCTCATGGCGTTTATCTGGTAAACTAATGGTGGAATTATTCACAAGAACTTCAAAAAATGGGCTAATTGATTATAGGAAACGATATGATGAACAGGGAACCGAGGCTGTTCTCTCCTCGGCTGCTTAGGAGAGAACAGCTGAGATTGGTTAATCGAGACAAGACCGTTTTTCTACAGGATAACGCTCATCCACATATTTTCTATCAAACGTTGATCAAACTACAAGATTTGCATTTGAAAACTATATGTTCTTTGCTATATTCACCAGAGTTGTAACCAACTGATTTTCATCTTTTTCAGTCTTTAGACTAATTCATTCAAGAAAAGATTTTCAACTGCCAACAAGCTATGGAAGATATGTATTTTTTGACTTCATCGCCTCTTGTGTAGTACATTTCTTTGCTGTTGTCATCAACAAATTACTTTTACGATGATGAAATTGTGTAAGTCATGTTTTCTATTGGAAATATAATAAACATTATTAAAAATTTAAAATATAAGCTTTTACACCTTAAAAAAAAAAAAAAAAAAAAAAAAAAAAAACTGCATGTGAATATTTTTATTATAAACATTTCAGAAATACAATTTTTAAAAAGATTTCTTACTCACGCAACAAATAATTTACCCAACAAGAGCTTCAATGCGAAACTGAAAAGAAAGGGAACTGAGGAGTAAAAATAACTTTTCAAGATAATTCATTTGCTCTCTATATATATTGGTGTGTGTATGTTTTGTAAACTTTGTCATTTCTCATGCTGATAATTTTACTGTTTCAGAAAATTAGAAAATTTAAAACAAATATTATTTAAGGTTGGTTGGTTGATTGAGTTTTACGTCGCACTAGTGCTGCACAATGGGCAATTGGTGACAGTCTCGGATTCACCCCTAGAAGTGGTCCGGAGACATGCCATCACAATTTTGATCCTACACGGAAAGGATGGCTCCCCTCGCTTCGGAATATTATTTAAGAAATTTACTCTATTTAGAATTATAATTTAATACATTCTAATCTCCCAAAGAATTTAGAACAATATATTATCAAAAATATTTTCAGAGTTTTATTATTAAATGTATAAAAATAATTATCCTGTATATTAAAGCAATTAATGTTTTAATCTATAAACTATTTAAAATCAAATAATAATGTTAAAAGAACATTTTTCAAAATTTAAGTTAAAAAAAAGATCGTATAAGAGCGATTTCATGGCTATCTTATAAATTTAAATTATTTTAAAAGCCATCAAGACCTCTTGCTCCGTTGAGTTGCACGTGTAAAACAGAAATTAAGGTAGGTGATGAGCAATGTACCAATAGTGTTACAAAAAAATTGGTTCGATGATGAACATTGTACCAATAGTAGACAATGTAAATTTTAACTCTAAAAATAAACTTTTTAATCCATGCATAGGTTTGCTTCGACATTCCATGGTTGGTGTTACAAATCTCAATTATTCATATCTTCAACTACGAAAATTTCAAACTATCAAATCTATAAAATATTACTTAAAACAGAACGACCTTTATTTTTTTTTATCATTATTTCTCATTGTTTTAAATACAGAGTGAAATTTTGAGCGCTTTGTACGAGCTTATTTCGGGCTAATTTCTTGTACCATACGCTTTCATATGCTTTCATATTTATTGAGTTCACTTTTTAATTTTGTAACAGCATATAACATTTGTATAGATGCATACTACTAGTAACACAATATGTCATAATAGCCAATACTGCCCTGTCATTTGATTTTAAGGGAAAGAACGAATAGGGACAGGGCCGCATTCTTTTAAATTCGGAATGCGGAACGGAATTTGAAGTAATTTCAATCAAAATCTGATTTTAATATCTCGATGCATTCAAATAAGATCTTTTTTTTTTTAAGTGAAAACTTCGCGTTGAGCACTTTTTGGATGAACAAAAATCGTGGAACTCGCGTCATCGTCACCGAACGTTTTCCATGAGCTATTGAAGTGAAAACTTCTTTAGGCGCGTTGAACACTTTTTGGGTGAACAAAAATCATGGAACTCGCGTCATCGTCACCGAACGCTTTCCATGAGCTATATGTATACTGTGTATATTTGTACATAGATATAACTCCGTGCGTTATTAGTATACATTATATATATACAAAGAGTATATCCCTATATGAAGCGCACGGCGTGGCATGCCTCATATACATATATATATATATATATATGTATAAAATGTATACTAATACGAGTAGTATACTGGCTACTGGCATCTGTCTCTTTCTAATTCTATACTCTATGTATGTATGTAATTTTTCACAGTGTATACATAGTTCACAAAGTACAAACACGTGTTTTTATACAGACTGTTATATTCTTCTTTTTGCTTTCCATATAAATTTTCAAATAAATAATAAAAAAAAAGAAAATTACTTTAGTCATATTACAATATTAACACTACTTTACAAAACCAAAAATAATTCGACAATAATAATCTAATAACTCGGCGATACAATTCACAAGTTACTTAGTTTTCACTTCTATCGGCAGTCCCCAATGACTGCCCTGTTTTTTTTTTTTTTTTTTTTTTTTTTTTAATTTTGTTATTTGCTTTTTTTTTTTTTTTTTTTTTGAAATAGTGTACAAAAATCTTTGCAAACATTTATAAGTGAATAAATGTGTCTTAAGCATTCTAAAATTATCACAAAAGGGGTTGATTGAAAAGTTATTTACAAATTACGACTCGACAATAATAATAACAATAAAAAAAAAAAAAAACTTTCAATTTGAATGTGTTATTGAAACCATCAAATGTTTAAGAGGTAATTTGTTTTCAAATTATGATGCAAGGTCCCATTATATATATATTATATATATATTTATGTGATAGAAGAACAGAAAATTATGTTAAACAAGGGCAAAATCCAAACAAATAAAACAGAAACAATGTTATTTCTGTTTTATTTGTTTGGATTTTGCCCTTGTCAAATAAATGACAAGTGAAATGACAAATGAAGATAATCCAAAGTAATTAAGAAAATAGGAGAACCATTTTGGAATACCTTCCCTCTTATAATATCATACTCAAGGGCAAATTATTGCAAGAAGGTAAAAAGTACTAAGTCGTTTCTGTTAATAGCAATGAATTAAAAATTCAAAATGTCGCTATTCATTTGCCCGACATATGAATAAAATAAATAATAAGAGCCAAACAAAAATAATTACCGATAAATTAATGAAGATATTGCAATTTATATTCATCATCGGGACAGATAAGTGTCCACTACTGGATTTTTCTGCGTCTACTTATGGTGTATTTCAATCGTTCCAGAATTTTTTTTTTTGGTATATAAATAGGCTTTCATTAGCATCTCTCACGGTACAGTCATGTATATACTGAAAGAAATCACTCACGTACCGAGCACTAGTTTTAGTTATAATCACTAAATTTCAGAACGGTATACAAAATACGGTTGTAAAATGTAATATTCATCAGTGGTACAGTTACCTTAATAAAAAGTAAATTCTATGAAATAGGCGAAATGTTTTGCAAATTTTTAAATCCCGATTATAAATTAAATCCATCTATACCGACATTTCTATTCAAAAATAAAATAAAATGAAATGAAAACAAAAATAAAATATAGATAGACAAATTTAATTTAATTTAGAAAATGCTTAAAATTACTCCGCGCATCTGTTATAATAATAATAATAATAATAAAAATCCTTTGCCAAAAGAAAAAATAATAATCTGGTGTGTCACTCACACGACTTTCTCTTACCCTGAAATTTAATACTACTATAAATACAGGTTGGAGATTAAGAGGTAACAGTGGCGCTGACTATGTGGGGGCTCGAGGGCTCGAGCCCCCCCAGAAAATTTTCTGTAAGGGATCAGCCCCCCCAGAAATTTTGAATACTGATTCTCTATTAAACAAGAAATTCTTTCCTCTATTTCTTATTTAGTTTTTTACCAAAATCATAGCTGTAAAGTAAGGTTGTTGCAATTGAAAATGGACATAAATCGACTAAGAAAAAAAGAAAGAAAAACAAGAGAGGCTGAAAGTCTCTGTATGGGGCGCGGGGGGGGGGGTGAGTTCAGAGGAGATGATTCCCTTTACTGTGCTACGGGAATCCCAATCACTTATGGTTTGTGCATGAGGAGCAAAAGTTTTCAGAAACATCGATGCAAAGTAATATAACTATTTTTACAAAAGTTACTGCCATATAAATTCGATTTACATAAACTAAATGGCAAAGACTATGATGGCATTTTCAGGTCCAGTTTTGGGGCCCTTTGCTACTCAGAGCCCCTGGCACGTGCCCCTGTGTTAATCAGGCCGTTGTTTGTGTGTGCATGTGTTCTTTTCCTTGGGTAAGCGTGTGTACATTATTACACCATATTTGATGACCTTGTATTAGAAATGTGATGCCCCCCACCCTCAAAAAATAATCCTGGCTACGGCCTTGGTTCGAGCCCCCCCCCCCCCCCCCCAGAAATTTTTCAAAGTCAGCGCTGCTGAGAGGTAAGATAACGATGTTATGTAAATCTATGTTAAACAATTCAAATTAGGCTTCGGAAGAGTTTTATATGATAATTAATTCTCTGTGAGGGGGGCTACTGCCCCCTCAACCCCCCGTTTCATTAATGCACCTAGATTTATATAAAATTTAATTCGGTTATTAAAAAATAATTCTGTTTTTAAAAAATAACTTATTAAAATTATTATTTAAAAAAATTATCTTTTATGATAATGCAGACGATTTCCATATTAGAGAAGTAGTATAACACTAAATATCCAAAAAAAGTCCATTTTATTCTCAATATTAAAAAAAAAAAAATCGCTTTTTTTCAGTTTTTTTTTCGTTAAAAGTAAAAAAAATCAATAACTTTGTTTTAAATTATCACAGATCGATGGTTCAACCATTCGTTTTAAAGGTATTGGCGAGCTCATTTGAAAGATACCCATCATGAAAATTTACTCCCCTCGAGGGGGGACTTCCCCCCCCAGCGGGGAAGGTGAGGCTCCTACATACACAAAATTTTTTTCCCAGTTTACTATCTCTATTACAAAATATATATATTCGTTTCATTTGGCTTAGTGCAGTCTATAGACGTTAAACTCTACTTACCTGCAATTTCCCCCATAGACGTAATGTATTAGAATTCTCTTGATTGTCCCTGTACACGAACCATTTGCTTGATCTTAACGAAAACCTTACTGTAGCATCTATATATGATACATATTTAGAATACCAAGTTTGGAATGTCAGCTACTATTTGTTCTTGAGATATGCTGATAACAGACACACAGACCATTTGCTAAAAACATGATTTTCGTATTCGGGGGACCTCAAAACGTGTAAATATAACAAAATCTCCCATTCGAAAATTTGACCCAAAAACAATACTTTCTCTACCTTATGGGTAAGAGAAAGTAAAAAAAAACTAGTATATTGTGGCCACCACAAGACTTTCTTCTATATTTTCCTATACTACAAACGCACTCAGTAACAAAAAAAAAAAAAAAAAAAAAAAAATAATAATAATAATTCGTTAAAAGTAAAAAAAAAAAAAAAAAAAAAAATTGATAACTTTGTTTTAAATTATCACAGATTTATAGTTCAACTATTCCTTTTAAAGGTATTAAGGTATTGACGAGACCTTTCGAAAGATACCCATCTTGAAAATTCCCACCCCCCACCCCCACCCCCCGGAGAATACTTCCCCCACAGGGGGGGAACTGGTGCCTTTTCCTAGTTAACTACTACCATCATCAATAATTCATATTAATTTTACAATCACAAGTTAAAAATAACTCTCATTATGCTCATTTTTCGAAATTTTGTCCTATACTGCCATGTTAAAAGATTTGATCACAGCGCCACCTGTTGAGCGATTGATCCCCAAATCTAATCAGCACCAGTTTATGTCAGGGTGCAACTAAATACCAAGTTTGGTTAAATTTCATTCATTGGTTCGTGAGATACAGTGGGCACAAAATTCGTGATACACACACACAGACACACAGACAAACAGACATTTTCTAAAAACTATGAATTCTTGTTCAGGAAATCCCAAAACGTGTAAACCCATCAAAAAACGGAGGTCGAAAATTTTCACAAATCCAATACTTTCTCTATATTACATATAGAAGAAAGTAGTAAGTACATTGATAATGAAAAGTCGTAATATTGATGAAATTCGTGACTAATAATTAACTTTATTCCTTTTTTGAAAAACAAATTGGATTGTTATCTTTCCTTACAGAAAAATCTCGCATTTTTTCGATTTCAATTTACTTAATACCACTTCCCTTTTTCCGCAGACGAAAACACAATCGGAGATCAGTTACTATGGGAAATTTAAACCGTGATATCCCTTTCAATAAACTTTCTTAATCACTGTAATTATTGAAGGTGAAAATCAGGCTCATATACAACGGATGACATACGATAGCTCTCGAAAAAATCCCCATAAGCTGGTGCAGTATGCCCGGAGCAATTTTTGCCGTTAATCGGTCAAGAAACAACAAAAAATTATTCATAAAAATTTCCAAAAATACTTTTTCGTCGCACATGGTTTGTTTCGAACACTTCGCAGTGCTCTGAAAGTTTGATTCTTCAGAACTTCAGTTCATTGAAGTGTTTTTGTTCGATAAGGATTGTATTAGGGCCGGCAAAAGGTGTTACTTTTGTTTTTGTTGATTAACGGTACATGGAATCGTTTGGCAGACGATTTTTTTGAAGATCTGCTTGTATGGGTTGCTGTCTCAGGAAGCTTTGTCGCACCTTTTGCTTGCCCAGGCTAGGTACTGGACGCTCGGTGAAGGCTATTAAGTGAGTGACCTTTTATATAATATATTGTTATGGTTGTATCATAAAAAATAGATTATAATTATTTTTGTTGATATTATGTGTTAATCACTTCTTCTTCTTCTTCTTCTTTTTTTTTTTTTTTGTTAAAAGCTTTTAGAACTATTATAATTAATCAATTTAAAATTTCAGTTTGTTTATGAGTTTATTTTATTTACATAATTATTTGCAAAATTTCCGCGTAATGCAATGCAGTCAGTTTAAAGTAGATAATTACATATTCATAAATGTTAATTAATTTGCCTTCTGGTTTTATTTTGGATAACCATTTATTCATGTGATGGGAAATCATTCACCTTTGGATATACAGTGATATTACTTAATTGCTACATGTTTTTGAAAATCGAATAAATGTATATAAAATTATTAATATTATAATGCCGCAATATTATTATTTTACAGAAATGAAATCATGACATCACATTTATAAAGAAAGTTCTTTTCATGTGCTTATATTAGAATCTTGTAACGTATCAATATTTTGACAGATTATTATTATTATTATTATTATATTATATTATTTATTTATTTTTAAATTTTTTAAATTTTTTAATATTTTTATTTGTTCAATAAAAGTTTAAAACACGACACTAATTTAAACACTAACAATTTTTAATTGTTATAGTCAATGAAAATATTTATTATATTAAGTAAAATAAAATAAATTTAACAATAAATTATAAATTCTAAGAGTGTAATTTAATCAGAAATACTTGTTGTTTTAGGTAAAATTGTTATAACTTTTTTGTTTTGAACAATTGCATTAGATTTCAAAATACGATTTACTTTCCAATAAATAAATTAAAGTGTAAGGTTTTCTTTTTCATTTCATTTCATTTCTTCTTCTTTTTTATTTTATTTTATTTATTTATTTATTTATTTATTTATTTATTGGAACAGTACTTTATTTTTAAAATGTCCTTATTACACTAAATTGTTAAACTAACAAACTTATTTTTAAATTTTTTTTCAATCTTAAATATTTAATAATTAATATCCGACTATCATAAAATGCTGTATATTGCTACATAAAATTTATGTATAATGATGAATTTTTATCGATGAATTAACATACATTATTTTAAAATATCAAAATTTATATACAGTAAAGCACCGTTTATACGTCTCTCGTTTATACGTCTTTTACATTTAAACGTCCTTTTAGTGAAGTCCTGATTCATTCCTATTCATTTTAATGCAAAAATCCTTCGTTTATACGCCCCTAATATCGATTATACGTTTTTTTTTTTTTTACATTTTAATAAAATTCGTAAAATTTCTCTACCTGTTATTGTTTTCCATTCTAAATAAGACTGATTTTTCCTAGAAAGCATCTTAAATGGAGGAACACAGGGAAGATCGAAGAATACTGATCAAAGAATCAACTGAATTCACAATAGAATTTTTAATAATCATAGACAAGCAGCAAATCAGACTAATATTAAAGATTTTTAATGTTATTAAATAACTATCTGTATTGACATAAATCGTATGCTTATTATTAAAGATACGTAATATATATAATTTATATTCAAAATGTGTTCATATAGTTCTTAAGAAATGTAGTATAATACTCAGTATATGATATATGTAATTAGTACCCAGTCATGCATTAATAGTATGATTTTTCTCACTTTTTATAATATATATTTTTTATTTAATCATTGTCTTAAAAAAAGTATAATATATATTTGCTAACTCAAGAAACTTTATTAATTAGTATTTTCATATAAATTTTGCTTAAGTGTCATTGCATTTGTAGTAATCAAAGTGTTATTATTAAAATTTCGATTACACGTCCTTTTACGTCAGTCTCTTGAAAGACGTAAAAACGGTGTTTTATTGTATTTGTTTTTCAATAGCACGGCACTTGCGACTAAGTATTGTGTGGGGAGGGCAGGTAGGGGGGGGGGGGTATTATCACCGAATTGATGACCATTTGTGAAGGGGAACCCAGTGGGTGGTCATCGCCACCCATCACAGGGAGAACATCTCCATGCGTTGTCCGGGAATCGAACCCAAGCCCAAAGGTGTAGGAGTCAGGGACACTAACCACTACACCCTCTCGGTGGTTCAAAATTTATATTAAAAACTACTCTCATTTTAAAAGTTTTAATTTTTATATTCGTCAATCACAATGTAACAATACTTTCTGTTGTAATCTAAAATTTTATGTATTGCAATACAAAATTTTCGTATTATTAATTAGTAATAATGATTTTTCGTAGCTAAAAACGAATTGTTGATTTTCTTCACGTAAAATATCACCAATAATATTTAAAATTGTCGTTACTGTGCACCATCATAAAAGACAAATAATTTAGTTTTCTTTTTAAAAATCAATAGTTAAACTAGACAGTTCGAACTTAATTTGAAGTCAATGCTGCGATGTTAAAATACATATATTGTTGATTTTCCAGCAACAAAATTAAAATTGAATTTACATAACGTTATGGTTGAAATGTTGCCAAGAAGTTGCTAAAATTTTCTAATTTCGTAGCATTATATACTGTTTTGATCTTTTTATAATAATAAATCTGTACTGATAAGTATAAAGGATTTAAGTCCAAAATTGTCGATTTTGAGTTAAGTACATAGTCAGACTCAGAAAAAAATTCTCTGTCGATTGGTATAAAGGATTTAAATCCATGTCATTTAGTCTTTGAGAAAATCCATTGGTAAAAAAATATTCAAGTCAGAAATTTAGCATTAATCTTTTGTATAAATTTTTAATTCAATTTTTTCCCTTTATTAAATGAAGGTGGACAATCACTGAATGGTATAAAGCGTATAAATCAATATAATCCCTTTTTCCTAATCGATTCTTCTCATTAGTTTTTAGTTAGTTTAACTTTATTTTTCGTCTCCTGAAAAATCAAGAATATGGACTTAAATCCTTTATACTTATCAGTACAGAAATAATAACAATATTTTGTATTTAAAAAAATTATTGAAAGGTATATATATATATAAATAATAACATTTAATATTGAATATAGCAATATAAAATATAACAGACAATATCAGACACGCCTCATCGTACATATTATTTATCTCTGATATGAATGATAAACACATATATATACAGAAACCGCCGCTTAATAAATTCGCTGGATAATAAAATCAGCCGCTTAATCTGATAAAATTGCTAGGACCGGAATCAAATCGATGCAAATTAATTTTAAAACCGCCGCTTAATAAAATCACCACCGCCGGTTAAAATACTCAAAAAAAAAAAAAAAAATCTCTTCAGCAACGAAAATGTCATTTATGCACACTAAACAAATTTTTATTTATTTACGCTGTGACTTTTTATTTTTGAAATGAAATAGAAAATAAAATACAGCAATCCCTCCGATATCTCTCTTTATCGAAAATTTTACATTTACAACAGTAAATTTTACATTTACAGCAATTAAACACGTTCCATTGTCTTAGTAATAATTTCAAGGACTGTATTCTTCAAAGCGCGGTATCAAATTAAAAATTTAATTTGATTCGCATTTAAAAAAAAAAAATATATATATATATATATATATATGTTTAATTAAAACACAATTTTTAGTTCTTATTATGAAATAACTAACAGGCAAGAAGCTTTAAAAGAAAGATTTTAAATTCAAAAGAAAATCGTGAACTTTTGGCAAAGTATTGATGTTTTTCCTCAAAGGGATGTGTTTAATTCACTTATTTTGAAGGAACAATCAAATAATTATCTGTTAAAAATTAATTAATATTGTTTATTAGTTCCATTATTTGGTACCTTTGGAATTTCTTTCCAAATTCAGGTAAATAATACTTTTTCCTTCAGTGCAGGAACGTTCGCCGGATATAAAAATCAGCCACTTAATAAAATCACTTTTGCTCAGATCGAATGTGATTTTAATAAGCGGCGGGTACTGTATATGTATTTTTTTCTTTCTTTCTTCCTTTTTTTTTACTTAAATAATAATATAATAATAATAATAATAATAATAATAAATTAAATGACTTAAAAAATATCCAGTGATGATTAAAAGTTATTGTTCAAAACAAAATTAGTGCCCTTTTTATATAAATTTTCTATTTCTATCGATCATTGTACAAAATTAATATAAAATTAAAATATAAATATTGCAGAATTTGTTATATAAAAATTATAATGCAAAATAATATTTAATATAAAATATATGTATAGATATAATAATAACTATAAAATTTGTTTTTATTATCAATCATTAGAAATTTAAAAGAAATGACTGATAATGTGCACATTAGAAATTTATTTAAATTAGGAAATAAATATAACTATTAGATAGCCAGTCCCAATATGCACAGAAAAAAAGAGTGATGACGGGCTCATAGAGATCAAGTAATTTTTGTACGGAAACGAACGGGATTAATCATTTAAATAATATAACAAGACTAGGTGCCCATTACCAAATAAAACCCAAATTTTAGTTGATAATTTGAACACCGATAAATATATTATAAGAAATTTTCTGAAGATTAACTTCGTTTTATTTGAAATGAGATTGAAATGTATTGAAAATAAATATGACCACAGTTTGTATCCATATAACTTTTAATATGATATTTTATGTTTTGGAATGTGCAAACATTATTTTTATCACTGATTTTCAGGTAGAATATACTAAGTCACATGAGGCTATTTATATTCTAGTACAATTATTTCTCTTACGTTAATATATGAACAATCAGGGATAGTCTCTGCATTATAAAGCTTAAACTAGTATGTTATGACTACTACTAAACTTCTTTCTATATTTTCTTATACAAAATCACGCAGTACAAATAATTTATTAAAAGTATTTTCCATCATGAATACAGACGATTTTCATCTCACAAAAGTAGAACCATAGCCTCCTAAACTCTCGGAAACTTGGCAACAGTTGAAGCGGTAGACAGCGCCACCTGGTACAGATTTCACCACTTTGTTATTCAACTGTCATCAAAAGTTTTAAGAAGTGATATGTGATTTACATAATCGACGTTTCTTAGATTCTATTCGCCTTTTATGTGTATCATATCCCACTTTTAAAAATTTTTGGTGGTTGTTGAATAAAAAAGTCGCGCAATCTGTACCAGGTGGCGCTATCTATCGCTTCAGCTATTGCCAAGTTTCCGTACTACGCGACAGGCAACTAGTTTAGGAGGCTATGGTAGAACAGTAAGTGTTGAAAAGAAATCAGTTTTGTGCCGGTATCGGAAAAAATGCTTTTTTTTTTCAATGGAAAGAAAAAATTAAATTTGTTTTAAATTATGAAAAATCTATATTTCAAGCCTTCGTGCTACTGACGAGTTCTTTAGGAAAGTATTTATATTGAAAATTTACACACCAACACGAGACTTACACCTTCACCCCCTTACCCACAAGCGCGATGTTCCTGCATGCATAAATTTTTTTCTGTTTGAATGGTACTGTTATAAATATTTCTATTTTAGCATCAGAATATGCGGTTAAAAATAATTCTCACTGTATACATTTATACGAAATTTTTCTGAAATACTGCCAACCAAAAAATTATGAAAAATCAGATGTCAACGCCATTTGTTGAGAAATACTTCCCATATATTGTTAGGTGCTAATTTATGTCAAGGTTCAACTACATATACATTTATATTAATTTCTATGTATTAGTTCTTGAGACAAAGCTACCACAAAAATTTTGTCACACACATTTTTTAAAAGTAATCAAATCTTGTTCAGGATATCCCAAAACATGTAAATCAATAGAAAACCGGAAGTCGGCAAATTTTCTTCCACTGGATATAGGAAAAGGTAAAAATAGATGGTACAGTCATAAGTTCAGCAGCAGAGAAATTGTTCCTTGTACCGAGTGCACCATTACTTCATTTTTTTTTTTTTTTTTTTTTTTTTTTTGTTTTGCCAGCAGAATAAAAATTGTTAATATATTCCTGGATAATATTAAATACGTGATTCTTTGTAATATTTTTGTGCGCTACAAGTGAAATTGTATTGTTAATTGTATTGTAATAATAATAATAATAATAATAATAAAACTGCTATAATAATACCATCGTAATTGCTTGTAATTTTCTTATATATATATATAGTCTAAAAAAATATTCTGCTTTTTAAAGAAATAAAATGTATATATTAATTTTATAAAATGACTAAATTAAAAGCTTGATTTGTTGGAAATTATATTTTGAAGTTAAAACTAAAGTAAGTTTTTAAATGTAAGTTTTCTTTTTTTTTTTTTTTTTTAAGTTAAAAGAAACGCGTAACCAAAAAATCATTTTTTGTATTTTAATAAATAAATAAATAGAGAAGTATTGTTTTAATGTATCAAAAATACCTTATAAAATTAAGTTCTAATTCATTATTCTTTGTTATTATATTAACACAAGTGTGAGTTTGTACTTCTTTGGTATTTCAAATCAATTAAAATGACAATAGTTTTACATCAAAATCATCATTACATCAAAATCATTATTCTTACAATGGATTAAAAAAATATCTTTTAAAATAAATGTGGAAAACAAGCAGTAAAAGAAGGAACAAAACGATTTAGATAACTAGTCAATATATCGTTCTATATACCTCCACCTCTATCACGGCATTCATTGTAAACATTGGATTAATACCCAAATTAAATTAAGTAAGAAGCTATCATCTACTGCATTAACTGTTTAAGAAACGAAAGTATGGTATACATAACTATTTGATAGATTTACATAAAATAACTTAAAAAATAATTGAATTTTTTAATCAGTAACAAATTATTTTTTCTTTTTCCTCTCTAGTTTAACTGTAAAATTATTTTCATTTTTTTTTCTCTTTCAACCTGTCGGAAATTAAAACCAAATGCTTAATATCTTTTTTAAGTTAATTAAATATTTAACTCCTGAACAATAGTAATATTACATAACTCGTAAAAATAAATAAATAAATAGCAGAGACGTTTTATATTTCTCTCTCATTATAATAATACAACTTGACATTATCTTCTAATTAATTAAAAGAAAACTAATACAAAAGTTATGAGACTAATCGAACCATTTTCCTATTATCGCATTACTGTGTTTAATTTCAATAGTAACCTTCAAATTACCTTGAATAATGTGTAAAAAATCTCTACTTTATTTTTCGTTATTTTTAATATAATAACGTAACCTAACATTTACTTTTCTTTTAGTCACGACAGTGTATAAATAAACAACATTCCAAAAGAGTTTAAGGTCAGTAGTCTTTTAAGCCGATTTTTCCAAAGAAAAATAAAACGATTTTTCAATAAAAACGAAATCGCATAATAATAGATCTACGAATATACCTTTAAACATAAACTTCTAGTAACTGAATAAAGCATAATATTCTAGTGTATTTTTTCTCTAAATGATTTGTGTTCTTATGTTCCATATAGTTTGCGGGGTTTTTAATTCTTGTATTACTAAGGAAAATGAGATTTGAAAAGTTATTATAATAAATCCAGGTATTTCTGAATTTATAAAACATATGTTAAGGAGTGATGAAATATTTTACAACACGTGCTTTTGTACAGTATACCAGCATTCATTCATTTAACCCGAAATATGATTTGCCTTCCACAGAATTTTTTTTATTTTAAATAAAACTGTTTTTAAAATTATTAGAATGACAGGAGCATTGCTTTCAATCTGGTATTTTGCTTCGTCATCATTTGTTGCGCTTTACCTCGAATATGCAGGTTGTTTTCCTTTTAACAACAAGTTAAAAATTATCGAATAAATACTGACATAAAACCTGCAAAAAACATTTTGTGAAATGAATATATAACCGTTGCTAAGGAATGATACTTCCTATTTTAAAATAAAAAATCAGTTATTTATTATGTGTTTTGTATATTTAGACTAATCAAAAAATATTTTTTCCTTTCCCCCCTCTCGCATCAAGTTAAAAAGAATTTAAAATAAAATAAAATTATGAAAAATCGTGTTAAATAAATGAAATCTTCATCATAGGACCCCCTTAGCTTCGAAGTTACTCTTAGTTTCTCGGTAAGATCTTTACTTGCACAACTGCGATACCGCAACATTTTGGCGATATCGCAACAAATATTTAAAAGTCGCCATGGGGGCTATACTATAGCTGTACTTTTTTTTTGTGGGGGGGGGGGGGGGCTTTTGTACTAACGAAACTTTAAGAAATAAATGTAGTAACTGTTACTAAGGAACACAACACATTACCTCATGCCTTTATATAGAATAACATATTTTCAAAAAGTTCTGTCATACTAAATTAAGTTATGTTTTGTACAGAATTTTATATGTGTTACTAAATAAACACATATAGGCTATTTTTTTAATAGCACATCAAGGAAAAAAAATACTTCATATTTTGCGCCTTAAATTAATGATTACTAAACTTTTTTAAGTCGGGGGGTATTGCATACAAATATCTGTGAAATGTTAAAACAATTAGGATAAATATTTTCAAGGTAAATTTTTAATTCCTTTCAAATTTTAAGTTCTTATCAATGCATAGAAACAAATTTCTGTTAATTGTAGTGAAAGTAAAAAATTCTAATTCATATAAATAATCCTATAAAAATAGCTTTCACTTATTTTTGAGTAAGCTGAGATTTTTTTTTTTTCCTACCGCTGCTTAACTTTTGTTAATTTCCAAATTACGATCATTTAACGTTTGTATTCGAAGAGATATTTCTGCATTTTTTCGGTGTATATTTTTTCGGTGTATTTTTTCGATGTTATCGAAAAATGAGTAATAGGTATATAAACCAACTTCTAAAAATTTCAAATTAAACCCTAATTTGATGCCTATAATCCGCGTATTATACGTTTAATTTTTTTTTTCATATTATATCATATTATATTATATTTATTTATTTATTTTGTAATTAGGTTTATACCGCGCCGCGTATTATGTGCGAATTATTATTTCCAACACCAGTTTGATTATGTCAATAATAAATTTTCTTAGGGCAAATACTCTCGTTTTTTATAAAGAAATATAATGCTTATAAGATCTGGAACTGCTCTGCATTTTCTATATCTTAGTTTAGAGCAGATTTCCTCCTTACTGCAGATAATAAAATCTTTTGGTATCATCCAAGAAAGCCAAATTCATGTTAAACAAAGGAAAAAAAAAATATAGTACTGTAATTTTGAAGACTGTTAATTTCAACATATTTTATTTCAATATAAATTTTAGTCAATGATGTAAAGTCATTATTTCTTTTCCATACTTTATGAATTTAAGATATTCTTAATTTTACATGAACTCGGAATTTATCTATTCTGTAATTAAATGTCCTATTTCCAAATTTTCGCCATTTATTTACTTATTTTATTTTTTGAAAAAAAGCTTAATAGTTATAATATATATTATTATTATCACATAGAAATTATTATTATTATTATTATTTAATCGTTTTATTTCATGTGATTTAGTCGTTTGAGAGCTGGCTAGAGAAAGAGATAGAACTACCAATTCTTTCTACGATTCACATGAGTTTCTGTTTTGAGAGGATGCTTTTTTTGTTCATTTACGGATTATACACAGCTGCGAATTATTCTTTAAAACTAATATGAAATGCCCCAATGAAATGTATACTGTGTGCGTATATGTGAATTATTATGCTAAACGTATAATAATTCATTTATACGTTTTGTCAGAAAGAAAAAAAATGATATAAAATTAGGTTTACAGAGCAAAAATAAATGGCTGCATTTTGCTAGAAAAACCACTATTAATTAGAATAAGGATTTATTAACAAAGAGCGGTATACCTGTAAGGAAATTGTGCAATAGAGTATATATATTCAATGTTTTATATCTGGACATATTTATCTGAAAAATCACAGGCACAATCGGAAAATTTTAGGAAACATCAGTGCGTCTTGGCAGATTTTGAGAATTTTTTTCTTAAACTGTAATATCATGACTATAAATATCGTAAGGTAAAAGAAAGTACTGTGAGGGTCCAACCTTTTTTTTAATATACTAATTGTTTATTTATTATTATCAAGACAGTAAAACCGTAAATTCTTGGAAGCTTTATTTACGTGAAACGTTAGAAAAAACTGTATTTTCTCTACTGAAACAGTACGATATATATATATATATATATATATATATATATATATCTTATTTATTAACGTAAAATATGAAAGATATGTTTACTTCGCAAGAAAAGACTTAACGACATTTTTTGCTTTTCCGGAATTTTAGAGCAAGAGTTCAGAATAACAATTCATTTACACTTTTTCCTAGAAAAAATGTGATTTCATCTTGTGATACGAATTCAGAATAATAAATCATGTATAGGTTTTCTAAAAAACAATGTACTACCTCTGTTTGTTTAGTATTCGTATTCTATTATTGCCAGCTATAATGTTATGTTACCTGTTATTGGTGTTAACGGTGTTACTAGTTTCCTGTTATTACCAATTGATAATCACTGGTTATTCGGCTATAACAGCACTCTGAATTATCTTGAGTTGCATTAACTCAAGATTAACTCTTACGCCACATTACTATGAAGAATTATTATTACTCTATAATAGAATAGTTGCCAACATTACTAAATTTTAAATCAGATTGATGCACCAATATTTAAAAAAAATGAATCCGTTATATATATTTTTGACGAATACATAAAGTTAAATAAACTGAAAACATTTATGAAAACTTTTCTGTTTGAAGTCTCCACTGAAAATAACGGAGACTCGGCACCTATGTAATAGTGTCAGAAAAGGTAATATTTCTGACACTATTACACAGCGTCAGAAGTATTATTATTGTGTAATAGTGTCAGAAACGGCATCGTATTTAAAATTTTCCAACAAAATTTAAAAACAGTTGAAAACAGTTTTAGAAATAGTTTTATCCGGGATATATTTCTGTGTAAAAGGAGCTATCGCTCCTTAATCCCCCGTTTAATTATTGTATCTAAACATATGAAATATTTAAGTTATTAGATTTTAAAAAATGTTTAAGATTTTTCAAAGAATTTTTGCTTATACCAATCTTGGAAACTTATCGGCTATAAATACGCAGTCGTAATAAATTATATATTAATAATCTTGTATATAGTCTATAAATTATGTACGTATACCAATGGGGTACTTAAGTTACGAACAGTAAAAAAAAATCATATCACGCCTTGAAATGTACTTCAAAACGTTTCCAACCATAGCCTCTAATATATTCCTATTATTTTATCTTGTAAACGAAAGATGACTGCTTTTCATATCATGCTTTACCTGTGATTGTATGTTTTTGTGCATATGATATATATATAAATAAATAATAATTTCATTACGTTTAGTACAATCTAAAGGTGTTTAAATGTAGAATTTTCGTCCGTAATCGCAATGTATTTGAATTATTTTGTATGTCGTTGTATACGACCCATTTGTCTGATATCACTAAAAAGTCTCAAGTAATATCTACGTATGAAACGGATATTTGAAATACGGAATTTTCTGCTACTATGAGTTTTTTTAGTTATGCTAATAACTAACACACACACACACACAGACAGACACACAGACCAATCGTTAAAAACCTGATTTTTGGATTCAAGGGATCTCAAAACATCTAATTATAACAAAACTTTGGTTTCGGAAATTCGATCTAAAAACGATACTTTCTTTACTATTATTCAGTAGAAAAAAATAAAAAAATCGTGTGCAGAATGATGGAGTGAAAGAATTTTCGAGGAAAGTACCATAAATTGCATAACTACGCGACAATTGTTCACTGAGAAAAAATTCTGTAACATCTAGAATCTAAATTGTGGTTCTAGAAAAAATAGTTCCATGTCATCCTTATAAATTCTAGTCCCATTCGAAAGCGAGTTCTAGAAACCCCTATTAGTGTTCTAGAGCGTTTGCCTATATTCTCGAGGGCAAAGCTATTTAAAAATCTTTGCAAATAAATGCGAATACAAGAGGCGGGTTTCAGTAACTGTAATCGTGGTATCTGACCCAATTCTAGGAAATCAAGCGAGAATTTCTTGCAATGCAAAGGATTCAGAATATTCAGAATATTGCTTCACCATCTAGAAATGTGTAGACTAGAAATTCTCGATCATTTCGTCTATTCAGTTTATTGGCGTGTTTTATAAGCATAGCTCGGAAAGCTATATTTCTAGTTAAGGCATTTAGAAAATGACCATTAGATATATATATATTTCAGTGTTTTGTGTGCTTTCGTGCAGTTTATGTTTTTGCAGTGTATGGTATTTGCTAAAAAAATTTTTATTCTTCGATTTGGTCTTCAGTTTGAAGATACCTGATTCATCAGACATGGATACTCGTAATGTTGCAGATTCCAGTTTAAATCATATGTAGTGATTTAATGAACCTTAATGTGGAAAATACAGGGATCGTAATCTCCGTCTTTTTTTCAGGACAATTTCAAAAATGGAATTTTTTTTCCTCTTTTGCCACCACTTTTTTTTTTTTTTTTAGAGAAATCTTTATCGTATTTTTAAAATAATATGTCGTGATTAAATAGAATAGAAGTCATTGTATAAAAATAACGATAGCAAAAAAAAAACTAGTATGTTGTGGCCACCACAAGACTTTCTTCTATATTTTCCTATACATATTCAATCAGTAACAATATTAAAAAAAAAAAAAAAAAAAAAAGATTTTTTTTTTCTTTTTCTTTTTCTTTTTTTTTTTTTTTGTGAAAATTAATACATATTCAATCACTAACAATAATAATAATAAAAAAAAAAAAATCCGATTTTTTTTTTTTTTTTGTTAAAAGTAAAAAAAATCGATAACTTTGTTTTAAATTATCACAGATTTATGGTTCAACCATTCGTTTTAAAGGTATTGACGAGATCTTTCGAATGATACCCATCTTCAAAATTTAACCCCCCCGGGGGGGTACTTCCCCCCCAGGGGGGGAACCGATGCACCCCCATGCACAATTTTTTTTTCCTAGTTAACTACTACTATCATCAATAATTCAAATTAATTTTACAATCACAAGTTTAAAATAACTCTCATTATGCCCATTTATACGGAATTTTGTCCTATGCTGCCATGTTAAAAATTTGCATAAAATGCGATTACAGCGCCACCTGTTGAGCTATTGATCCCCAAATCTAATGGGCACCAGTTCATGTCAGGGTGCAACTAAATACCAAGTTTGGTTAAATTTCATTCATATGTTCGTGAGATACAGCGTCCACAAAAAAATGATACAGACACACAGACAGACAGACAGACAGACAGACAGACACACAGACAGACAGACAGACACACAGACAGACATTTTCTAAAAACTATCAATTCGTGTTCAGGACATCCCAAAACGTGTAGATCCGTCAAAAAACGGAGGTCGAAAATTTTCGCGAATCCAATACTTTCTCTATATTACATATAGAAGAAAGTAAAAAAGACATAAATTTCTCATCTTTTAAGTGTCCTGAAAAGAAAGAAGAAAAGAAACCCCTGAAAATATGACCAAGATGTGACACACCCAAAGACCCTAACTTTTATTCTTCATGAATGATATGCCTTCTAAAATTTTGTATTATTCGATTTATAAATCTTAAAAATATATCTAGTTTACAATTCGTATGAAATCAACCAGTCAACCAATAAAGCATTTAAAATTTAAAACATGATTACTTTCATGGTTTAAACTCAGGGAAAACAATTCTCTAATCTATCCATACAAAAAAACAAAAAAAAATCAGTCGATATTTTTCCTGACAACAAAAGAAATGCCAATCATTTTAAACTTAAACCGATTTGTAGATTATTGTAAATAGTTTATTAGATTACAACTGAATAAATATACACTTTCAATTGTAGTTAAAAATAATAAGATTGATAGCTATAGTTATTTATTTTATGTATATTTACGAGCACTGAACTGATTATAAGCGAGGATAAAAAAGAATTTGTAAGGAAAAATCTAATTATTTTTCGTTTGTTTTATTTTATTTTATTTCTTTTTAAACAAATTCAGATAAAATTGGAAGATTACTTACATTTAGTTAAAATAATCTGGTGTGGTAGTCATACTGTTTTCTCTTATCCTACATTACTCTAGATATATTTACAATTTAAGATAGCGATAAGAGATCTGTATTTGAAAATTTACTAACTACTTTGGGTTTTTGACGTATTTATACGTTTTGAGGTGTAAGGAATCCAAATATCACAAAATCGATGTAGTAAGTGTCTGTAAGTTAGTCACTTTGTTAGTTAGTTCTAGTTAGTTAGTTTTTTAGTCAATATAGTTATAATCTGAAGTACGAATCATTATAAAGTGGGCCGACTAATGTTAAAATATCATTTATGATTATTGCAAGAACCCTAATAATAATTTTCAGTATTCTAATTTTAAAACTACATAAGTAATTCGAAATTTACAATTTTTATAACATGACAGAATAGACAAAATTTCGCACAACTGTGTATTTTGAAGAATATTTTTATTGTAGACATGCCAGACATGTTTTAAAATATCATTTATGACATTGGTATAAACAATATTGACTATGAACATTCTAATTTAAAAAATTCATAAATTATTTGTAACTAGCAGGCTACACCTGCTTCGCTGGTCACTAAATTTAAAGGAATTTTCAAAAGAATTGAATCATTATTTATTTTTTATATCATATTCTGAGCTTCCTAACATAATTAAAAATTCCTTTTAAGGTCAAAATAAAATATTACAAATTAAATTAAATAAAACATTTCTTCCGTTTTGCATTCGTTTTGCAACAATGCTCTATGGTCTTATGAGAATGATTCTCAAGAATGAATCAACAATTGTTTACAAATTTAATGGATTATGTATAGGGAATAAGCACGCTGTAATTTGAAAATTGCTGCTCTTAGAACTTCAAAATTGATAATTTTTAAAAAGTTATTCATTATTCATTAATATTAGACTGTTTTTTGTTTAATATTAAACTCTTATTTTAAGATAAAAGCAATCGAATAATATCGCGTTGTGAAGCTTTGCATCGTAATATCTTTAAATATGTACATAATATCCTCACAAAAAATGAACTGGTTTTTGAGCTCTTTTAAAAATGTATAACATCTGTGCAGTATCTTTAAAAAAAAATTCGTCAGTTTTTACTAAAAAAAAATGGCCGACTTTTATCACCAAAATAGTTAAATCTAGACCAATCAAAAATAGATGTGGTCCACCCGGATGTGTTCCGCGGACAAACTCTTTGCTTTATTTATATAGATTCTTAAGTAAATCCATGTTTTTGTTTTTTTCATAATGCGGTAGACAAAGGGTTGACATCATTATAATATGATTTATAATAGCAATTTTTGAAAAAAAATGTATATTGGAGAACTTAGAAAAAATTTACCTACGTCGACTATTTTTTTCCCCAATAAATTCTGAAATGGATTATTATTATTATTATTATTATTATTATTATTTTATAATGAGAGAATAAGGCATTACCCCCGTAATTTTTAAAAGAATCATTTCAGTCCTTTTAGCATTCAGTTTTGCGCCAATTATCAATTACATATAATGTTTTTTTTTAACTCTCACGCTTGTCAAAAAGACAAATGACTCTGATCTTCAACAACTTTTTTTTTATCCCGCTGTTAAAAACATAATTCTCCCCAATAACCTTTGTTCTAGTTTACAACGAGTCATCGAGATACAAGAATATAATTCCAACGCATTACGTGATGGTACGACACTTATCTCCGACAGCGATAACAAGTCTGTGTGGTGAAAAAACTTTAATTTCATTCTACTTTAGAACTGCAAATTGCACTTTTTTCTAGAATTCAGTCAGTGGAACGAGTGACCTTGATATTCGATTTTAAATATGGGCTGAAAAAAATATTCTAGACATTTTTATTTAATTTTTGGATTATTTAGAATTGTATTTTTAAAGTTAACTAGTATCGCCCAGTGGTCGAAACTCGACCATTTTTTCTGCAAAGTGAGGCAAAGCAAAGTTATTGCCTTGTCCTAAACGGAATGCAATTGCAACACAGCTGCGGCAATTGTCGAAAACCGAAAATCTAAAACTTTTCTGAATCTTATATTTTCTAGTTTTATATGCAGAGGAAAGAATAATAAATCCACTTTAAAAAAAATAAAAATAAGTAGTCAATTTCACTTAATTAAAATGCAAGGAAATCTCAAAACGTGTAAATTCATCGAAAACCGGAAATCAAAAGTTTGTATGTATCTTCTGCTTGCTTCTTCTACCCACAAAAGCTAGCAATAAAGACACTTTTTTTAAAAATAAGTAGCCAATTTCAGTTAATTGAAACGTAAAGAAAGCTCAAAACATGTAAATTCAGCAAAAAACGGAAATCGGAATTTTTTCCGTATCGTCTACTTATACATGCATCAGGTAGTAACAAATCCATTTTCCTTTTATTTAGTATATTAGTTGAATATTTATCGTTTAAATATCACCCTTTGAAATGAAATGTTTATGTTTACATTCGAAACTGGAAGTTTGCCATTTTTTTTTTTTCTGGAGTTTTGTGATTTTAAATTAAAATTTTATCAATTTTACAGAAAAAATAACTCAATCAAACACATGTAGACAGTAACTTATATATAACTATACCCAAATATCGGTATTAAAATCGGCAGATAATTTCCGTTATTTTTTAATAATTTTTTACAAAAAATCAAATGGACGATTAACATAGAAAATCTTTTTCATGGCTCCATGGACAGACAGTGACGTCATCACTTCGCTTGCGTATAGTAATGCTACATTATACAAATTACTGTGTCTATGGTTTTATTTGAGCTTTATGAAATTGCCAGATTTAACAACTTTCTACTTTTAGGTATTTTTTAATGTAAAGGAATACGTGTATAAAAGGGAAAAATGGGGGAAAATGCATAAAAAATAAATGTATTTTTAAATACCTTCTTGACATCGTAAGAAAATAATATTTGTATTCGCACCTTCCGGCTAACCATACCTTTCGAATGATACTATTTTCAACTCTCTACTCCCATAATTAATATGTTAAAAAGGGACTACAAATTTTATGCTTGCCTATTAGTATATAGATGCTTCATTTATTGAAATTGCAAATCTTATGAAATTTTCGATATTTAATTTTTACTTTATAGAAGAAAGTATTGGATTCGTAAAAACTTTCGACTTCAGGTTTTCGACGGATTTACATGTTTTGAGAGTTCTAGAATACGCTTTGACCATTTTTAGAAAATGTCTGTCTGTCCGTGTGTCTGCCTGTGTGTGTGTGACAAAAAATTTTTGGCGACTGTATTTCCGGAACTACTGCTCAGAATTGTATATAAATTTATATATAGATGCACCTTCACCTAAATTGGTGCCTATCAACTTTTGGTGTCACCTGCTCAACAGGTGGTGCTGTTATGCAGCGATTTCCACAGTTTAAGGGTAGGCGATATCTCAGGTTATACTGCGTATAATCAAACAAAACTTGATATGTGAGAAGGCTATTAGGAGATATTATGTTCATTCAATTTGGATACTTATCGGCCAACAGGTGGCGCTGCTATACAGCAACATTCGCAATTTAAGAGAAGACTATATCTTTGGAAGTACTGCACAAAACTGCATATAAATTTGTATGTAGTGCTTATCAACTTTTGGTGTCAGCCGCTCACCAGGTGACGCTGCTACACAGCGATTTCTGCAATTTAGGGGAAGGCTTATACCTCGGGTTCTATTGCGTATCATCAAACAAAACTTGATAAGCGAGAAGGCCATTTATGAGACATTATTCTGATTCAAATTGGATGCTTATTGGCCAATAAATGACGCTACTATACTGTAAATTTCCTTGATAACGGTAAGACTTTGTCTCAACTTCTATGACATATAATTGTACGAAACTTGATATGTGAGATAATCATCATAAAAACGCAATAAAACTGTCTTTCTTTGGATATTTAATGTAAGTTTTCCCTAAAATGAAAATCATTTGCATTCATTATGTTAGATAATTTTAATAAATAATAGTTTTAATAAATTGTTTGCACTTAGTGAATTTGTATAGGAAAATATAGAAAAAAGTCTTGTGGTGGCCACAACATACTAGTTTTTTTTTTTTTTTTTTTTTTTAATTATTAGAGTATTGCAAATCCTTCTGTAAAAAGTATTATTAAATAAACTAATTATTACAAAATTCAGTTCTACTGAATTTAAAATTAAGAGACTTTAAAAAGTTTTTAAATTAATATTAATTAAGAATAGTGAGCAAAAACTTTCTCAGTAAACATCACAAAATCTATAAATTTGTAACAGTTGTTTTGAGAAGAACTATATTGCATGACTTTTCATCAGACAAAAATAAGTACACTGTAAAAATAAATCTATATTAATAAAATCAGACTTTTGTCTGTAAATTTGTCGGAATCAAAAAATTTTGCAATATCTTCACGTTTCACACCCCATGAAAGCCGAAAATGACTTCAGAAAAATTTGCCTGTGTGTGTGTGTGTGTGTGTGTGTGTGTGTGTGTCATCGTGTCCGAATGTCGCTTTTTTTGTCCGGGCATCACTTGAGAACGGCTGGACGGAATTCAACAGCGCTTGGCAAGAATTTAGGTCTTCACCCAACTTAAAATTATATCTATCAACTTTTCAGAAATTCCCCCCGTTATCCCCTAGGGGGTAAAAGACTAAAACACGTTTGTCCGGGCATCACTCGAGAACGGCTGGACGGAATTTAACGGCGCTTGGCAGAAACTTAGGTCTTCACCCAACTTGAAATTATATCTATAGAAATTTTCAAAATTATGATTAGTGTTTAAATTGTGGGTAAAAAACGCCTGCGCATGCGCCATAACTATTTTTTTCACTAAAATCATTTGAATGGAAAAATAAAATATAAAAATGTTTTTTTAAGTTAAAGACTTTTGTATTCGCGTGATTCGCACTACAAATTATCAAAAGATTGAAATGAAGTGTTGCCATCTAAGTTTCATACTTTAGTTAATTTAAAAAAATCTAATTGTCGTATCGAAAAACTGTTTGCACCCCAGGATTCAGAAAAATCACCTCTTTCATTTGGTACTGAATATGTAATGATAGGTCTGATATTTCTAATTTATTTTTCCCTTTATCCGTTTTCCCGTTGCCACTTAAATTTCATACTTTAGTTATTTTTTAAAAATCTAATTGTCGCATCGAAAAACTGTTTGAACCCCTGGATTCAGCAAAATCGCCCCTTTCATTCGGTATCAAACTTATAAATATAGGTCTGATATTTCTAATTTATTTTACCCTTTTTCCGTTTTCAACCCAGATTCGATATGGAACAGCTTTAGTATTGGATCCCTTTGGCAAAATTTAAAATTCGGCACCGAAGTAGCTCGGACGTTTCTCGCCAAGATCTTTAATTGCACAATTGAGATAGCCAATTCAGTTCATCGCAAAAATGGCTTAAAATATTTAAAGTCACCAAAGGGTTCCGATACTTAAGCTGTGCTTTTTGTATTTATTTATTTATAATACTGTCTATTAAAGACTTCTGTGGTCACGAAATTTGGTGCGTAAATTGTTTGTATGCATCCGGCACTTATTGTAACTGCATTTCACGAAATTCGAAATCCCCCCCCCCTTCTCGGAATCGGAGGGCAATAAACATGTGTAAAAACATGTTTTTCCGTTTGAATTATCTTAGAATGGCGAATTTTGGTGTGTGGATATTGATTAAGTATACGCATTATGTACATTAGTGGGATTTTGCAAAACTTCGAACTCACCCGTTGAGGGTGGGGAAGTAAGAAGTGGGTAAGTTGTGCCGAAGACAGTGGGGACCCAGACTCCTCACATTGGGAGCGAGAAAACCTCTACCAATCACAGCGAGAACTTAGGTTATTAATAAAGATATGGCATTTTGACAACTCACTTAAGTTTAATGTCCAGCGAAGCGGGCGGAGCCTGTTAGTAAATAAATAAATAAATAAACTGTAATTTTTGCAGAAAAAAATCAATTGGGATACTAGCAGGAATATCATATTTGTTTTCAACAATCTAATTTAAAATCTTCGTATGTTATTCGAAATTTACGATTTTCTTAAAATGAGAGAATTGGACAAAATTTCGTTTAAACGTGAATTAAAAATATTTTTATTCTAAAGATGTCAGACCAACAATTAAACATTAATTAACGTCCAATACTAAAAATTTATGAGAATATATATATGATGGGGAACTGACAGGATTCCACTTATACCAACTAATTTTATTTGTTAATTGAAAGCAATTTTTATAAGATTTTTTTTTTTTTTTCTTAAATGCCTATTTTTCCCAATGAAAATTTTTACAACACTGAGCTTAACAAATGTATGCTTATTTCAAGTTTTATGCAATGCATATTTGTTAATGTCTTACTCAAATATAAATAGCTCTAAATCTAAGCTCTTTTAAAAGTTATGTACAACAAGCGTATTTATTTATTTTAATTGAAATGTATATTCAGAATTTTAATCCCATATTCTGAAACTCACTTTCTTAAAAATTGAATTTTTAATTGTTTTCTAACGTGTAAACGAGATTTTTTTTTTTTTTTTTTTTTTTTTTTTTAAGAAAATTATTTGACCAGCTAAGTAGAACATTTATAAAATCGAAAATATGCATACATTTATACATATTTGAATTAAATTGTATTAATTTTTTTTAAAACTTTCTATTAGAATATATATATATATGTATATACTAGCAGGCTTTGCCCGCTTCGCTGGACATTAAACTTAAATGAGTTGTCAAAATCCCATATCTTTATTAATAACCTAAGTTCTCGCTGTGATTGGTAGAGGTTTTCTCGCTCGCAAAGTGAGGAGTCTAGGTCTCCACTGTCTTCGGCACAACTTACCCACTTCTTACTTCCCCTTCCTCAGCGGGTGAGTTCGAAATTTTGCAAAATTCCACTAATGTACATAATGCGTACACTTAATCAATGTCCGCACACCAAAATTCGCCATTCTAAGATAATTCAAAGCGAATTCAAACGGAAAAACATGTTTTTACACATGTTTATTGGGAACGACTTCAGTATAACCCCACAACGATATTTGGCGATTTTTTTGTTGGCGATTATGGCTAAATCATAAATCTAAAAATCATAAATCATATATGATAAATGATAAAATCATAAATCCAAAATAAACAACATTTTAGGCTGCCATATTATATCGCAAACAGTCCAGAACGACATCGTTATCCTTCAAAACGACGCCACAGAAAAATCGCCAAATTCGGCTGTGGGGTTATACTGAAGTTTTTCCGTTTATTGCCCTCCGACTCCGAGAAGGGGGAGGGGGGATTTCGAATTTCGTGAAATCCATTTACAATAAGTGCCGGATGCAAACAAACAATTTACGCACCAAATTTCGTGACCACAGAAGTCTTTAATAGAAAATATTATAAATAAATAAATACAGAACGCACAGCTTTAGTATGGGAAACCTTTGGTGACTTTAAATATTTTAAGGTATTTTTGCGATGAACTGAATTGGCTATCTTAATTGTGCAATTAAAGATCTTGGCGAGAAACGTCCGAGCTACTTCGGTTCCGAATTTCAAATTTTGCCAAAGGGATCAAATACTAAAGCTGTTCCATACACTAAATAAATAAATAAATAAAATAAAATAAAATAAAATAAAAACTATTTTCTGATATTTACAAAATAAAAATAAAAAATCTTAATAAAATCCAAATTATAATCATTTACAAATAAGGGGAGAACATAGAAAAACCTCATAAGGTACATAATAACAACAAAAAATTTTGTTTTACTGCAGGAAAGAAAAGTACTGCTTAATTAAATAAAAATATTAAGCTAATGCCAAATATCTCTATGAAAATATTTATCCACGTGCAAATTCCTCATTAAAAAAAAAAAAAAAAAAGAAAATCACCAACTTTTGTAGGTATTTTTCTCTCTAATTATTATTATTATTCACGTGAAATTAAAAATATTTCATTTTATTTCAGGAAAATAAAAACATATATAAATGCCTATATATAAATATAAAACCTTTTACCGAATTTGGGTTAAAAACGGAAAAAGGGTAAAATAAATTAGAAATATCATACCTATATTTATAAATTTGATACCAAATGAAAGGGGCGATTTTTCTGAATCCAGGGGTGCAAACAGTTTTTCGATGCGACAATTAGATTTTTAAAAAATAACTAAAGTATGAAATTTAAGTGGCAACGGAAAAACGTTAAAAGGGAAAAATAAATTAGAAGTATCAGACCTATCGTTACAAATTCAGTACCAAATGAAAGTGGTGATTTTTCTGAATCTTAGGGTGTAAACAGTTTTTCGATACGACAGTTAGATTTTTTAAAATTAACTAAAGTATGAAACTTAGATGGCAACACTTCATTTCAATCTTTTCATAATTTGTAGTGCGAATCACGTGAATAAAAAAGTCTTTGACTTAAAAATTTATTATTATATTTTATTTTTCCATTCAAAGCGTTTTAGTGGAAAAATATTTATGGCGCATGCGTAGGCGTTTTTTACCCACAATTTAAACACTAATCATAATTTTGAAAATTTCTATAGATATAATTTTAAGTTGGGTGAAGACCTAAGTTTCTGCCAAGCGCCGTTGAATTCCGTCCAGCCGTTCTCGAGTGATGCCCGGACAAACGTATTTTAGTCTTTTACCCCCCAGGGGGGAATGGGGGGGAATTTCTGAAAAGTTGATAGATATAATTTTAAGTTGGGTGAAAACCTAAATTCCTGTCAAGTGCCGTTGAATTCCGCCCAGCCGTTCTCAAGTGATGCCCGGAAAAAAAAAAAACGACATACGGACACGATGACACACACACACACACAGGCAAAATTTTCTAAAGTCATTTTCGGCTTTCATGGGGTGTGAAACGTGAAGATATCGCAAAATTTTTCGATTCTGACAAATTTACAGACAAAAGTCTGATTTTATTAATATAGATATATTTACTTTTAATAAAAAAGTGTACGTGCAAATTTATTTTCCTGATGCACACACAAAAGTTTTCACACACTCGCACAAAACTAAAAACTAACTAAATAAATAAGAATTTGATGTGTTAGAAGAGATTTATTCAATTTTCATGTAACTATATTAAAATAGATTTAATTCAATTATTTATTTATAACTATGAGCTTAAGATAGGCTGACCATATGTCTTCGAATCTCGAGGACAAAACTACCTTCGTCCCCCCAAAATTACAACACATTTGGGGACGCCGGTTATTGGTTTCACAATCAATTTCTAAAGAATAAAGCAGGCTGGAGTCTTGAAATAGAACATAGAATAATTTCAATATTTTCTTTTAATCAAACTGCACACACTTCCATAAACAGATATTGTTGAACACAAACATTACTATTTACAAACTATTATACAACAATTATATACAGAGGGCCCGGAAATTAAAGTAATATTATATTCGAATAATATTCGCACCATAGCGACATATTGATCAAAACAGAACAGAGAACATTCTTTCTTAGCGATAAACAGAAGCATTCCGGTATATCCCGCTTCAACTGGAGAGGAGTTGAGTTGTACTGCTGAGTTCTGCAGTTATTGCTGGCCTTGGGGAAGGAACTATTACAGCTGCTCTAGTTTTCCAACATCCTCCCCACTTGAGCGTTCTGCAAAAATGCTCAACAGAAATATGACACTGAAAAATACTAATAGAAAGGTTAACAAATGACAATACACTCCTTCTTATAATTATAAGGACACCCGTTTTTCTATATTAACTAAACACTGAACACTATTATTTAAACAAATATATTTTTAATTAATTTGAATTTCATTAATAGACTATATTTAAAAAGTTTTATCGTTTTTCTATCTTAAAAAACTTTAAATATGCTAAAAAGATGATTTTTCAGGTGTTCACAATTATAAGGACAGCTCGAATTTTAGTAATTTTTTTCAGTTATTCTTTAAATTAATATTTTATGGGGTCTCTTTTTAGGGTTAAACAGTCAGACATTCTCTCTGGTATATATATATATGCATTGTTTTTTAATATTCAGTTTCAATACCATTTCATATAGCATGTATGATATTCTTCATACATTTAAACTATTTAAAATTGCTTTCCACTTGCATGCAAGTTTCTAATATCATAAGTTAAGGTTTTTTCAACTTTTAGACCATGGGAAAGACTATAATACAGAAGTTTCTTTCTTCAAACTATTTCCTATTGCTCTAAAAGTAGAGCAAAAATGTAAGTCTTGTTGAAAAAAATATTATTACCCCCCAAAATCTAACAAAAATCTGAGAATACTACGTTTAAAATTTGCAAATATTCTCTTGATGTTCATAATAATAGAAAAAAAATTACTAAATTCCTTCTGCTTCAGTAGAAACAGCTCCCCAGAGCACCATAGATCCACCTTCAAAATGCCCGATTCATATCTACATTTAAAAAATCTGCTCTGTCTTTCGCTATCTTCAGATCGTGCCAGTAACTGTTAAAACCATTTGATTAATCAAGAATAAAATGTTTTTCATCCGAAAATGCAACATTTTACCATTTAATGTTGACTTTATTCAACTTTAATACAGACGTTCTTTCCCCCATTAAATGCTGATTGATTATTACAGATTTTTTATTCATTTTAACATATTATTAATTATTTTAAACATGCATAAATGTGGACCCCAACCTATCGTTAAAAAATACGAGCAAATTCAGCAGCAGTCATTATGAGTAGAACAGTAAGAGGAATTATGAGTTTTCGATCTCTGTAAAACAACTCTGATTTTGCATCAGATCTCTCTCCTATCGAATCAACAGTTCAGCGTTTGATAACATTTCCTTCAGCAATTTTAGATCTTCGAATTTCATTAGAAATTCGGCGGATTGAAATTATCCTTCCACTTAAAAAGCACACTTATCATACTTCACTACATGAACGTTCTTTTTTTTCGAGGAATTTTTAGTAATGTCCGTCCAGGAAAAATTGAAGGCTTATATATGAATTAATCTAGCCCAGTAGTTAACAAATTCGCATGTCAACTGTAATTTATCCGCTAGTAATTTAAATAAAACGAAAAAATCTGGATTGTCCCTATAATTATGAACGTCTAAAAACGTGGAGAAAACACATTTTGCATTATTTTTTATTAATTTTGTTTCATATTAAAAAAATTATAGCAATTTTGGTTTTTAGAATACTAGATATATTAAGTGCACTTAGTTAATCTTGTTCACAATTACTTTTACATTAGTTATTTCAAAATATAAAGTGTCCTTATAAATATGAGAAGGAGTGTATATATATGAATTACATTAAACATCTAATAATAAAAAAAAAAGAAAAATACCAAAAAAAATATTTAGAGTTCACTTTTTAAAGAAAAAAAATGTTTTTATAGTTTTTGAGCAGTCTTATGTTAAAATTACACATCAAGTCTTTTTACTGGCCTCACTACCCTGCTAAAACGTGTCTTAAGTAGTTCTCCATCATTAGGCTTCTCACTACTGTTATTTGTTTTTGGTGCAGGATTTGGCACATGCTGTTCAAGTCTTTGTGTGATTTCAAGAGGATAGAGTCTCTGGATTGGTCGTAGTAAAACTCCTTTCGATGTTCTAAGCTTAACCAGCCTAATAATGCCATCTTTACTAGGAAAGAGTTCGATGACCTTTGCCAAGGGCCAACATAAGCGTTTCTTATCGTCGCTTCCAATCAAGACTATATCACCCACTTGAACTGTGTCGTGACTTTTGGGGATCGACGAACGTAGAAAACCAAGATATTCTCTTCTGAATCTTTGCTTTAAAGATTCTCTTACTCTCTGAATATATCTGTATCTTTCAACAACGTCAGTTTTCTCAATTTGATCCAAGTCAGGTACATCACTTGTTCGTAATTCTTGAAGGAACAGTGAAGGCGTTAGAACATTTAGTTCTTGATCTTCAGATATGTACGTTAACGGTCTAGTGTTCATTATAGATTCGCATTCACATACAAGCGTACGTAGTTCTTCTTGTGTCAGAGAGGCTCTACCTAAGTTTTTTCGAAGTAAATCTTTGTGAATTTTTATAAGTCTTTCCCAGAACCCTCCCCACCATGGGGCTGATGGGGGGTTAAATTTCCATCTAATTTCCTTTACTTCAAACGTTCGTTGAATCTCAGTCCAATCCAAACTCTTCAATGCATTATTTAATCCAGTGAAGTTTGTACCGTTGTCGGAGTATAACACAGAAATCCGTCCTCTTCTTGCTATAAATCTTCGTAAAGCCTGAATGAAAGCATTCGTACTAAGTGATGGAATCAATTCTAAATGTACAGCCCTAAACACCGCACAAGAAAATAGTACGATCCAAACTTTTTCTTTGGACTTGGTGAGCAGAGGACCCGCTAAATCAACTCCTGAGACTTGGAAAACTGCTGTTAATTTCGCGCGATCTTCTGGAAGAGGAGGAAATGGTACTTCTAGATGTTTAACCTTTTGCTTCTTACAGATATTACACTCATGTATGACACTTCGAATAATTCTTTTTCCCTTTAAAATCCAAAATCGTTCTCTCAAAATAACAAGTAGAGCAGACGCTCCAGCATGCTTGTTGACAATGTGCTCTTGCTCGATAAGTCTTTTCACTACTGGATGTTTGGACGGAAGAACCAAAGGAAAAATAAAATCAGAATTTTCATTTTCGTTTGTAAGTCTTGATTTCAGTTTTAGTATTCCCTCATCATCTTTATAAGTTTGGAAATTTACGAGAGATCTTTTGCCTTCTTTATCTGTAAAGCATTCAGTCTGTACACAACGAAAAAGTGTCTTTTGAGCATTTTCAGTTTCTTCAGATGTAATATTTGGATATTTTCTTAAGTCTTTAGATTTCGGTTGAAAACGTAATACCCAAGCTATGATTTTAACAATCTTGGAAAATTTTGAAACTCTGTTCGCTAATCGGGATACAACAGATTCAAACTCAATATTATTAGCAGAAACTACAGTTCTTCTTTTTCTTGAGCAATCTCTTCTTCATTGATATTTATGACTGACTTAGGCCATTGCTCTCTTGGATTCTTCAACCAGACTGGTCCCAGCCACCACTGAGATTTTAACAACTGTTTAGCTCCACATCCTCTGGATGCAAGATCAGCAGGGTTCAATTCACCGGAAACATGGAACCAATTCTCAGCATCAGTAAGTTTCCTAATTTCATTTATGCGATTATTCACAAAAACTGACCACTGTTCTTGCCGCTTAATCCAACTGAGTACTGTAGATGAATCAGTCCAAAAATAGGATTCTATTTTTTCCATTTTCAGAGCATCTTTAACTGATTTGAACAATCTTGCTCCTATTGTAGCTCCCATGAGCTCTAAACGTGGAATTGTTATCTTTTTCAGTGGAGTTATTCGAGATTTAGCTTGCAATAAGTGAATGTTCACTACACCATTAGTGGACTCAGATCTTAGAAAAACGCATGCGGCATAGGCATCTTTGCTCGCATCCACAAATGTATGCAAACTTAGAAGTGACGATTCAGTCACACCAGTCTATCTAGGTATTTTTATGTCTTTTAAAAAATGCAAATTTTTGACCCAACCAAGAAACTTCTTTTTAATTTCATCACTAATTTCCGCATCCCAATGTTCTTTAGTTTTCCATATGGCTTGAAGCAAAATTTTGGGTTGTATTAAAGCTGGGGCAATATAACCTGTCGGATCGAAAATTTTACTAATAAATGACAAAATTTTTCGTTTCGTTAGTTTTTCTGTCTTATCAAATTTTAATACTTCATAATCTATTTCTAAGGTATCAGAGTATTTGTCCCATATTAAGCCTAACACTTGTGTTTTAGAATCTTGAGAAGGGATTTCAGGACAAGCTGTACTTTCCCAGCCCCTAAGATCAAATTTCCCTTCTTTCATAATATCTGTGGCATACTTCACAAAGTTATCTAACTCTGAAATGTTATGTACACTGGCCACACAATTATCCACGTAAAAACTGTCACGCAATCTTTCCAGCAATTTTTCAGAATACTTTATTTTCAACGATTCAGCTGACAAATGGTGATGAATAACTGCCATGAGTAAAAAAGGGCTGCTGGTTACCCCAAAAACACAACGTGTATGACGGAAAACCTTTATGTCATCTTTGTCATCATACCAGAGTAATCTTAAGAAATCTCGATCTTTTTCGTGCAGAGCTATCTGTAAAAACGCTCTTTTAATGTCAGAAATAACCCCAATTTTGTATAAGCGAAATCTTGTTAAAATCGAAGGAATGGTTTCAATAAAGTTAATACCAGTCTCTAAGCAATCATTTAGGGATGGATAACCAGGCTTCTTAGCTGAGGCGTCAAAAACGGGCCTAATTTTCATAGAGGTCATTGATGATGTTTCCTTAATTACTGGACGATGGGGAAGGTAATAAGAATTAGCAAGTGCCAATTCTTCAACGGGAACTTCTTCAATAATTCTATCATCAATCCACTCTTTAAAAACTTCATGGTATTTTTTACGATATCCAGTTTTTTCTAACTTTTTAACAGTAGATTCTAATCTTTGTACTGCAACTTCGTAATTGCTCGGTAAGCAAGCATGATCCTTTTTCCACGGTAAATGGACCTCATATCTTCCATCTTGTTTTTGTTTGACTGTTTCTTTAAAATGTATCATAACAGCCTTTTCAATATCTTCCCTATTACTTTGTTCTATAGGATCTCTAATGCCAAGGAGTTCTAAATCCCATAATTTCGAAACCGATATGTCTTCTTGTGAAAGCATACTAATGACAGACATATTTATATCTCTACAACTACTGGACTGAGGGACTTTTCCCATCAAAGTCCACCCTAATTTCGATTCCATGGCGACTAAGCCTGACTTAAGTTGTTCTCGTCTACCAGTAAATAATTTACCCACGACGTCTGCTCCCAAAAGGACTTCGATAGGCCCAGAATTTTCAATGTCAGTTAAATTGATTCCTTTATTTTTTAACTCACGTATCCAATTTCCTTGAGTTATCGCAGAAATATCATTACAAATAACATTTTGATCTAGAGCATCTAAGCTACAAATATAATCATTATGAAGATTACTCAAATGAATTTTGTAACATATGTGTTTATTTATATCTGTTTTCTCTCCACCGAATAATGAATGACAAAATTCTTCTTCTCTTACAAAATCGAAATTTAATTCTTCTGCAGTGGATTTCAATATATATGACTTTTGAGACCCTGTATCTAGGACAACTCTCGCTTTGCGCTTCGCATTTTTTCCATGCAGCATTACAACTAAAGTTTGTAAAAATACACTATTAGTGGCATGCGATTTTGATTTAGTTTCTTTTTGTGTAAACAGTGTGTCAACACACTTTTCTTTTATTTCATCGTGATTCGAAAGTGACCTAGAACCTTCATTATTTTTATTAGATTCCAACGTGGGACACATAAATTTTAAATGTTTCTTACTACAAATCTGACACCTAATGTTTGATTTGCATGAATTGGCTACGTGGCCCTTAACTAAACAGATTCGACATAATCCCTTATTTTTAATAACTGAAAGTTTCTCGCTTAAAGGAATATAAAATGCTTTCTTACAAAATCGCATTTCATGATCTTTTGAACAAAATGAACATAAATTACTTTTTGAATCATGTGTAATTAGTTCCATTGCGGATGGATAATTATCTTTTACTTTTATAAGTTGTTAAACCTTTATGTTCGCGCTCAGGAAGCGTATTACAAAGATCGGTTCTACTCAATTTAATCTTTTCTTCGGACTGTACTTCATTTCTTAAAAACAGAAGTATGGCATCAAGACTCGATATTTTATTTTTAGTTTCTAGAATTTTTCTCTGTCGTTCAAATAAACGTAATATATTTATGGGTAACGAACTTTCAACTAAGGGATATAAAATTAGGCCACACATTTCACTAGTAACACCCAAAGTGCCTAGCGCTCGTAACTGAGTAGATAATTTATTATATAAACCGCTCAAAGAACCATTTTTCTTATTATTAGAATTAAGAACGAGTTTAATAACTCCCTAACATAAAAATCGATCAAAAGGTCTTCTCGACCATACCTTTCTTTTAAGCTCTGTATAGCCAAATCATAATTTTCTTCAGTTACGGGATATGACTGAACAATTTCTCTTGATTCTGATTTAATTTTAGTTGACTGAATCAAATAGTGAAATTTATCTGCTTTACTTAAATTTTTATTCTCATGAATATTCTTAAATTGATTCCAAAATGTGAGCCAATCTTTTAAATCTCCCCCGAACGTGTAAAGTTCAACTTCAGGGAGACGCTGACATAATGTTTTACCCAATTTGTTAATCTCTAATTGATTATCATAATCAACAATATTACTTTCTTTTACATTTAATTTTTTGTGATTTTCTAAAAAGCGTTGAGCTCTTACTTGAATTCTCAGTGATTTTTCCCTATATTCTTCTACAGAATCAAATTCTGTTTCAAATTCTTGTTCTTTTAAAGTATCTAAATATGTATTATGTGTCAGTTCTAATGTATTAGATTTTTGTTTAAATAAAACTAAACTGATCTCTACTTCTTCGAACGAAGAATTTTCGCCTGCTAGTATATTTTCTAGCTTATTATAGGCCCTCGTAAAGGAAGCTCTGTGTGCAGTTTTATTTCTTTTGATTATTTCCATTTTTACTATCAAATAATATAATACAATATTCACTCAATATTTATTTTACTAAATTATTTTTAGTAAATTTCATTTTCATAAATTTGAAATCACCACAAGATAAACTTCAAAACCAAAATATTTTCGTTTTACAAACTTTCAATTGACAATCATAAACTTCAAAATATTTCTATTTTCATTATATCAATAAATAATACACTTTGTATTACTATCTAATACTATCTAAATGATATAATACATTCATTAATAAAATGCATTCCATTTATGAAATATTCTTCGAAAGTTTCGTTTTAATATTTCTTTTTTTTTTTTTTTTTTTTTTTTTTTTTTAGATCATCAATGAAAAACTTCAAAATGGAAAAAATCTAATCTTCTTACCTCTTAATTATTAATCATTCTTTTTTAAAAGACGCCAGGCCCACCCGGGGGCGCCAGATATTGGTTTCACAATCAATTTCTAAAGAATAAAGCAGGCTGGAGTCTTGAAATAGAACATAGAATAATTTCAATATTTTCTTTTAATCAAACTGCACACACTTCCATAAACAGATATTGTAGAACACAAACATTACTATTTACAAACTATTATACAACAATTATATACAGAGGGCCCGGAAATTAAAGTAATATTATATTCGAATAATATTCGCACCATAGCGACATATTGATCAAAACAGAACAGAGAACATTCTTTCTTAGCGATAAACAGAAGCATTCCGGTATATCCCGCTTCAACTGGAGAGGAGTTGAGTTGTACTGCTGAGTTCTGCAGTTATTGCTGGCCTTGGGGAAGGAACTATTACAGCTGCTCTAGTTTTCCAACACCGGTTATAAAGTCATTAATGTTTTATTCTAATAATTTATTATATGTATAATAAATAAGCTGAAATAAGTTCTTTTAGGTGCTTTATATATAAAAATTACTAAAATTTTACAATTTAAGGTGATTTAATTCTTTTTCTATTTTTTTGTCCTCGAAATTCGAGGACACCGCCATCTTTGTCCCCAAATTCAATGAAAACAAGAAACAAAAATCCTGCAGTACGCATTGATTAGTAACACTTTCCAACAGTACGCAATTGTTGTATCGAATAATTTTTAATATTCTTTGCCTACGTTATCGCACAACAGACAGAAGGACTGAAAAACATAGAGATAGACTAATTGATTTTAAAATTACTCTTAGGCATTTTGGAAAGTGTTAAAAAGGCTTAATGCAAAAGAAAATGCAACCGTTAGATTATAATTACAGCTGTTAATCTCTCTGAATATTTTACTAAAGCCATGTAAATCTGAAAGTTAACCATATCATATACTATACAAAAAAATATTTTAGAGTATTAAATCATTTCAATGTTTTTATGATTTTTATAGTAGAAAGTTTTTTAAATATAACTTTAAAAAAAATTTGTCCTAAAACGTAATACATTGGCTTTTTTTTTGTTGTTGTTGTTGTCAATGTAAACAAACTAGTTGTACAGGACATACTAATGACATTTTAAATAGGGAACATTCCATAGGGAACTTGAGTGTATCATTTTTTAAAAATTCTTAAAATATTCACGGATGATAGAGGAGCTGGAGACAAACAGATAGAAAGGTAGACAATCGGACAGACAGATGCACAAATTAAAATCATATTCCCACTAAAATTATAAGAAAGTGTTAAAACGCTCATGTAAACAAAAGTGCAGTTCCAGCAAATTTTTATTAATAGTTTATTAATGTAACTCATTATTTTTGTATGGCCCTGTATATCAAATGCTAACCATACTATATTACATAGAAGGCACTCTTTTATGCATACGAATAATATATTTCAATTGCATTAAGCTTTGTGGAAAATAAAATTATTAAAACTTGGTTTATAAAAATAACTCTCCTACAACACAATACTTTGGAATTTTTTCAAGTGCCCCTGTACAAAAACCAGTTAGAAATGTACTCTATTTTACATAGGAAACATCCGATAGGGAATTGAATAACATATTAAAATTTCGTTAAAGTTACTATACATTAAAGGTATTAAAATATGGTTTATAGAAACTCCTCTCATAGAACACAATGCTTTCGAATACTTTTGGGTATCCCTGTACACAAACCAGAAGCGGTATTAATTCCATTTTCAACAGGGAACATCCGATAGTGAACTTGAATAAAATATATCGGTTTAAAGAAATTCCATAAATATTTACGGAAATTAGAGCACTGAAATCAGACAGAGAGATAGACAGACGGGCAGAAGAACAGTCAGACAGATACACAAATTGAAATTATATTCACTCTAAAAAATGATAGAAAGTGTCAAAAACGCTTAATGTAAACGAAATTACAATTCTAGCAAATTTTTATTAATAGCTCTTAATATAACTGAATATTATTGCGTCACCCTGTAAATCTAATGGTAACTATGCTATATTCTATGCAAAGCATTCGTTTGTGCATATAAAAAACATATTTCAATTTCCTAAAACTTCGTGGAAAGTAAAGTAAGTTAAAATTTGATTTATAGAAATATCTCACAAAGAACGCAATGCTTTGGAGTACTTTTGACTGTCCCTGTACATAAACTAGTGGTGGTATGTAATCTATTTTATATAGGAAACATCCAATAGTGAACTTGAATAACATATTTCAATTTCATGAAGATATTGTACAGTAAAGGTATGAAAATATGTTTTATAGAAATACCTCTCATAGAACACAATTCTTTGAAATACTTTTGGGTGTCCCTGTACACAAACCAGTAGAGGTATAAACTCCATTTTCAATAGAGAACATCCGATAGTGAACCTGAATAATATATATCAGTTTCAAAAAATTCCATAAATATTTACGGGAGATAGAGTGCGGGCCGACAGACAGACGGACAGAAGGACAGTTACACAAATTGATATCATATTCACACTTAAAAAATGTTAGAAAGTGTTAAAAACACTTAATGTAAACGAAAGTAGAATTCTAGCAAATTTTTAATAATAGCTCTTAATATAACAGAATATATTTGTGTCACCCTGTAAATCTAATGCTAATCATGCTATATTATATGTAAAGCATTCTTCTGTGCATATAAATAACATATTTCAATTTCCTAAAACTTCGTGGAAAGTAAAGTTATTAAAATTTGATTTATAGAAATATCTCACAAAGAACGCAATGCTTTGGAGTACTTTTGAGTGTCCCTGTACATAAACTAGTGGCGGCATGTAATCTATTTTATAAAGGAAACATCCAATAGTAAACTTGAATAACATATTTCAATTTCATGAAGATATTGTACAGTAAAGGTATGAAAATATGGTTTATAGAAATACTTCTCAAAGAACACAATTCTTTGAAATACTTTCGGGTGTCCCTGTGCGCAAACCAGTAGAGGTATAAATTCAATTTTCAATAGGGGACATCCGATAGTGAACTTCAATAACATATATCAGTTTCAAAAAATTCCATAAATATTTACGGGAGATAGAGTGCGGGCAGACAGAAAGACGGACAGAAGGACAGTTACACAAATTGATATCATATTCACACTTAAAAAATGTTAGAAAGTGTTAAAAGCGCTTAATGTAAATGAAACTAGAATTCTAGCAAATTTTTAATAATAGCTCTTAATATAACAGAATATTTTTGTATCACCCTGTAAAGCTAATGCTAATCATGCTATATTCCATGTAAAGCATTCTTTTGTGCATATAAATAACATATTTCAATTTCCTAAAACTTCGTGGAAAGTGAAGTCATTAAAATTTGATTTATAGAAATATCTCTCATGGAACGCAATGCTTTAGAATACTTTTGAGTGTCCTTGTATGTCAAACAGTGATAGTAATTAATGCATTTTATACAGGAAACATCCAATAGTGAACTTGAATAACATATTTCAGTTTCATTAAGATAAGTGTACAGTAAAGGTATGAAAATATGATTTGCAGAAATTAAATATAAAACCTCTTTAGAAAACCTCTCATAGAGCACATTGCTTTGAAATACTTTCAGGTGCCCCTGTATATAACTCAGTGGTGGAATTTAATCCATTTTTTACAGGAAACATCCCGTAGTGAACTGGAATAACATATTTCAATTTCATTAAGGTATGTGTACAGTAAAGGTATGAAAATATGATTTATAAAAATACCTCTCATAGAACACAATGCTTTGAAACACGTTCGGGTGTCCCTGTATACAAACCAGGTACAAACTACATTTTCAATAGGAACATCCGATAGTGAACCTGAATAACATATATCAGTTTCAAGAAATTCCACAAATATTTACGGGAGTTAGAGCGCGTATAGACAGACAGACGGACAGACAGACAAACCGAAGTCATTAACACTTTTTAACCTTGTTGGGAAGTGTTAAAAATGTTAGAAATTGTTAAAAACGCTTAATGTAAACGAAAGTACAATTTTAGCAAATATTTATTAATAGCTGTTTATATAACTGAATATTTTTGTATCACCCTGTAAATCTAATGCTAATCATGCTATATTCTATGCAAAGCATTTTCTTTTGTGCTTATAAATAACACATTTCAATTTCATAAATCTTCGTGCAAAGTAAAGTTATTAAAATTTAGTTTATAGAAATATCTCTCATAAAACGCAATGCTTTGGAATACTGTTATGTATCCCTGTATACAAATCAGTGATGGTATTTACTCCATTTGATACAGGAAACATCCGATAGTGAACTTGAATAACATATTTCAAGATTTGTGCAACGTAAGGGTATGAAAATGTGGTTTATAGAAATGCCTCTCATAGAACACAATGCTTTGAAATATTTTCGGGGTCCCTGTACATAAACCAGTAGCTGTATAAACTCCATTTTAAACAGGGAACATCCGATGGTGAACTTGTATAACATATTTCAATTTCATTAAGATTTTTGTACAGTAAGGGTATGAAAATATGGTTTATAGAAATGCCTCTCATAGAACACAATGCTTTGAAATATTTTCGGGGGTTTCTGTACACAATCCAGTAGAGATATAAACTCCATTTTCAATAGGGAGCTTCCGATGGTGAACTGGAATAACATATATTAGTTTCAAGAAATTCCATAAATATTTACGGGAGTTAGAACGCGGATAGACAGACAGACAAACCAAAGTCACACACTTTTTAACCTTGTTGGAAAATGTTAAAAATATGGTCACTCTAGCTTAAGATATTCTTAGTTTTACATAAGTTCGGAATTTATTCTTATTATTGTGTAACTAAATGTTATAATTCTAAATTTTAGGCACATTTCTTTCTCTCTTCTTCTTCTTCTTCTTCTTTTTTTTTTGATAAGCTTAACATTTAAAAAAGATAATATTATTATAACATAGAGATGATCGATTTTATTTATTTATTTATTTATAAAATCTTTTTTTACATTTATACGTGATATTAGTTCTTTACAGAGCCGATGAGAGAAAGAGACTGTATTCCTGACTTTTCCTGCGGCTAACATGAATTTCTTTTTAGAGAAAAAGTCCACTTATGGATTATATACTGCTGCGGATTATACTGTTACGAAATTGTAAATAATTGTGTTTATTTTTGTATAAATTCTTTCAAAGAGGCTTAGTAAGTTGATAAAGTGCTAATTTTGTGCATTTCTAGTCGTTTTAGCGTTGAAATAGCCTTATTTTCCCTTAAAAACGCATTAAAAAGCCCCAGTAATGCAGGTAATGGATTTGGCGCCAAATTTGGCGACTTTTTCCCACCTTGGCGATTTTTTTGGCGACCTTGGCGAGAAGATCCTTATATGGGATATACCAAATATGGAAGCTGTAAGTTGATTGGTTGACCACTTTCTAGAGTTTTCTCGAAAAATCTGGGTTCCATGGAACAGTATATAAGGAGCGCTTCCTCGCCAAGGCGGTCAGTTCAGTTCAGATCTCAGCCAGCTTCGCTAGTGCTTGCATTGCTCTTGAGCCTCTTTGAGAGAGACTTGCTTCAAGTGTTATTGCTATACAGTTTGTACTGTGGATTTGCTATTGACAGCTGTTGTTTAAGCTGTGGTTACTGCTTGAATTGAAGCTGATAATTGGTTTATTGACCTGTATTTTTCTGGAACTTTCTGTGAATAAATTACTGAATTTTTGTAAGTTTGGCCTTTCATTCCCGAACAACTCACGAACCCTCAAGTACGCAACATTCTGGTGTCAGGAGCGGGGTTGTCTGTGAATGGTTATAACTAGGGCTATGGAGGAACAGATGAAGAAACTTCTAGAAAGCTTAGCTACCCAGATGAATGAAATGAAAGAAGGGCAAAGAGAAATGAAGGAAGGACAAAGAGAGATGAAAGAAAGTATGGAAGCATCGCAGAGAGAGATGAAAGATAGCCTGAGTCAAGAGATGAAAGAAATGAAGGTAGCACAGGAGAAAATGGAAACATCGCAAAGAGAATTGAAAGACGGTTTGACTGAAGAAATGAAGGACATGAAAGCAGTTCAGGAAAAGATGGAAGCCACTTTGACCGAAGAAATTAAATCTAATCAAGATGAGATGAAGAGAGAGCTTTCAACGGCGAAAGAATCAATAGAGGGTAAATTAACGGTGATGGAAAATAGAATGGATGGAATAGAAGAGAAAGTTATGAAAGTAGAAAGAAATTTTGAAGAGAGATTTAGGAAGATAGAAGAGAATTTTGAGGAGAAAGTTAAAGAAAATTTTGATCAGGAACTGAAAGAAAGGTTTTCAGAGTTAGAAGATAAATTGAAGAGAATAGAAGAAGATCTGGAGAGAAAAGTGGAAGAAAAGTTAGAATCCATGCCCCAGGAAACTGAAAAGAAAGAGAGAAGAATCCGGAATCAGGAATTTATTAAGCTATCTACCTACGACGGCAGCTCCTCCTGGCATGTATATAAGACGCAGTTTTCCATTGTAGCTGAAGCTAACGGCTGGGACTCTGTTGCAAAGACGGCTCATCTGGTAGGGTCGTTGCGGGGCGACGCCGCAGATATTCTGGACACCCTTTCGAAGGAACAGCGATATGACTTCGAAGCTGTAACCAGAGCACTAGAGCTACGTTTTGGAGCGAAATGGTCCAAAGAATATAGTCGACTCCAGCTAAGATCCCGTCGTCAGAGACCAGGGGAAAGCTTACAAGAACTGGCATCAAACATCCAGAGGCTTTCACATTTGGCTTTCTCAGACTGTCATCCTGAAACGCGGAATGATCTGGCTCTAGAATATTTCATTGATGCTGTCGGAGATCCAGATATTCAAGAAGCCCTCAGACTCTCCGGCGTGAAGGATGTGGAGTCAGCCTTGGTGTATGCCTTAAAGCTCGAGACAGCCCAACAAGCCTCCTATAAACATCGCCAGAACAGCACAGCAGAAAAAGTGAACGGCTCTCAAGATGATCTTAAAGAGATTCAGGAAATGATTGCAGAAATTAATAGAAGACTACGCATTCTTGAGAGGAAGAAAGAAGGGAAGATTCCAACAACTAAATGCTGGGGCTGTGGAAAAGACGGGCATATCAAACGAAGCTGCCCAGTAAGAACACCTAGAGAAGCAACCAAGAATGTCTCTGAAGTATGCCACCCAGAAGGAGCTCTTCGGAAAAATTCAGATGCATTCTTGCGGAAGCCTCCATCTGAAGATCATAAATACATCTCTAAAGCCGAGGATAAACACCAAAGAATAAAGCCAGTTGTTCGCCAAGTTACTATCGCAACACCATCAGAACAAGATCCCGACCCATGGAGTGACGAAGAATTTAGAAAAGCCCAGATGGAAGATCCTGACGTAAAGCCTATATAACAACTGAAGGAGACGACCGGCAACAGACCTACCTGGCAGGGCATTTCCAGATTCAGTCCCATTACGAAAAGTTATTGGGCACTTTGGGACTCTCTTCATATCAGAAACGGCGTATTATACAGAAAGTGGGAATCTGATGATGGGAAAAGCTTCAGATGGCAGATTTTATTACCAAGATAAAAAATTCCAGCTGTTTTAGAACAACTGCATAGTAGCTCTACTGGAGGCCATTTTGGGGTAATGAAAACTCTGCAGAAAGTTCGGGAACGCTTCTACTGGTGCAAGGCAAAGGAGGATGTGGAGAAATGGTGTAAATCCTGTGATGCTTGTGCGGCACGTAAAGACCCGCAGAAACGAAGTCGAGGAAGACTGCAACGGTATAACGTGGGAGCACCATTTGAATGGATTGCAATCGACATCTTGGGTCCTTTGCCACGGACCTCCAGTGGATATAAATACATTCTCGTCGTGATGGACTATTTCACCAAGTGGCCTGAGGCATATCCCATTCCCAATCAAGAGGCATGCACAGTCGCAGAAGTCCTAGTGCAGCAATGGGTGCCAAGGTACGGCACGCGAAGGATGTTACGATATATTTTCTTTTAAAATAGCATTTAAATTTTTACTGTAATTTAAAATCCGAGTTTGATTTGATCGATTTGATTTGACGCACAAATTTAAGACCAAAAGTTCAGATTATTGTCTGGAATGGTCCCTTATACATTTTTTTAGAAGTCAGAGATATCATTCTACAAAAGAATACCAAATAACATAGGGGAAAAAAAATATTTTTTGATAAGAAATTTTCATTGTCGAGCACTTTTAATTTTATGCTGGATTATAATTCAAAGAGAGAGTTCGTTACCAGGTGACCTTTTTAGCCTAACTGTTCAAAGGGTTTCTTGGTTTTCGCCGAAACTCGTGTAAATATAGAATAGGACGCTTGCTAACAGAGGGAATTTCACCCAAACCTAGGACCCTCAGTGTAGTCAGTCGGTCTTAACCCACACAACTACAATTAACGGCAATTCAAATGATACTTTTTTTTTTTTTTTTTTACAAAATTCAGTCAATGGAACGAGTAACCTTGATATTAACTTTTAAAACTGGGTTGCAAATATTTTTCTAAACAATTTTTGTTTATTTTGAGTTCATTTGCGGTTTTCAAAAAATGTTTAAGGAAATGTAAATGCTCTCTGATGGCGTAATCATTATCTGGATTTTTTTTTTTTTTTTTTCTCGCTTAACACTTTATCTATGAACATTTTAAACCATTACATTCATGAACTGACATTGGTACTTACTTACTTACTTTCTTTTCCCTTTTTTTAAAAACTAAATTGTTTTGAATATTTTATAAGTAGGTATAACAAAAAATAATCAAATGTTGATACCTTGAAAATTATTATTAAAATTAAATTATAGTAATATTGAAAAAAATATATAGGTTAAATTAAAATTACTTCGTTTATGAATATTCCAACATAGTGTTTTCATTCTAAATATAAATGCATTTTTCACATTTTCTGTATAAATCCAACGTATGCATTAAAAGGAGATATAATGCAAGTATATTAGTACAGTATTAAATTATATTGTATTTTTCCCCTTTGTTATGAAATAAAATATAAAAATATTCATCCAGAGCGAGTTCTTTTGATTGTTGAAGAAATTTATGAAACTCACTCAACAACCACTTGTGTAAACTAAATGCACGTCATGAAAAAAAAAATAAAAAAATCGAAAATCGAAAATCACAAAAAAAAAAAAAAAAAAAAAAAAAAAACGAAAATGTGTTTTTGGAAATATTCTAAAGAAGACACATGGCTGTTTTGAATACCTTTGTAACATATTTAGTAGAGCTTTACTAAAAAATCCAGAATTTCTGAAATCCCCCCCGAAAAACGATTTTTCCCCTCTCTCCTTTAAGAATCAAGAATTCCAAAATCGTACATAATGTTCTATTTATACTCAAGTCTAGTCTCATCATGTGCAATTTCTTCACCGTGAAGTAATTTGAGGCCGAGTTATGCTTACAAACGTTTTTTTTTTTTTTTTTTTTTTTTTTTTGCTTCCTGTCCCCCTGGGAGGAAGGGGTATTTCGATAAATCCCCTTCCTTTAGGTACCGGATGCATATAAACAATCCAAGCACCAAACTTCGTGACCGCAGCTCTCATAAATTTTTCAGGAAAAATTTAGCGCTAAAAAGGGTGTCTCGAATTTGCCTTTTATGACACATACACCCCCCCCCCCCAAAAAAAAAAAAAATAAATAAATAAAAATAAAAATAAAAATAAATAAATAAATAAAAAGTAAAATAAATAAATAATAATAAAAAATAAAAAAAAATGGCAGATCACAAAAAATCAAAAACATCTTTTGGAAATAGCCTAAGGAAGTTGCATAGTTTTTTTCATCTTTGTTCCATTTTTGGTAGAGTTCTACTCAAAAATCCGGAATTTGCGAAATGTCCTGCCAAAAATCAATTTCCCCCCTTTCTCTCCTTGAAAATCAAAAATTCCTAAATTGCAGATATTGTATTATTTGTACTCATATCTAGTCTCCTCATGTGCAATTTCGTCACTGTGAAGTAATTTGGAGCCGAGTTATGCTTAGAAAGCTGTTTTTGCCTTATGTCTCATACATATAAACAATTTACGCACCAAAATTTGTGCCTGCAGCTCCCATGGATTTCTCAGGACAAATTTAGCGCTAAAAGTGTTGTCCCGATTTTGCCCCCTCGTAACCCCCCCCCCCCCCAAAAAAAAAAAAGAAAAAACGCAAATTACAAAAAACTAAAATTGTCTTTTTGGAAATATCTTAAGAAAGTCGCATAGCCTTTTTTCAACACCTTTGTTCCATTTTTGGTAGAGTTCTACTCAAATCAGGAATTTTCAAAATTTCCCACCGAAAATCGATTTTCCCCCTTCCTTCCCTTAAAAATCGAAAATTCCTAAATCGCAGATAATGTTTTATTTGTACTCATGTCTAGTCTCCTCATGTAGAATTTCTTTATTATGAAGGAATTAGGAGCCGAGTTATGCTTGCAAACGTGTTTTTGTCTTTTGCCCCCAGGGGGAACAGGGGGGGGGGAAGAATTTCCCAAAAGTTGATAGATATAATTTTAATTTGGGTAAAGATCTAAATTCCTGCTAAGCGCAGTTGAATTTCGTCTGTCCGTTCTCAAGTGATACCCGGACAAACGTGTTTTTGTCTTTTGACCCGCAGGGAGGAACGGGGGGATTTCCGAAAAGTTGATAGATATAATTTTAAGTTGGGTAATGACCTAAATTCCTGCCAAGCACAGTTGAATTCCGTCTGTCCGCTCTCAAGTGATACCCGGACAAACGTGTTTTTGTCTTTTGACCCGCAGGGAGGAACGGGGGGGGGGGAGGATTTCCGAAAAGTTGATAGATATAATTTTAAGTTCGGTAATGACCTAAAATCCTACCAAGCACAGTTGAATTCCGTCTGTCCGCTCTCAAGTGATACCCGGACAAACTTGTTTTTGTCTTTTGTACCCCAGAGGGAACGGGGGGGGGGAATTTCCGAGAAGTTGATAAATAAAATTTTAAGTTTGGTAAAGACCTGAATTCCTGCCAAGCGCAGTTGAATTCTGTCGAGCCGTTCTAGAGTGATACCTGGGCAAATATAGCGACAGACAGACACGATGACACACACACACGTAGGCAAAATTTTCTGAAGTCATTTTCGGCTTTCATGGTGTTTAAAACGTGAAGATATCACAAAATATTTTGATTCGAAAAATTTACAGACAAAAGTCTGATTTTATTAAGATAGATATTTCCTACCGGGGCTTTAGATATCGTAAAAACATGTCTTTTACAGCGTTTCTGAATTACTAAATAAAAATAACTCTCTTCTGTAGGAGCGGAAACGTATCCTTCTATCCATTGCCTTTTTAAAAGCGCCATTTTGCAAGTATACAAAAATTCTAAATAGGGAAGAACCGTGTAATATGGACCATCGTGTAATACGGACCATGAGGAAATTTGTATGTTCAACACTAGATGGTGAAACCATCTCATTGCCTTTAGTGAATATTATTGTTGTACAAAGCAGGAAGTGACTTGTACATGTGTACCTGTATTTATACGATTATGAAATTGAATTTTCGTTTTATATGAACATTGATGTAACAAGTATGTTAAAATGAAAGTATTACTTTCTGTTGTTAGGTAATTGTATAAGATAATTTTCACGTTAACAGTAGCAAATGTACTTATTTTCTGAACAATTCAGACATGTGGTTGCAAACAACGTTGCTCTGTTTATGCGTGTAATATGAACCATGCTCTGTTGTGTAATATAGACTAGTGGTCAATGATAAAAACAGAGAGGTTTTGTCAATGCTCAGCGTACATACGTCGCGCACTCAAAATCTTGAGGCTATAGAATAGGCCAGAGAAGCGGGGGTAATCAAGCTATCACTTCCTTCGCATACTACCCATTGGGTATAGAATTTGCACCTCCCTTTATTTCGTCCATTAACTATTTTTTTTTTTTCGTTCATTTCTACTATTCTCAAGCGATGAAAGAGTGTGTGAGGGAACATGCTGGACAGTTCGTTTCACAATTCCAAGTGTCTCAAATATTCGGGAAAGACCTCATCGGAAAAGACCACTATGGACCACTTGGTCCATATTACACGAACGTATGTGTAATATGAACTACAGATACATAAATAAAATAATCATTTCCTGCAATTATTAACAGTTCCCAAAGTCCTTTACCAAGCTTGAATCATGCAACTTTACGATTGTAACTAGCAGCCAACAAATTAAATCTTTTTATTTTAAGAATTTTAGTTTTATGAGCATTCTTGCTTAGGGGGTCCATATTACACGGATCTCCTTTATCAGACGATAAGTAAAACTTCCAAAAATATAAATGTTGCGAAAATAAAATTTTCCATGCAGACGATTTTTTCTTACGGGGAAGTAAAATTGTCTAAAAAATGTTGAACAGCTTCTGTAAATGCATCTGAGAGAGAGTCGGAAATAAGTGATTATATTAAAGTTCAGATAGTGAATCTGAGAACAGTGTATTATGCGTATAGTGTTTTATTATACGTAAAAATATTTTCATAAAATTATGTTTTAATGTTTAAAGCACATATTTTTTATTTTTTTTCTACTTACTGGAAAATCAATATTCAAACATATTAACCCTCATCCTTGATTTTTCTGCAATATTAAATTTTCTTGATTTCAAGCTCTAAAAAAATTCCAAAAATTAAAAATGAACACATATATTGTTCATACACTTTATTTTATACAATTTTCTTGAATATATATATATATATATATATATATATATATATATATATATATATATATGTAGGGGAGAGTGGGGTACAATGGACCAATTTTGGAAATTTTAGACGTTTACTCACAAAGTGATGATTTCTCGCTATTGAAAATATGTGTGCATATTACCTATATCTCTTATGTGGCACTCAATCAAAAGCAATAATTATGTTTACTTTTTTTAATATAATTTTTTGAATAACAACTGACAAAATGGACCATTGTACCCCGACCGCGGGGTACAATGGTCCATGACATGGTGTACCATGGACCACAGGTCAAATTAAAAAAGCATACTAATGTAGTATGTTTTTTAATAGTATAAAATGTAGAATATATTATATTTGTTTATTTATGTCTTCGATTCATACAAATAATGTAAATTAATGAACATTAAACTTAGAAAATGATACGCTAAACAATTTTTGTGTCACTGAAAATCTGCTGTTTTCTTGTGAAGTTGTAGGGTCTGGAAAACTCATCATTACAATAGCTTGAAAATTTACAAGACATATAGCAACACTCTCAGGAAAAAATGTAGAGACCTTAATTAAGTTTTCGTTGCATGAATCTTACAAAAACAGATTCTTTATTTTTTATTTCTGTGATTAAACTGTAAAACCGTCTATTTCGTCAAATTTATTTATACTATTATTTTTAATTGCATTATTTAATTTAGTTTGTTATAGCTGTATGATATTTGTAAAACTATAAGAATACAAAAGTAACTGAATGGTTATTAAAAATAAATAAGAAGAAACCTGAAAGTAAATTGCTTTCTTATTCATCTTTGAAGACATAATAGATCTAATTAAGGTTAACTCTGAAATTTTTATATATAATTCATAGCTAACACTTCAAAAATGCAGATTTCGTAAATCAGTTTATTTTGATAGAGAACTGAGGTAAATGGACCATGGTCCATTGTACCCCGTCTGGACCTCTGACAGCAAACGATTAAAAAAAAAAAAATCCTCTTAAAAATATTTTTATGACATTAAATATAATAATATGTGACCCCTTTATTGTGCTAAATAGCCTGTTCCAGATCATTATTACTGAAAGACGAAAAGAAAAAATGTTTAGCTGAAAATATTTACTTTTGGCTACCGTATACTAAACTTCATGAATAAAATGGCTAAATTGTTAGTTAGGCATGAAGTTGCTGGCTAAATTTCATCATTGCAGTGCTGCTATCTATGTACCAAAATACGAATCATAAAAATAAATAAATAAATAAATTATAGGGAGCGATCCATTGTACCCCACTCTTCCCCATATATATATATATAAATAGCAGAAAATGAATTTTTATTACTTTTTTCTTTAAAACTACGAGATCGTTAAAGGGTTAATGAAGCCTGAAAAAAAAAAAAAAAAAAAAAAAAAAAAAAAAAAAACTTTGAAACTAAATATTTTTTTCAATTTTAGGGCGCCCAGAAGTAAAAATTCTTGTGTTATATTTGTCACAATTTGACTGTCAACTTTAGCTCTATTTGATTTTAGGGAACTGAGGAATGTATAAATTTAGTATTAATACTTTTCAAAAAATTAGTGTTAGTACTTTTCAAAAAGATTTTATTCGGTTTTAGTATAGCAGAGAGAAAAATTCTCTTCTACATTGCAGTTTAGAATTTAGATATTTATAAAACAATTTTAATTTATTTATAGGGTAAGTGCACCAGTGATTGACCCTTTTAGAGCAATATCTGATGTTTTTAATGTTCTAGTCATCAAAAAATATTTTTAGAAATCTTAAGTTAGTACATAATATGGTATGAAAGACATTCAGAACCACATATATGTTAAAATATATACATTTGATAACAATTATTTTTTTTTAATGAATTTTTATTTGACACCACTCAATGTTCCAGTAATTGACACTGCCAGTTTTTCATTTTATCAGTAATTGGCCCCTATGTTCCAGTGTTTGACACTGCTAGTTATTCATTTTATCAGTTATTAGCACCCTATGCTCCAGTGTTTGACATAAAATGTTAAAATTCTTATATGTAAAATATATGATTTTATGATTTTTATTATTTATTAATTATTTCGGGATAGATGTCAATTACTGGAGCATGCCAATCACTGGAGCCTCTACCCTACATACAATTTTATTTTTGTGTAATGTTTATTTATATTCCGTTCAAGACAAATCTTTTTTTTTTTTTTTTTTTTTCTTTTTTTTCTTTACGATTGTTATTAACCATGTATATTTAAAAATATTAAGCTTAAGACTTACCTCGAAGGGCTTCAGATCGCGGCAATTGTAACGAACTGTAAATAATCCTTCATAAATCTTGAAATGTGAAGTCAAAAATCCATGTCAAATGTAGCTTTCAGCAAGTATTATTGTACAAAACCGCTTTCTGATATCACGTATTAAACAAAGTAATGTTTCTTTTCTTTCTTGGTTTTAATTAAAATAATCTGGTGTGCCACTCACACGACTTTCTTTTACCTGAAATTTAATACTATAAATACAGGTTGCAGATTAAGAGGTAAGATAACGAGTACTGTTATGTAAACCTGTGTTAAAGAATTCAAATTAGACTTCGGAAGAGTTTTATATGATAATTAGTTCTGTGTGAGGGGGGCTACCGCCCCCCTCAACCCCCCCGTTTCATTAATGCGCCTACATTTATATAGAATTTAATTCGATTATTAAAAAATAATTTATTAAAATTATTATTTAAAAAAATTATCTTTTATGATAAGGCAAACGATTTCCATATTAGAGAAATAGTATAACACTAAATATAAAAATAAAAAAGTTGAATTTATTCTCAACAATACATTTAATGTATATATATATATTTTTTAATGAAAAAATTGATAATTTATTTTAAATTATCGCAGATCGATGGTTCAACCATTCGTTTTAAAGGTATTGGCGAGCTCTTTTGAAAGATACCCATCATGAAAATTTACTCCCCTCGAAGGGGGACTTCCCCTCCCCAGGGGGGGAGACAAGGCTCCTGCATACACAATTTTTTTTCCCAGTTGACTATCTCTATTACAAAAAATATATATTCGTTTCATTTGGTTTAGTGCAGTCTATAGATGTTGAACTTTACTTACGTGCAATTTTCCCCACAGACGTAATGTATTTGAATACTTTTGAGTGTCCCTGTACACGACCCATTTGCCTCATCTCGACGAAAAGCTCAGTGTAGCATCCCTGTATGATACACATTTAGCATACCGAGTTTGGAAATTCTACTACTATTTGTCCTTGAGATATGCTGATAATACACACAGACAGACACACAGACCATTCGCTAAAAGCATGATTTTCGTATTCATGGGGACCTCAGAACATGTAAATGTAACAAAAACTTACGTTTGTAAATTTGACCCTAAAACAATAGTTTCTCGCCCCTATGGGCAAAAAAAAGTAAAAATTGGCGAACTTTTTTTTTTTTTTTTTTTTTTTAATGCGATGCAAATTGAAAATAAAATATTCTAAAGATTTTGTGGGCTATTTGTGGTTTGAACTATTGTCTGAATTATATTAGCGTTGTATTTTCAAATTTTAATTATGAAATTTTGAAGTAAAATTCACCAAATTAAACAGATTTGACGGCATATAGGCGAGAAAAAGAAAATTTTAGGGTTTCATTGAGTCATATGAGTATATGAAGCGCCCCGTTTTATGGTGGGCAGAAATTTATATCTGAACGATTCTATCATGGAAACTTATTTTTAATTAAAAAATATTAAAAAATATTTTTTATAATTTTGTGTGAAGTTGAAATTTGGCATCAGGTATTATTTTAAGAAGGTGAACTTATATTTTACAAAGACTTCATATTTAATTTGTTATGTTTTAGAAGCCATCTTTCAAATTTTAGGAAAATATTCTTTTTATAGCAATTGACGAAGTATCAATATTTAGTTCAACCCAAGATTAAGTTTTTGTTTTAAATTACGAATATATATATATATATGTATGTATATATATATACATATATCACATTTACTATTCAAACACCGAGTTAAGGATTTTTGAATGCATTGAGAGTGTCACCCTACGGTCATATTTGTACAGCGAGACACTGTTACCAGATCTTGACTTTTAGAAACTATACGTTTCTAAATGTTTTCCTTTGCTATTTTGCTAATTTTAACACTGTTAGGATGTTATTATTTTCATATTTTAATTAATTATAAGAAAACTAATCAAAAATTCGAAAGTCGGACTTCGAAGTATTGTGTTGTCAACGGGTTCTGAGCTACTATGAAAGTTTCAAATGTCTAGTTAGTAGGGAAGTTAGTTAAAATTCGATTGCAAGATTTGTACCGGGCAAACAAACAAACAAACAAGAATAGAAGTTAATAAAAATAAATAATTATAAGATTAAAAAAAAAAAACCTTTTTATATACCATGTTTTAAATTGTCTGTTGAATCATATAGCTCTTATCAATGTGCATAAAATTTACGTCAATTTTTGTGAGATGCATAATTTAACTTTTTATAATTTTTTAACGTTCACGTTGAATTAAATGTATTTATTTTTATATCGAAAGAAAATGAACTAGTAAATTTTTTCTGGCAACAATTAAATTATAGCTAATATTTTAATGGCTATTTTAACGCTATTAGGATGTTATTGTTTTCATATTTTAATTAATTATGAGAAAACTAATCAAAAATTCAAAAATCAGACTTCGAAGTATTGTGTTGTCACCGAGTTCTGATCTACTGTGAAAGTTTCAAATTCCTAGCTAGTAGGGAAGTTACTTAAAATTCGATTGCAAGATTTGTATCGGACAAACAAACAAACAAGAATAGAAGTTAATAAAAACATTGTAATTTACAAAATAAACACTTTCGCGCCTGCTGTCACATGTATGAGCCAGCAAGAAATGTATTCATTTCCCGACCGGCACGCTGACGTGCGAGAGCGTTTTCTCGTTCACCCTCGGCCATCACACATATGTGCCAGTGTCCCAGAATGTTTTAAAAACTATAATTTTTGGCACATGGTTGCATTGTATGCCCATAGGATTTGAGATACATGCAGATTTGACTTTTTTCTCGAAATGAGTGTAACATGACTCAAATACACGTGTGTTTTGATTGTATAAACATAAAGGGAAAGAAATGTTTCCGAATCGCATGCTTTATGATGGAAGCGCCAATGTCGAAGCGCCAAAAATGGTTAACAGAACTTGAAACAGCAGAAATGATGCAAAATATTTCAGATATTGATTTTGATACGGACTCTGAGTGAAGTGATGGTGACACAATAGTATTTTCTGATTGCTCTGTTCATACAGAATCTAGTGAGGATGAGGACATTTCGGACATATGTATGGCAAGTACATCGAAAGCAAATTAGTTCTCCATGGTCATCCACTATAAAAAATTTTAGTGCAGTTACCATTCAAGAATAATGATTGTAAAATTGAACTGTGTGTAGATCTTTGTTTTCAAAATGTTCATACTGAAAAAGAATAAAGTCAAAAGTTATAAATGGTAAATAAATACTCAAAAAAAAAAAAAAAAGTTTAAAAATATATATATAAACAAGAAATATCTTGGTAAATAAAGTATTAATTAAAAAACATACAAAGCATATGCCGTTTACATACTCTACGAAGCATTATTAAACAATACGTTCATATTTCAGGAATTTCATGGATTTAGGCTAAAAAGCAAAAAAAAAAAAAAAAAAAAAAAAAAAAAAAAAAACCTTCGGCCCGGCATTGTTAAAAAAATGTAATTTGAGAAAAAAAGTCGTAAATTACGGAAAAATTGCGTTGACAAAACTTATTTTTCTGTATTACGGAAGAGAGTGACGGCTTTCAGCAGTAAGTGCGTGTTTGTTCCTTCCACCGCAAAAGGTTTAATTTTGCAAAATATTAATTTGAAATATGAACTTGAATGTGGCAACCAGGTATAGCACTATTTATTAAATTTTCGCAAAGTTGGGTGACAATTTACAGGTTGTTTGTGTGTGCCTATAAATATATGTGTAAGTACATATACATGTAATATACTTTTATATTAATGCATAATATTAAAAGGGGACTTGGCGCTAGATAATACTTTACGCCAATTGAAATATTTTATACTGCATTTTATTTTTCTTTCAAATTCTATTTTGAAATATGATTATATGCTGCAATAACATTTATTTATAACAACTAGTATCGCCCAGTGGTCGAAACTCGACCACATTTGCAAAACAAAGCAAAATAATTTCCTTCTCACAAACGAAATTAAGTTGCAGCACAGCAGCGACACTTATCGTCCGATATGCACGATTAAAGCAGCATAGTTTTATATAATATCCATCTAATAGACCACGTGTGGTTTGGCGCGTTTATGGAATACAGAAGTTGAGGTGAAGCCGGTCGAATTGAGTTCAGGAAATCTCAAAACGTATAACTTCATTGAAAACCGGAAATTTAAAGTTTTTTTCTTCTGAATTTTATCCTTTCTTCTTATATATGCAGAAGATAGAATAATAAATCTACTTAAAAAAAAAAAAAAAGTAGTCAAGTTCTCTTAATTGAAATACAAAGAAATTTCAAAACTTGTAAATTCATCGAAAACCAGAAATCGAAAAATTTTTCGTATCTTCTATTTTCTTCTTATATAAACAGAAGCTAGTAATTAATCCACTTTTTGAAATATGAGTAGTCAATTTCAGCTAACATGAAATGCATGAAAATCTCAAAACGTGTAAATTCATCGAAAACCGGAAATCAAACGTTTTTCCAAATTTTATTCTTTATATGCAGAAGATATAGTAATAAATCTACTTAAAAAAAAAAAAAAAAAAAAAAAAAAAAAAAACAAGTAGCCAATTTCAGTTAATTGGAATGCATTATGTTTTACTTTAAAAATATGTCTTTAAATTGGAGCTGATATAAATCACACACAAAAAAGAAATTAGATCTTAAATAAATTAGGAAAAAAAAAATAATAATATCATTCATAAATTAAATCTTTGTTTAATTTACGTATATTTTCAGCAGTGCAAACTTTTGATCTAACACTCATTCATTCAAATTTCTACAACTCTAATGGCTATTTTCTCTTAGAATAAAAAAATTGTAGTCGAGAGTATAGTGATGCTACATCTATACAAATTATTGTATCTAGGGTTTTATCTGAGTTTTTAGAATTGCCAGATTTAACAACTTTCTACTTTAGGTATTTTTTAATATAAAAGAATATGTGTATAAAATGGAAAAATGAATAAAACATAAAAGTATTTTTAAGTACTTTCTTGAGATCGTAAGAAAATAATTTTTGTATTCTGCAAATCTGGCTAATCATATCTTTTGAATGATACCATTTTCAACCCTCTACTCTCATAATTAATATTTTTGTTTAAAGTGTATCACAAATTTCATATTAGCCTATTAACATATAAATGCTTACTTATTTTTTGCTTATTTATTCGTGATTGATTATCGACAGAAAGAATCAGGAATGAAAAATCATGCGATACACATTGGTAATTAACACTTTTCAACTGCACGTGCTCGTTGAATCGTATGACATTGAATATTCTTTGCTTACGTTATCATACAACGGAGGCACAGAAGAACACAAAGGCAGACAAATAGAGAAATGGAATTCATAATAACTCTTAAAAATTGTTCCAAATGTTCAAAACGCTTAACACAAACGGAAAGGCAACTCTTAATTCCCAATTGCAGCCTTTAATGTGTCTGAATATCTTTGTGTAGCCCTGTAAATCTGAAAGTTAAGCATATCACATTCAATAACATTACTTTAGAGTATTAACAATAAATGTCTTCTTTATAATTTTTGCTGTAGTAAACATAATTTTTTAAAATGCGTCTCCTGAAACGCAATGCGTAATTTTTTTGGGTGTCCCTGTACACAAATTAGTTGCGCAGGACCTATTAATGCCATTTTAAATAAGGAACATTTCATAGTGAACTTGAATAAAATATATCATTTTAAGAAATTCTAAAAATATTTACGGGCGCTGGAGGCGGGCAGACGGACAGATAGACAAACTGATAGTCGGACAGAGAGATACACTAATTCAAATCATAGTCTCACTAAAAAATTATTTGAAAGTGTTAAAAAACGCTTAATGTAAACGAAAATGAAATTCAGCAAATATCTATCACTTTTAAAAAAATGTAAAATCTCGGGATTTGACAGTATAATATTACGGGAAATGACAGGTTTGCTAACTAAACAGTCAAATCCCGTAAATTAATAGCATAAAAGTATAATTTTAGAATACTGTCATTTTTTTTACGGGCGAAAGCCGTTAATCTGTGTAAGTGGCTCAAATCTGCCATCAAACTGTATTTTTGCGGTCAAATCCCTTCATATGTAAAGTGTTATCTTTTCAGTGACGTCATATAAGAATAATTTCTTATCGTATTTGAAACGGAAAATGTAATTATAGTTTTGTTGACTGAGAGAGTTATTAATTATATAAATTCGTACAAACAGCGATTGATATAAAAGAACTATTAATTTCCTAATTTAATTCAAAGTTGTATTTTTATCACAACGTAAAATTACTGGGGAATACAGTGAAGCCACAAATCCTAAAACTAGCAGTGAGGACGCGTCCAAAATGTTGGAGAAATGCCAGCTTCTCCGACAATCTGAAATTTGGAAAACATCCAGTAATTCCGCACTCTGTTATTGCTCATTTTCTCTGAGTCAGATGACTGTCATCCCTATTTTAGCATTGGACTCGTTGAGCTAGCGCTTGCGCAGATGCTTCCATGGTTTCATGAAATGCGGTCGAAGAATACATCATTTATGGTTCAAATGTTTTTTTACGGGTTTTGCTTGGAATCTCTGCTTCCGGGTGTTGCTTGGAATCATCGTTTGATTTTTTTTTTTTTTTAAACTGTGCATACCCTTAATATAAGTGAATACTTTTGTGTGGCCCTGTAAATCTTAACGTGAATCATATTATATTCCATAAAAAGCATTGTTTTATGCATATGAATAACATAATTATTTTAACTTCATTAGGATTTGAGAAAAGTGTTATCAAAATATGATTTATAGAAATACCTCTCATAGAACGTATTGATTTAGAATGCTTTTGGGTGTCCCTGTACACAAATCAGTTTTGGTATTTCCTCCATTTTGTATAAAAAACATCCGATAGTTAACTTGAATAATATATTTCAATTTCATTAAGATTTGTGAAAAGTAAATGCATTAAAAATATGATTTAGAGAAACACCTCTCATTAGAACGCAATGCTGTCGAATACTTTAGGATGTCTCTGTGCACAAACCAGTGATGGTATTTACTCCATTTTCGATAGGGAATTCACATGAATAACATATATCAGTTTCAAGCAATTCCATGAATATTTACGGGAGTTAGAACATGGACAGGCAGACAGACGGACAGACAGGCAGGGAAACTCAAGTCTGTTGGAAAGTGTTAAATATAAGCATATACTGTAAAAAAAAAATTATAATCTGGCTGATAATTGTAAGCGTAAATTTCATGAAAGTCTACGGCTGAAGTTTGGCAGCCAGGTTTCATTTTTTTTTTTTTTTTTTTTTTTCTTTTTTTTTTACAGAGTATTATTGTTTTAAATATTTTTTAAATGATTAATTGCATCATTCTTTAATTTTTAAAGTACAGGGTAAGTCAAAATGAATATAGCGATTACAAACGGCTATAACTATTTAATGGAAAATAATTTATCGATAAGATTAACACAGAATGTAGACGGAACTCCAAAATTTTGTATACATACGTCATAGATGTTCTTTGTGACTTCCCTTGGTCACACGACAACATCTAGACGGTTGTCCATTTCACATTCTGAAGCATGTCTGCAGTCACCGACGCAAGCGCATTACAAATGCTTGCTTTGAGACCCTGCGATTTTTATCTATGGGTTTATGTGAAAGACAGGGTGTATGTGCTTCCCATGCCCAAAACAACTGAAGAACTCAAAGTACGCATTTGTAATGCGCTTGCGTCGGTGACTGAAAAAATGCTTCAGAATGTATGACGTGAAATGGACAACCGCTTAGATGTTGTCCGTGTGACCAAGGGAAGTCACACAGAAGATCTATGACGTATGTATACAAAATTTTGAAGTTCCGTCTACATTCTGTGTTAACCTTATCGATAAATTATTTTTCATTAAATAGTTATAGCTGTTTGTAATCGCTATATTCATTTTGACTTACCCTGTATATTAAATACGTCTTTTTCAAGAAGCATGATTTTATTAGGTTTAGTGAGAAACATACTTCCATGAACTTTATGAATAGGTGTGTTTTCTTTTACGCGTAATATCTTTAAATTGTAACATCGAATGTGGAAAAAGATATTCTGAAATAGTTTGCTCTTGGCAACAGTGAGATGGATATATGAATATTTGATTTATGCTATCTAATGCTTGTCCAATTTTGGCCGCAGGTATTTTATTCTATTTGTCCCATTTATGAAACTTTAATCCAGAAGAGAGACGTGGGTGTTTTTCTGCATAATTAAATCCTACGTAAAGTTGAACTATGGGTTTTTTTGCTTGAGATCATTTATGATATTTCATATTTGTTATATATTTATTAAAAGTGGAGTTTGAATTATTGAAACTCATTTCGTTTCAATGTTACTAGAATGCGGTAAGTAGTTTTATTGATATCTATGTCCAAAACTGACCGCACTGTGTATAGTGAAGTGTAAAAGTACTTTTATTTTGTATTTTATCTTAAAGAAAACATCCAATTTACTGTGAAAATATGTGTGGTTTTGCTTTGTTTTAGGCATAAAACATAAAACATAAAAGATTAAAAAAAAAAAAAAAAAATTCAAATGCATTACTTATGAAAGTAAAATACATTTATTTAAAGTTGTTTGAATGCTACAAATTTTAAAGATTCAAATAATAACGGGCTTTTCAAGTATTATTATTATAAAAAAAAAAAAATGTAATGTAACTTTGTTACAAAATATCTCAATTATTACCACAAATACAAAAATAATTTTGAAATTTATTGAAGAATAGCCAAATGTTTGACAGAAATTTAACTTGTCAGTTGCTACTAAAACCAGATTAAGTACTTCAATTTTTGAAAGCATCTGATAAATTTGCTCGAAATTATTCTAATTAAATACAAAATTCATACAAATTAGGGAGTCAGTCGTGCATAACGCAAAATACTACAGTCGTGAGTTGTTCATTTAAAGTTTTGCACAAAAAAGAACTAATGCTAACAAAGAAAGGTAAAAAAAAAAAAAAAAAGAATAATAATAATCATTTTGACGAGTGAAATAAAAAAAAAGGATATGAACCAAATTAAGTTTGAAGTTTAAATAAATTACTTAGAAAGATATTTATGTTTGTTAAATTCCTATATGAATTATTGATTGAAATAACATGTAAGAAGCGTTTTAAAATATTAAATAAGTAAAAGAATGAAAAAGAAAGAAAAAAAAAAATAGTATTACTTCATTTAGACTACTTTTTCGAAATTGATGTTTCCATTTATTTTACCTCATTGATATACTTTTCATTTATTAAAAGAAACATCTGTTCATTTTTTCTTTGCACTTAAATTATACCAATGCTACAGCATGAAAGCAATAAAAATTAGAACACTTGCCCCCGATCTACTTCGTGTGCAAGAGCTTTAAAATGACCTATTTTCCCTTTTTTTAAATTTTAATTTAAACTGTTTTTAATTTAATAGAAATACAAATTGGCGCTTTTAAAACATTTATTTATGCTTTCTGATATGTATTCTGATGAGAAGATTAAAAGAAAAAAAAATCTTAATAACAAACCTTAATACGATAACACCAAATTCGTTTGCCATTTTTATCCAAATCTCTCTCAAATGGACATCTCCACTATTTATAATAATATTTAACCAATTAAAAATCACTACTTTGATTTTATTTAATTTTTCATGCACTGAATGAAACGAGCATTCAGTATAGCACTGATACTTGATTTAGTCTTTGCACTCCGATACCTGGTGCACTATTTCATCGCCCTCAGAAAATTAACAGGAAAATTTTGTTTTTATGATTTTTTTTACCCTTGTTCTGCTTAATTTATAATAAGTATAATTTTTTTTTGTGATTTATTCTGAAACACAAGCTAAGCGTTTAATTAAATAGGTTTTGAATGTATTAATAATCAGTGATGAAACATTTTCAAAATTTCCTGAAAGTCTCCTTATGTCAAAGTATAATAATTCAAACTCCATTATTGTTTAAAGAAAGTTAGATAAAACCAGAAATTATTGTATACAGAGTTGTTTATTATCAATCTACATTTTTTTAAAAACAAACAAACAAACAAACAAGAAAAAAAAAGTAAAGAAAAGAAACCGGGTGTTTATTTATTTTAGAACATTTATTAGCTTATATTAATATGATCATTATTATATAATTAATCATGATTTGACAATAAATAAACAATTTCTTTCATAGATTTTTTCGTTCGAATTAAATCTAGCAAAAAAAAAAAAAGTTTATAAATAGAATTCAATTTAGTACCTGAATTGTATTTTTGACTCAGACTATATCTCTTTGCCCATTTACAAATTCTGTAGTAGATTGTTTTCTTATTATAGTGGGCTACCGAAAATGGTAAAGACACTTTTTTCCCTAGCTTAAAAAATAGAACTCTGGTCTTAAAAGTATATATATGCTGTATATATTTATAAGATTTAATAGTCACATAAGTAATTGTTAATCTTGTGAAAACTCTGCTATTTATATAGATAATCCGTTAAAAAAAAAATAAAAAAAAAACTTTTTAGAAAAAAAAAAAAAAAAAAAAAAATATATATATATATATATTTAAAACAAACTTCCAAATCTAGTTTTCGTCGATTGTTTGGCAGATGATGATAAAAACTTAGTAATCGACTTTAAGTTCTTTTTTATCATTAAAGCTCATTGTCGGCACTAATTTGTCCCTTCTATGATACATTCTTTCTTTCACACTGCATTTCTATCTACTTTTAATTTAAATGAAAGGCCCTGTTTAATTCTTCCGACCTGAAACATTTGATGTCTATTTCTGATAATTATGATATTTCTTTCTTTATCTACCAACAGCTGTTTTTAGGTGCAGTTTATTGCAAGTTGTAAGAAGTCCATCTTGCATTTTTTTTTTTTTTTTGTTTTGTTTTGTTCAATTGATTTACTTAAATTAAATCTTTCTACATTTTTCAAAATCAATATTAAGAAAACAGAAACGCATAGATAGTTCGTATTTATAATATCTTGAACTGAAAATATTTATATTTTTTTTCACATAAAAAAATTGATATACACCCCGCGACAAAAAGATAGGATCAAAGGGTTTTTTCTTTGATTTTTTATAAAATAACGTTATCTAAATTGTGCTTATCATTTATTATTATTATTATAAAATAACACTATTCCTAGACTAATTTTTGTTTTAAGACTAATTTTGAAAAGTTTTAAGACTAGAATTTTTCTAATTTAAGACTACACTCCGCGACAAAAAGATAGGAACAAAGTGTTTTTTTAAATTTTTCATAAAATAACATTATCTAAATTGTGCTGATCATTTATTTTCATAACAAAACATTATCATTTCAAAAATATATTAAATATTTGAATCATATTCAAAATAATCATATTAAAAGAAAACAAAAAACCTTTGTTCCTATCCTTTTGTCGCGCTTTTTAGTCTTAAATTAGAAAAATTTTAGTCTTAAAATTTTCTAAATTAGTCTTAAAACGATAATTAGTCCAGGAATAGTGTTATTTTATAATAATAATAAATGATAAGCACAATTTAGATAACGTTATTTTATGAAAAATCAAAGTAAAAACCCTTTGTTCCTATCTTTTTGTCGCAGGGTATACACAATATAAGGATGTATAAAAATATGCACATATTTTTGTCTAAGATTTCGTATTTTTAGATATCTAAATAAAAACCTAGGTAATGTTTTGCTGATGTGAACCATACATATTACGTAAATGATAATTTTTCAAATGAGACACATAAAATGACGATCAAAATATCTCAAACTTTAAGTGATAGAGCCACTTGAAATTAATTGTTTTTGTTTTTCATTATATCACTTTTTAAATCATATACTGCCATTAAATCATCTATCATTTTTATGCATATAGTGTGTTTTACTAGATAAAAAGTAATTTTAGAGATGGAAATGCCACTTTTAAGGGGAAAATACAGTTGAACCTCGAAAACCCAGACATCCAAAATTGGGAAATCTCAAAAATCCGGACATTTTTCCAGTTTTAGTTTTACTTTAAAAATACGATTTTGTTGTACCTTATTTACACATTTTTGTGGAATGCAGTTTAAAATTCTTTTAATTAAACACTGAATGCATAAATTTATTCATAATCTTACATAGTTTTATACTACTTGATTGTTAATTTAAAAAAAAAAAAAGAAAAAAAAAAAATCCCACTATAGCAAAAAAGCTTTAAATTGCTGAAATGTTTATAAAAAATCAACATAAAAATTATTTTATTTCTAGAGTTTTATTTGAGTATTTTTCATGAATAAATAGTTATTAGTAGTTATTTAGCAGGCATTATCAGTTATCTATAAAATTTTAGTTTAATGTGTTTCTATTTTAATTCTAATTAAATATTTTATATTTCTATTTTATAATTTAATTTGCCAATTTGATCGTCATTTATTTTCACTAACATAAAAATTGCATTTTGTATGTTACTATAATATCATAAAAAATTAGTTTTTAATAAATCTCGAAAACCTGAAAAATTCAAAAATCCGGAATCACCGTGGTCCCGCCGAATCCGGATTTTCGAGGTTTAACTATAATACAAAATAATGTTCAATTTCAAAATAATCCATGCTAATTTTATATTATTTTAAATTCTCAATTTTCTTACTATTCGTTTTTTGTACGCATCTAAACACGTCTGTACATTAAGTTTTTTATATCTTAATTACAGCATCAGTTACAAACAAAATAAGTGTAAAAATCCCAGATTTTCAAGATTTTTGTTGTGCGACTGAATTGGAGAGTTAATAATAGAGGTAATAATTGCTTGATTTGAAAATTAATGCCCAGTTTTATGACTGATACACTGATTAAATTTCTTGCAAATTTTTAAAAGGATTAAATAAAAAGTAATTCGCATGGAGCTTTATGAGTAACTAGTTATGCCTTGATTTGAAACCCAAGAAAAATAAATTTAAAGTTTAAAATTTTATAAAAGCTTTTAAGTAATGTTTGAGGAACTGATGTCACACTAAAAGTATTATATAGCTGTATAATAACTAACTGAATATTTAATTCCGCTGATTTTGATAATTTTCATTTCCCTTATCGGTATTGTGCAGAAAATGATCGTAGAGTAACGCATTAGACCTAAATGTGTCAAAGCGCTAACATTCTAAAATAAAATAAAATAAATAATGGAAAAAAAAATATATAGAAGTATTGTTTAAGAATAGATAATGAACATATAATATCTTTCAAAGTAATCAAAACATATGTTTTTCTCCTCCGAAAAATGCCGCTTAAAAACTGAAACGAGCGCGCTTTTTTCATTAGTCTGGGCATGGCGCATGCGTTGTTTTCTAGTTTCCGTATTTCGTCTGCTCCATTTAATTTCAGCAATCTCTGTGAACGTGCGGTGTGCATTTTAAAACTCATTCAGTGCTTGCTGGTTTTGTGTGTCTTTTTGTGAATTAAAGGTGAACTTTAATTTGTAATTTATGTTTCAACTTAAAAATATTGTGGGATGTATATCTTTGAAGGATTATCCGTATGAGAGGTAAGTGTGTATATTTTTTCCTCAGTATTTCTGAGATATTTTATGTTGGTATTATTTTACAATAAATTTCTGAAATAATTTGCGGTACAAAAGAAAACCCTTTTTTTTTTAATAGTTATAATATTTTTTTTTTTTTTTTTTTTTTTTTTTTTTGGGGGGGGGGGGATGGGATGAATTTATTTTGCTTCTGTAAAGTCGGTTAAACAATGTAAAAATTAATATTATACACAGAATTGAAACTATATGATGTTTTCCTAGATGCCGGTGTAATAATAACAATAATAATAATAATTATTATTATTATTGCCATTATTATTACTATTATTATTATTTTGAACTAACTAGTTCCTGGGAATACAAAAATAAGTTAAATTTTAAGAGTAATAATAATTAAACTTGCAACTTAGAGTATCTAAAATTTTGCCAGTTGTTCTATTTAATTTGTTACTATTATACTCTTAAAAAGTACTTTTTGAGAATCTGATAAACACACGAGTTATGGTATAAAAAGTTGTATTAGATTCCTATCTTAAAATATCTTACCTTTTTTTTATGATATACCATTGTGTCAAATTGTGTCAATATTTTTTAAAAACTAACAAGTTAATTGATAAAAAGAAAATAATAATAATAAATCTTGTGCAGTTCTTTGGTTAAAATTTTCTCTCTTGGTTAAGGTTTTTTTTTTTTTTTTTTTTTTAATCTTTTAATAATTTTCACTACTACAGTACATAACAGTTAATAATTTTCACTATTAGAGATATAAAGCTGTTTAAAATTTTCTAATTTCGTAACTGAGTTTTTTTTTTCTTTTTTGCGTGTTATATACATAATAAAAAATTCATTTTTAAAGTTAATCTGAAAACATGAAAGGTACAAGGAAAATTAAACACGACTTTTTATGTAGTTTGTATTTCTTTCAAAACCTTTATTTATTCCTTTAATTTTTCAATTATACTAACTATTAGGTTTAAAGTGTACCGTTGGTGTTAGGGGAAAAAAATAAAACTGTTTAAAAATAAAATATAACAAGTTATAAGCATTGAAATTCTTAAGAATTTGAAAAATAATTGTACGTTTGTAGCCAGTGAATTTCATATGTATAGTAGTATATTTTACTAATTCAATGCACTAAATCTTTGAATACAGACATAGATAAAAACAAATATTTTAAGTCTTATTATTTTATAAAATATGTATAAAATTAAAAGCATAAAAGTAAAATTTTCATTTTTAAAGAAATACATTTTTTTTATTCATATAAATTTCGACTTTACTGAAATATTAATTTCTTTTTCGGGAGATTAATTACCATTACAAATTAAAGGATCATAAGTATGTATTAAATGATTAGAGCTTGTTTAAAATAGTAATTTATCTTAATGTTTTGATAGAATTTATCAATTAAACATTTTCTTTTTAAAATAAATTATGTAAATATTCTTTTCCGAATATATATATATATATATATATATAGAGAGAGAGAGATAAACGTATTATAAAATAAGAATTTGGGTCGTGGTTGTATCGGATAATGCCGATTGAATACGCCAGGGTCCCAAGTCAATGTCCTCCGTGGGTGTCTTTCTAAGGGGGTTAGCCCGTATTTACTCGAGTTTTGGAGAAAACCACGGAAAACTGCGAACGGCTAGTTCCTCAAGCACGACCTGGGATCGAGCCTGGCACTTCCCGTCTGCCAGCTGTGAGCGTAGAGCCGCTGGGCCACTGGTGAGGCAAAAATTTGGGACAAAATTATTCATACACGTAAAGTTTAAAAAACATTCTTTATATACACGTCAAAACTGAAATGTTATATTTTAAGATATAAGATTCTTTGAAAAAATTACAATTACACAAAAATTTTCGCCATGACATAATGGCAAATCCAGGTATCGAAATAGGGTCAAACCGTCAACATATCAGCATATATAGTTATGCTCATCACTGACTAACTCTGTCACGCTTAAAAAGGCTAAGAGATTTCCATGGACTCTGTCTATGTGTGAACCCCGCAAGTTGCCACCTATTTTTCATACTTTAGTTAATTTTAAAAAATCTAATTGTCCGATCGATAATCTGTTTAATCCGACGGAATCAGAGAAATCGCCCCTTTCATTTGGTACCTTATTTGTAACGAATTTTTGATTAGAGTTTTTAAAATAATTAAAATATCAAAATAGACATAGCTTTAAAATACACATTTAAATTTTTATTTGTTGCCATTTTTTTAGCATAAAATTAAATATGCTTTCAAGTGTAAAAAAAAAAAAAAAAAAAAAAAAAAAACTATAAAATATTAAATTTGCTCATGCTTATCAAAAAAAAAAAAAAAAAAAAATAAATGACGTCTATAAAATAATAATAATAATTTTAAATTTTAAAAGTAACGAAGAGATAAATAAAGTTTTCGCACGGGCTTGCTAGCAAATGAATTACTTGAAGTGAGAAATAAATAAAATGAAATGATTATTTTTCAACGGGCGCCCTACACCTAACTAGTATGTGATAAATCTTGTTCGGCGCTATCTTGTGTTGCTTGCCAGTACTCAAATTCTTATTTCTCAAATTCTTAGCGAAAATTTAAAAATGAAACGTTTAAAACATAGTAATTAATAAGCGATCTTATTGAGTGGCGAAACTTTTTATTTAATACTTTTTTAGAAAACATTATTTTACTTTTAAACTATAATACAGTCGAAATCCTTTGAAACTCACTGATTAATTATGAAGTGAACTTTCCAGAATTTAAAAATTGAATGCGTTTAATATTTGCATATCCATTACTACCTCTTAGGCTTTTACTATTCATTTTGTCTCCACTAAATACTGTCCATCATTTTTAAAGGTTATTTATTATTTACATTAAGAAATAATGTGTTTTGACCTCAGTACATTTTATGCAGCTCGGTAGGCTTTTTGTTGATTGACTTTATTAGCTTCTATGTAGCTAGATATTCAAAGAAAATTTCATATAATTTATATCATAACTTTCGAGAAATAACTTTGATATTTTTGCGACAGACCCGCAGGACAGTAGAATATTTAAATCTATAATTACCGTTTTAACAATTATATATACTATTGCTGTTATATATATATATATATATATATATATATATATATATATATATATATATATATATCTTAGGTGCAAATTTAAAACTTTACAATGAACTCCCGCAGATATTATTGAGAGAAAAGGAAAGGTTGTCGTTTTTAAGAACGTTTAAATTTGATTTAATGTTCTTATATAAAACTAAAGTTTACTGCTAATTTATTTATTCAGTCTTTTATAACTTATACATATACATAATATTTTAGCTTTCGTATTTATTTTTAAAGGGGTAGATAAATAAAGTGCAGTTTTTTTAGTCTAATTGCTTTTTTCTTTCTTTTTTTTTTAGGTTGATTTCTTTAGAAATCGACCTATTGCAATCACTTCGTTTATCTATATATATATATATCTATCTATCTATAATGAAAATTTTGTCATCACGATAACTCCCGAAATAATACTCGAAATCGAACCAAATTTGGACAGTGAACTAATCTTATAAATATCTTGGATGAGTTCGTTAACCAAGTTGCTCCGACTTTTTGTTTTCAAGTGGCAGCCACTTGAAAATTTCAAACCGACATTGTAAAAAGCATATTTAAAGCAAGATTTGCTTGAATTTTGTTGTAAATACAGGTCACATAAGGGTCTCAATGATGTTTATTAATGAAGTTTATCCTCCATTTTCAATAAAGTGGCAGATATTTTAAGTTAAGCGGGACCACTTGAAATCAGGCTACCACTTGAAAATTTAAAAGCCCTATAACTTCCGAAATAATACTCCAAATCGAACCAAATTTGAACAGTGTCTTAACTTATCTTATAAATATCTTAGATGAGTTTGTTAACCAAGTTGCTCCGCCATTTTGTTTTCAAGTGGAGACCACTTGAAAATTTCAAATTCAAATTGTAAAAAGCGTATTCCGAATTTTTTTTAATTTTGATGTATACATAGATTACACAAGTGTCTCAAATAACTTTATTAATGAACTTTATCCGCCATTTTTAATAAAGTGGCGGATATCTTAAGTTAAGCGGGACCACTTGAAATCAGGCCACCACTTGAAAATTTAAAACCATGATAACTTACGAAATAATACTCCAAATGGAACCAAATTTGAACGGTGTCTTAACTTATCTTATAAATATCTTAGATGAGTCTGTTAACCAAGTTGCTTCGCCATTTTGTTTTCAAGTGGAGACCACTTGAAAATTTCAAATTTAAATTGTAAAAAGCGTATTCCGAAATTGTTTGAATTTTGATGTAAATACAGACCACATAAGGACCTCAATGAACTTTATTAATAAACTATATCCGCCATTTTTAATAAAGTGGCAGATATCTTAAGTTAAGCGGGGTCACTTGAAATCAGGCTCCCACTTGAAAATTTAAAATCACGATAACTTTTGAAACAATACTTCAAATCGAACCAAATTTTGACAGTGATATTATCATATAATTATCTTGAATGTTTTCACTAGGCATCTTGTGTCTAAGTTCCAGCCACTTGAAATCACACTGCCACTTGAAAATATGCCATCACGATAACTTTTAAAATACTAAACTGATTCAAATAAAAGCTGGTTAGTGAACTGTTGGTTCAAATATCTAGGATAAATTCACTTGATGACTTGATCCGCAATTTTATTTTCAAGTGGCGGCCACTTGAAAATTTGTCATTATGGCAACTTTAGTAAGACAGAATCAATTCGCTTCAAATATGGGTAGTGGATTTATTATTCAAATGTCTCAGATAAGTTCGCTAGGCATCTCACTCCACTTGTTTTTACAAGTGGTGCCACCTGAAAATTTCTTATGATGATAATTTTTGAAATACTGATTTAATTTAAACTAGAACTGAACAATGAACTTATCGTACAAATATACTGGATGATTTCGATGGCCAAGTTGTTTTGCTATTTTGTTTTACAAGTCGCAGCCACTTAGACTGCCACTTGAAAATTTGCCATAATAATAACTTTTGAAACACGGCACTGATTTAAACCACAGTTGGACAGTAACCTATGCTTCAAATATCTTCGATGTGTTTGCTGGAACTTTAGAAATAGTTAATCAATTCAAATCAAAGTTGAAAAATGGATTTATCATTCAAACAACAAAAATTTAGAAAATTCACGTAACTCATGAACCAATCACGTTATTGCGTCCATCTTTGGTATATCGATAATAAGTATTTTCTCGCCAAAAGTCGCCAAAAAAGTCGCCATAGGAAAAAAGTCGCCAAATTTGGCGCCAAATCCATTACCTGCGCTACTGGATCTTTTTAATGCGTTTTTAAGGAAAAATTAGACTATTTTAATGTTAAAACAAATTAGAAATGCAGGAAACTAACATTTTATCAACTTACTAAGCCTCTTTGAAAGAATTTCTACAAAAAAAAAATTATTTTCAAATTTGCAACGATATCTTAGATGAGCAAACTTTCTCTGCCATTTTTATCGAAGTGGCAGCCACTTAATTTTTCAACACGATGACTTTTGAGATTTTGAATTAATTCGAACTATGTGTGTACAGTAGACTTATCTCACAAATACATTTCATATATTTGTCAACTTAACCCACTATTTTTTTTCCTAGCGCCGGCCACTTGAAAATTTTAAATTCACATAAAAGTGTATTTATGAGCTGATTTGCTTAAAACTCCATATGTGCATAACCTACATCAATATTTCTACCAAGTGCATTAATAATTTGTAGCCGCCATTTTGAAACAAAATGACTGCTACTTGATAAGGAAAAAGAAATCAACCTACCCTTCCGAATAAGCCGGAAGGTCTTGTTTCTTTTTTTTTCCAATGCTGTTTTGAACATTATATTGAATTTTCAGATTTTAATAAACTGTTTTATTTCTTTATATATCTATAATTAAAATTTATCTGAAGTTTGTTAAAAATCTATATTTTTTAAAATCTGAATCTCTAGTTTTTAATTATTAATATAGTTAAATGTTATTAAAATATTTTATTATACCTTATAAGGATTGCTTACAACCAAACTGTAGTTTTTACAATTGTTAATATTGCTTTATAAACTGAATTGTATGGAAAAACCAGACTGGTGTAAAAACAAAAATTAGTAGCACTCTAACAGTGTCTACAGACGAAAATTTTCCCCTGATTCTTTTACCAATATCTTTCTTTTGGAATTTTTAGTAGTAAGTTTGCACGATTAATTAAGTAAAAAATTATTATATAAATGCACTGGTGGAATTCGACTAAAAATTTTCGACTGTCGATACCTGTATATAACTAAGATGAACTTTTCAGCTTTTTTTTTTTTTTTTCAATATGTGATGTAAAAAACAATTCCATTGGTAGAAATGAGACATCATAATAATTTAAAATTAACCCCTAATCAGAAAAAAAAAAAAAAGAAAGAAATGTAGGCTAGAGGGAAGAACCTGAGATTATATTCTTTCACACAGTGAAGATCCAAGTTTAAATATTTCCGCCAGAAACTATTCCATTAAAGTTACTATTCCATTAATTAAGAAACTGATGTTTTTATTAAACTACGAATGCGACTACTTTTAGCGTCAAATCGACAGTTTTGCTATTAAGATTAACATAATATAAAACTCGTAAAAGTGTGCTGCGTCAAAAATCATTTTATTTGGTATATTTTAAACAACTTTCAGGTAAAAGTTGTCGACAGAAAACGTTAATTTTATGTAACAAGTCAAGTCAGTCAATTTTATTTATTTATTTATTTATTTAAGAAAACAAAATAAAAAATAAAATAAATTAGATCACTTGGGAGCTAAATATAAGCTCGCGTACTTGTCTTTCATATAATAATATATTATTATATTAAAATATACACTTTGTTAAATGCTAATTAGGCGATTTTATCCAATAGGCATATTTATTCTATACGACTGTAATAACATGCTGAATTGAAATTTGCCCATTCAATATACTAAATTTTAGGTGACTAATTTATTAACGCTGTAGTAATCTATTTTTAATGAGATATAAACAAATTAAATTTAATCTATTTCTAGAAGAAGAATAAATTTTTAATTTGAACTCAAAATTGCTCTAAAAAAAAATTAAATGTTTCTATCAAAAATCTCGTTTTTTTTTTTTTTTTTTTTTTTTTTTTTTTTTTTTTTTTAAGCGATGTTATAAAAATTAAGTATGGAAAAAAAAAAGACTGTACATAGTCTATGAAGTTTTAAAGTTACTTGTGTTAAATAGAATATGAAATATCCAATAAACGTCTCCGGCTCTTGCAAGCCCATGGGGAAGGAACTTTCACAGAAATTTGAATAATTTTTTTTAATATTTGTATATATCGTCATCATAAATAATGTGATACAACGTTATGTAACTTCAGCGGCGGATTTAAGGGGGGGGGGGGGGGGCTAGGGGGCTCAAGCCCCCCCCCTAAAAAAAAAAACAAAAAACAAAAAAAACACTGACATTTACAATTGAATATTACATTGGTAAATTTTTCATTGATCTGGAACAGCATCTTGAAAAATCTTAGCGCCCCCCCCCCCAAAAAAAAAAAAAAAAAAAAAAAGTTAAGTTCTGGATCCGCCACTGTGTAACTTTCTAAATTATTGGAATCATTCCTGCCAAAATTAAAAAATCAAATTTGCCACTTTCTGTTTAATAACTACATTAAACATAAAAAGAAAAAAGAAAAATGATATAGAAAGTAATTCTAAATTATTTTTTTAATAGTTTAAATTAATGTTGCTTCACACACACACACACACACACACACACACAAAAAAAAAAAAAAAGACCTAGTGTCCAATAGACAAGACATAGATTTTAATTATTCTGTATTATCTCATGTAGTTTTTATTGAAATTGTATTTGGTTAATTCTTACCAATGTAGAATTCTCAAAACTATAATAAAACGAAAATTTTGATTCGTAGACTTAATACAGTAGAACTTGGATAATTCGAAGTTGAAGGGACCAGAGAAAAATTCGATATATCCAAAAATTCGAATTACATATACTATTTTGTCAAAAAAAAGAGATAAATAAAAAAATTTAAATTCTACGATCAAATATTTAACACATAAACTTCATATCTAAGAATACTGCTACATCCCCCCTCCCCCCATTAAATGAATATTTTTTACGAGCTAAATTATTCAACACTTTTTGAAAAATAGTCGTCAGATATTTTTTATTTCTTATTTAAGTACAATCATTGTGTCATAGCATATGACTTGATACAAAAATAGAATCTTCTTCATTAGACATGACTTTCAATTAAAAAAAACCTCAAAGTTCATGTATATGCTACCATATCATCTGTTGCACTAGCTAGGGACTTCTCGTGTATTTCCTTATCCTTCTTTTGAAAGACTGTTAAAATATATTAGCGGAGCGAGATCTCGGGAACAAATTTTACAGTAATATTTTAAAAGTAATCGTATGGAAATTTCGAATTATCCAAAATAAAATTCGAATTATCCACGATTTTTTAACATTATTTTAATATAAAATTCAAGGGAGCGAGTAAAAAATTCGAATTATCCTGAATTTCGAATTAAAGAAGTTCGAATTATTCCTGTATTTGCATATCTCCAAACATTATGAAACAGGATTCAATTGTAATTTTTCTCTAAAATCAAAGTAAAAAAATCAGCTAGTTGATCAAATAACACTTCCGCCTTCTTCTCCAAATCGTTCCGTTCTTTTTATAAGTGATCGGTTGATTCCGATTAAGTATCCTTTGAGATCGCTTTGCAAAATCATCAGACAGAACAAATAAAAGAATTTTCACGCTTTACTTGTCTTGACCCTTTGGTTGCTAAAGCTATTCTGTTCCGGTGTTCCTACAGGTGGTGTGGTTTAAAAGGTAAACAAATAAGATTTGATTTCGGTACATATATATGCCGAGGGATTTTTTAGATGTGGTTGGAGCTTTTTACACCTTACGCTCAGGTGTTGTGGATCGTTGAACACCGTGTTATTAAACTGATGAACGTCTATAATGTAAAATATTAAGCAAGGTTATATTTCGGAACGGATGCTCCAAGTACATTTCGGGAGTTATAATAAATTGCTATTTTGTTGAAATAATGTTGCGTTACAAAATTAAATAGTTTTCTTAAAGTTGCCTTTTTTTTTTTTTTTTTTGGCTTATTTTATTTAACTTTTGTGTGGTAAAACTAGGTAGTTCTGATATGGCGTGACGCAAGAAACGATCGAAATTAAGTGCTTATGTCAGCTAACTGATGAAAGTTACTCATCTGTATCAACCATTTAAAAGGGAAAAAATATATATTCATTTTATTTTCTTTATTACAATCTATGATATTCAAATTGTAATCTAATGCGAGTTTTTTTCTCTTTATTTGCTCACCACCGATAGCTGAGAGATTCTGCTCTCCAAGCTGAGAGACAAGAGGTGCCGGTTCGAACCAAAGTCGCTATCATCATTCAGGGTTCCGTGGTTTTCTCCGAATGTAAATATCGGATAAGTTCCCTTAACCCCTCCACCCCTTCTTCCACGGATCGCATTCCACCCAGATCACGCGTAGGTAATAGTCTTTAATCAAAAAATGCTAAAACTCTTTTACTTACACGTAATAACCTTTTTATAAGTAATAATTTTTTCAAGTGGAATTTTCTTGTTCAGTTGTTCTTAGATAAAATTTAAACAAAAGTATTAGCTGTGATTTTCCTTTTCTTTTTCTTTCTTACTTACTTACTTTCTTTCTTTCTTTCTTTTTTTCTTTCTTTCTTTCTTTTTTTTTTTTTTTTTTTTTTTTACACATATAAAATAAAGTATGTACTATGTACCATGTAGTATAACAATAATTAAATATCATGGTAAATAAAATGATATTTATTGAAATTAGAATAATAGAATAGAAACGAATCCAATCCATAAATACTTCTCAAATAAATTAACTGTGCTGACATTATTTTTTACAGATAGTTATTGTTAACAATTTTTAATATTATGCTACAATCAGTGCAAAAATTTTCGGTTTCCTCTCCACCAAAACTCAATGACAATTTTCTGCCGATAAAAGATTAAAATTTTTTTACTACTTACTTTTTACACAAATTTTACTACTTAAAATAAATAAAATAAATAAAAACCTGGTATTTGGTAAACGCTTACCAAAATGTAGTAAAAGTTTTCACCATCTTTCACAGAAAGTAAATTCACACTGACGTTTCGTGTAAAATAACCCGAATTGTTTTACTGTGTGATTTCCAGTGAGACAAGGATTCTCAACGGTTCATTTGTACTCATTGAGAGTTGTAATATCCTGGTAATTTTCTATATTTGTTTTATAAATTTTATATTTTGTTGAATTATCCCATATTTTTATTTTTTCTGTGATTTCTATAACCTGTTAATTTTGGGTCTTGCATTTTAATATCTTTTTATATAAGGCAATTTACTTACTGTAAATCCCTTAATAGATATACAAATAAATAAACATAAGATTAACTGATTAATAATGAAATAAGTTTTTGTATAAGAGGGGAGGGGTAACATCCCCTTAATCCGAGTTACCTATTAACTTTTCTCACCCAGTATCAGTGTAATAATGCTAAAAAATAATTGGAATTCGGTATATCTGCAAACTAATTACAGTCGGCAGCAAAAGTATAAGAGCACTAGCAAAAATTCCTGTGTAAAAAATGTACAAGTAATAAAGTTTTGTTAAATAAATCCTTGTCAAACCCTGTTCTTAGACAGTCTAAGAACATGATTTGACAAGGATTTATTTAAAAAAAAAAGTATTAAGTGTACTTATTTTTAATTGGAATTTTTGCTAGTGCTCGGAAAATTTTGCTGCCCACTGTAGTATTTCTATGCACACCATATTTTTATAGATGTATACTTTCAATCACCTTCATAATGCAGAGTAATTTTATTACACTAAATGCAGTGTAATGAGTTTAAAATATTTTTTAAAGAAATGCCCTCCACACATAGACCATAATGTATCGAAATTCATTTGTGTACATTGTGATCGAGCCACAAACACTTGTTTACACAAAAAATATACAGTTAATTCCATTCAACTCATAAATATTTACAGAAAATTCCAAGCCAATCGGATCATTTTCGTGTATATTATCACGGTCCATAGATACAGACAGACATATACATACTGACTCCAAAAACAGTTTGAGTCTGAAGATGGTCAATCCATGGACGTTTCAGCAACGATGTTTCACTATTTAAAAAAGAACCACGTGTGAAACAAAAACAAGCAAATATTCTATGGTAGATGCATTTTCGGAAACTTTTACTGTCGTGATTGCGGTTATTTAAACATATTTTTCTATAAAAACAGCTGACAATTGATGCATGTAAATGGTTATTCAAACGTGAATCTAGAATCATTTGAATATATTACCGGTGAAAACTTTTGAATATTTCATATGTGGTTCTAGAAATAGGAACATATCGTTATGCTCTAAAAAGAAGAGTCAATTATGCTTTACAAACGTAATATATAACATGAATATATTGAAACATGGACGCTTCATGAGAAAATAAGATGTTTATAGGTAAGCGCATTTTATTATGAAGTTTTATGGGAAAAATTCTGTTATTTATTAGTTTTTCATATTTAAAGATGGTTAATATTATATAACAAAAATTTTTCCTTATCAGAAAGCTTTAAAATATTTTCTTATTTTTTCGTGAAAAATTTGTTGACAAATCTGTAAGCAGTATTCAAAAACTTTAATACTGAAGCATTTTCATACAAAATTATGTGCAATGAAATGTGTATACACAAAATTATGTGTAATGAAATGTGTATACACAAAATTATGTGTTTTATTATAATGATTATAAAATCCGATTGTGCAAGTTTTGCGTATCGATACGTTTTGAGGTTCTTTTGAATTGATTTTGCTATTTTTATGTTAAGGTATGCACTGCTACAAAAGAAAAAAAATCAATAGAATTTTCTCTTTACATTTACTGAAAACTCACTTTTTAACGAAACAATAACAGTAGGTCTAGCGAATCTTCTAGGAAATTTGTTGGCGCGAAATTCCCGTAATTTCAAGGGAATTATTTTTACTGTGTATATATGTATGTGTATATTCGTTGTTTGAGTGTGTGTGTGCGTATATATGTGTATGTGAGTGAATACGATAGAATCTAAATGCTTTAGTCGGTTGAGAGGAAATTTACAGGTGTGTTATAGGTTACTGCCGCTGGAAATGTGTGGATTTTCATAAATACAGAGCTTATAGTACTTTTGGAGCGACACAAAGAATTCTTATTCATAACAGTCTATAGACTCAAAATTCTTTGTAGTGTGTTTTTAAACTCTATATTTCATGATCATCAAATTTACCCGGCATTTTGTAAATTATTGTTGAATGTAACTATTTGGAATTTTCATGAATTAAGAAATATACAGGTACACAAAGTAAGACTTTTATACATCTTAACATGTTTCAGCTGTTTACCTTTACCTCATCAACTCTAAATGAACTTTATCGACCAGAATTAGTTCAAACCAAGAACTTTTTTCTCAATTATTATTTTAACCCCTATCGTCCTTTGTCGGTCTTGGGATACAAGCCTGCCGAAACTTTGTATTTTTTTTTTTCAATAAGCCTCGGAGTAGTCCCCTTTGTCTCGACATTGAATCGCTCAACATTACTCTAATAGCGATGAGCGGGGGCTGCTCCCTGTTAAATACAAAATATGGATTCAACGTATTTGCCGTATTAAATTAAATAATGTTCAAAGCAAAAATATTATAAATGGTATACATTGCTTTGCTAAATTTGGATTATTATGGGATGTGATATGCATATTATTTACACACTGAACGCCCATTTTATTATGGCCACCAGATAATTTTATAGAAATGAAATATTGCGTCACAGTGGTGTTGCCGCTAGAAAGCCATGGTAGTAAGGAAAAAGAAAGATGATCTTCTCAGACAGTAGTATAGGTAAATTACTTGTGAATATATGGGGAGAAAATATGATTTGCCGAACTCTGAACATTATAATGATAGAAAGAACTTTTATGAAGGAAGAATTTGTTCAACTTTATGAGCAACTGCAGTGAAAGTGCATCAAGACAGAATTGTCAGGCAAAAAAAAAAAAAAAAAAAAAAAAAAATTGATCCGAACTGGCAAATTGTGGCTGTCACCGAATAATACGAGTAAAAGATTCCGGAGAACGAAGAATCTTCCGAATATTGTAAAAGAAAGCAGAACAGCAAGAAAGCAGCGAAGTGGTCCCGATCTAACCCAAACTCGGCTCAAACTAACTGTGAGCACATGTCGCGCCGTATCATGCTTCGTAGGGTCTACTCTACACTAGCCGAAGGCCAGTTCGAACAGTGGGGGTAACCCCTACTACAGGGTTGCCACAGGCTACTAAAACGCAACTATTTGCGACTATTTTCAGCCTGAGGAGACTATGGCAACTTTTTTGACCCAAAAAGCTTGAAAAAGCAACTATTTTCACAAAAAGGCAACTATTGGGAGACTATTTTTCACCTTTTGCAAAATTCTTCCAGAAATATCAGTAAAATCTTTCAGAAAGAAATGTTTTCTATGCATTTTATAAACAATCCCATATCTTAACCTTTTCACTCCTTATTTTTTTTTTTTTTTTAACCACCTTAAAGTATGGTATATCCCTGATGTTGACCTTGAAATAGGTAAGAACATCCAATAAGAATGTAGAAATAGCACCAGACATGACATCCCAGGCAGCACATAACGTTGTTATAGCGTTGAAACTAAGTCTGAACAGTGGAAAATTAGTTGTAAAAACGTTAAAACAACGTTATGTGCTACTAGGGATATGTACCTATTAAGCTGGCCAATTTGCAAGCTCTTAAGAGCGAACAATACTTAATCTTTTCAACAACCAAATTCCCATGTTATTCTGTGGGAAAATTTGTTTCCACAATGACTCATTGCCTAATTTTTTTTATTTTATTTTAATAGTAAGAAAAGGCAAATCGTTTTTATCCTTTAATGATCGTTAGCATGTGATATTTAAGCTAGTATTTTGGTCGCTAGGCTACTATTTAGGCAACTATTTTAATGCTTCTAGGCTACTAAAGCAACTATTTTTGTTACATTTCTTTTGTGGCAACCCTGCTACTATAAAGTGGCCGCTCGGTGCAATTCTTCAAAGAGACACGCGAAAAAAAAATCACAGATTCCGTTTTATAGACGTTGTTGATCTGATGGTCAGTAAATTATGTAAAATAGAATGGAACTGATTTAAGTCATAGAATTTGGTGACAATAGTGGTTGCTACTGAAAATTGCTTGCTTATCTTTACAGTTCTTTACTGAAACGCACAAATAATTTCGGATATATTTTTTACGTTGAGGAGAGATATTCAAATAACCTCTTATGGTTTTCCATTTTCTTTATTTACTAATTTATTTTCTGATGAAATTTCTTGTTGATTACCAAATATTCTGAAACTCATATAAAGTCACTCCAGATATCTTTATTCTTATATTCAGTAATACAAGAAAGCAGACATTATAAATAACTCAATAAAATATCAAATAAAAATCCTCTATATAAATTTGAAATATAATCACTGACAGTATTTGGTTACCGACTAAAATATCGATGCCGATGATATATTCTTAAAAATAACTATTTTCGATTTTAGTTTTTTTTTTTTTTAATTCTTAAAAAAATATTTGATAATTGTTCCCTACCGTCGGCAGCAAAATTATTGAAGAACTGGCAGAGATTCCCACTTAAAAGATAGGCACTTAATACTGTTTTGTTAAGTAAATATTTGTCGAGTCATGATCTTAATCTTATACTGTTTATAAAAAAGTAAGTTTATGATAAAAATTAGCGATCAAACAAAAAAAAAAAAAAAAAAAAAAAAAAAAAATGGAAAGTGTGGATGTGTGTTTCGATAATTTTGCTGCTGACTGTACCTTTAACTCACTAAAAAACTTCTTAATTCACTGTACAAACATTTTAAAATTTTTAGTCTTATACATCGGATACGTTTCTACTTTTTATAAGAGCAAGATCCTGATAATAACAGGTTTTTCACCAGGAAACGTTCTTGATTTCAGGAATTTAGTAGTATTTTCAGTGATTTAAAAAACGGTTAGTGATATATTCAAGGAAAGTTACTGGTGAATATTGGACAAATTATTGATAAAAATTTCCCTGGAAATTTCCAGTATTTTTTTTTACTGTGTTCTGCACATTTATGAGAAGATTAAAAAACTTAGACGACATCCAGCACTTAGCATTAATTGAAAAAGTGGGGGAGTTTGTAGTCATATTTAAACGTAAATAAAAGTTTTAAGTTATCGGTAATTATAACAATTGCTTATCATGTAATTTATTTGCTGTAAATGTGCATATTTGTGGGAACAATTAAATTACAGGATGTCCCATAAATAGCACCCAAACTCTGCCCAGCCTGATTCCTAATTGAGAGTACATAAAAAATGCCCAAAGAGTATACTATGCATAGCCTGTACTATCCATAGTTTATGAGAAAAATGCGAAAAACAAAGTATGACGTCACAGCCAGTGCAAGGAAAAAAAAAACGTATTAGACACTTGAACAGCAGTATTTGCATATCTTCGATATGCAGGGCGGACATTTTGAACATCTACCTTAAAAATATTTGCACTGCTGTTCATGTATCAAATAATTTTTTTTTCCTTGCATCAACTGTGACGTGATACTTTGTTTTTCGCACAGTCGGCAGCAAAAATAGTATTCCAGCGCTATGCAATAATTCCTATGTTTAAAAAAAATGTACACTTAATACTGTTTTGTTAAATAAATCCTTATCGAATCATATTCTTAGTCAGTCTAAGAACATGATTCTACAAGGGTTTATTTAACAAAGTAGTATTAAGTGTACTTTTTTTATATTGGAATTATTGCCAGCGCTCGAATAATTTTGCTGCCGACTGTATTTTTCTCGTTAACTATGGATCGTACAGGTACAGTTCTCTGGGAATTTTTTATGTACTCCCAATGTGGAATCTGACTGTGCGGAGTTTGGGCGCTATTTATGGGACACCCTGTATTTCTATTTATTTGTTACATATCTGTATGCATATTTGTATGAACTGCGCAGATATTCAGAAACATGTAAATGTAATTAACAAGTTTTTGTTATAATCTTGCTTATATATATATATTAAAAAAAAAATCAACCAAATTTTAATGAAACTCATTTAAAATTCGACAAGTAATGGAAAAATTTACATTACTGAAATATAAATTTTATAAAAAACTTTTAATGTGGTTTCAAAAACGGTAAGTTTTTAGACTAATAGTTCTGTTTATAGCGCAGTTAATATATGAACAATTTCATAAAATGTCACATTTTTCCCAATTTTTTCAACTTAATTTAAAAAAATTAAATAGTTGATTCTGAAAGTTGTTATAGCGATTTGCATAATTAATATTTAAAAATAGTACAGTAATAATTTTTTTTTTTTTAAATTTGATTTGATACCTAACATCAAGATCTATGTAAATAATAAGTATATATTGAGTAAATTTCTGCAATTTATATAATATAATTTTACTCATTCTTAAGTAAATATATTTATATAACTCATTTCTTTTATCCAATTCACTATAATATGCGAATCACACGTTTAAGCACAATAATAATTTTTAAATTCAGTTTTAATTAACTAACTAATTACTAATTGTTGTTATTATCTGACTGAAGTAAGAATGAACTAGATATGTAAGTATTAGTACTTAACTATCTTGATTGATGAGTAAATTCTTTGCATTTTTTCCCGTTTGGTTTGTTACTTTCCGAACATTATATATAAGGAAAGTATTGTGGTTATGATTTGTGAAATGGATTTTGCATCTCACATACACTGTTAAAAAAATGCAACTTTGCTGCCAGAGATTCTCTGTAGTGACAGAAAATTACGTTTTTTCAACGTAATTTTTCCGTAATTTACGACTTTTTTCTCAAATTACAGATAATTTCTGGCAGCAAAGTTGCATTTTTTTTAACAGTGTATGTGAGTGACCACGATAGCGTCTAAACGTTTTGCTCAAATGAGCTGAATTTTGATACGTATGTTATAGGTCGCTGTAGCATGAACCCTATTGATTTTGGTGAATCTAATACTTATAGTGCTTTACAGGGACACAACAAAAAATTCTTTATCATTATGGCCTATGGGCTAAAATTATTTGAAGTGCAATAGCGCTTAAACAACTTATCCGTTTGAGCTGAAAATTTATATACGTGTTATAGGTCACAGTTGCACAAACTGTGTAACTTTTGATGAATCTAGCACTTAATTTTTTTTACAGGGGCACAATAAATGTTCTGTATCATTATGGCCTATGGGCTCAAATTATTTTAAGTGCGATAGCGTCTAAATGCCTTATTCGATTGAGCTGAATATTAATATATCTTTTATAGATCACGGTCGTACAAACTATATAGATTATGGTGATTCTACCACTTATAGATTTTCCCCCCTAGGGACACAACAAAAAATTCTTTATCCTTTGGGTTGAAAATATTTAATGTGCGATACCGTGTAGATGCGTTCTCCAATTAAGGTGAAAAATTTTCTACAGGTTATAGGTCACCATCGCACGAACTTTATAGATTTTGGAGATTTTGGCATCTATAGATTTTTACAGGGACACAACGAAGTATTCTTTATCTTTATGAACTATGGGATTTATTTTTTTAAAATACAATAGTGTTAAACACCTTTTTTGATTGAACTGATTGGTTTCAGACTTAGCTTACTTTATTGCCCAAACGTCAGTGGAGGCCTGCATGGTGAAGGCTCATAAAGGTTTTGGCTTCTGTGTGTCTGTCTATCTTTTTGGATGTGTGTACCGCGAAAGTGGTAGCAAACGTTACCGGACTGAGTTGCAAATTGTTGCACATGTTCATGGGGTACATGGAATAAGCTGTATAAATTTCGGGTAGGCATTCTCTTTGTAGTTCTTGTATATGGGCACACCAAAGTTCTTCTGATCATTACGTCTTATTGACAGAAATTGTATGTATGACGATAAACGCTGCAATAATTACCCCGTTTGATTTCCAAGTTCTTTCACATGTACAGGCGCTATAGAAATTTAGTTCTTTCTCTCTCTATATTTTTTATGTTATATTGTTTTCGGTTCGTCTACAGGGCCATGCCAAAGTATTTTTTATCATTGCGGCTCATGGACAGAATTTCTTTTAAACGTAATTTAGCATGGTTACAATGTATTCTAGGAAATGAAATAAACGTACATTATTGTGATGCTTGAAAACGTGTTTTCTGTAGAAAAATGCGTGCATAGACAAAATAATTAATGTACAAGACCTCACAAAAATGTTCTGACAATATTACGTAATCCTACAAATTACGTCAAATTTCGAACAATAATTCTTGAGCCACACAGAATAAGTTGTACCATTTTTAATGACGTACATAATATTTATTGCTTGTTTACAGGCACACAAAAAAGAATTTCATAACGTTAGAGTCTATGGAGAGATTTGTATTTAAAGGCATTTTAAAGCGTTTATTCTGCATTCAACATAATGAAATTGGCATACATTATTAAGAGGATTAAAAGCATGATTTTTCCAGAAACAAAATATGTGTATAGACTAAATAATTTATTTACAGAACTATACAAAAGAATTTCGATGACGCTCTGTGATCGTCCAAGTGATATCAAATAGGATTCAAATATTAATGAGTTTAAAAGAAATAATTGTATATTTTTTATTAGTGTATATAACGTTTGTAACTCGTTTACTGGTACAAAAGAATTTTGTACCAGCACGGCCTATAGAAACGATATTTTTTATAAGTGCATTTTAACATGATTACACTCCATTACACATAGGGGAATAAACATATGGTACTAGAATGCTTAAAAACATGGTAGAAATAGGTTTAAAACATGGTTTCAGTAGAAAATGGTAGGCATAGAATTGGTAATTAGTTTACAGAGTTACGCTAAATAATTCCGATACGTTATAAAATCTTTGGTTAGGAAATTTGGTAAAAGTATTTTGAGTTTCAAGGAATTAAAGCAGGGATATGAGTTACAATGAAACATACTTAAACAGATAGACAGATAGATAGAACAGGGGTTTGAGGGGGGCGGTTGCCCCCCTCCCCCAGAAGCTATCTGGTTATGAAGCGAGTTAATCATATATATGCATGTGTGTTACTGTTTATGCATATTTTAAATAGTATGGAATAAATTAAAAATTATCTGCTGAGTAACGAGTGATGTAGTTAGGATGTTGAGGCTCCTGATCTGTAGATCCACTAGTTTAAACAACCGATAACTGCCTAAAGTTCAGAAAGTCGTGTGGAGTCACTCGAGATTTTCTTAATTTGAAAAAAAAATCTCTATGAATGTTTTGATTTGAAATTAATTTTTACTCACCGATCAGCTTCAGTTTAAAAATTAATATATTAAATTACAGAAGTGAATGTAAGTTCACTATCATGAATTAGTTAAGGGGGATTTTCGGTGTTAGAGAGAATATTCAATCTGGTATTATAAACGTTTTGTGGAATCTGAAAAATTTAAAAAGTCCGTTTGGTAACTGTATATACATTAGTCAGTCAATCCATTAGTTCAGCCAGTCAATCCCTAGTTTTTTTAGTCTGTATAGACATTATTGACTAATTATTGACCTTTAAAAAGTTGGAACAGTTTTGAAATATCATTTATTGTACTGGTTAGAACCAAATAGAATTTCATGATTCTACTTTAAAAACTTTATAAGTTATTCGAAACTAACGATTTGTGTTAAACATTTTGCATAAACTGAAATTATGGGGATCATTGAATAAGAAACGTAGAAAGAATCAATAAATAATATGCGAAACTAAGATAAATAACTTTACACAGAAAATTAAGATAAATTAAATTTATCGACGCGGGAGGAAGAGTAGCGTAACGGGTGAGGTATTTCCATCTGCGATTGGGCGTGGTTTAATTGTAATTTTACTTTTATTGCTCTACAATCATATGCTGGTTTTTCCTTTAGTAACAGGGTTCTCACTGGTAATCAAGGAAAATTTGATTACCAGTATGTTTATATAGTAATTTTAGATTTGACTAATCGTTGATATCCATTACCTATTTAAAAAATTACTATGTAAAAATTGTGGTATCCAAACATCCCTTTTGTGAGAAACTTGATTAGTAGTTGTAGAAACAAAAGATTACCTTAAAGGATACCTATTTAACCTATATATATTTAACTGCACGTTTTTGAATAAATGTATAATTCTCATGTGTATGCATTCTAAATTACGCATCTCTTGGTATGCTAGTCCACCCAAAGATGAAGTATTTCTAATCTTTAATAAGGCATACAAATTATAATGTTATTCACCCATAGCTTCCTTTTGAAAGATATAAAATAATCTTCAATTTTGCAAATAAGTTCCATGTTCAGGCTGAAATGGGCGAGTCTGCCCTTTCATTTGTTTAAGGTAATTATTAAAAAATAGCTGAGTGAAACTGAATAAGAGACAAAAGACACTTAAGCATGATAAATAGTCATTGATTTGCATAAAGAATAGGTGTAGATTCAGAGGAGTGTTTTTAAAAGTTGGGAATGGTGTCGAGTTCAAGAAGTTCGAACAATACGAGTTCTTTTTAAATTACTTTATTTTGATATTGGTTATGTTTTTATGTAAAAAATAAGTTTTTGTTGATGTCATAATATGCCAATTTATATTGAGTTATTCGAATTTTGTTCAACAAATTGTTGTTATTTACTGAATGATTGGTGGTGTTTTTTTTTTTTTTCCTTAAGAGTAAAATATTCGAAAAATTGTCTCAATTGCCTGCGGCAACGCCTTACCCGTGGATTTCAATTTGGGTGCTTATCGGATGACAGTACGGGCAATATCGAAACGCACAGTACCGAAAAATTTGAACTAACAGTTTTATATTTAAATCGTAATTTATTGTAAACAACACTATACGTACTGTGCATGGTATTTATTGTCACGTTATTTCCTATATTTTATTTTATTTATCTATTTATTTATTTATTTATTTTATTATTATTATTATTATTATTATTATTATTATTATTATTATTATTATTATTTGTTACCCTTAAATATGACGGATGTGTATAATTGTTTGAACATTGTTTAAGTGTGGGAGACAATTTACAACACTGTTGGACTGTTAAAACTATATTTGTGAGGCAAAACAAAAAAGGAGACGTACAATGTTATTTAATCCTGTGATAATTTTATTTATGAAAAACAAAATTTAATTCAAATTTTTTACATTATCATTTTTGCCTTATCATTTCATAAGGTTTTCCAGAGAAGTCCTGCAAACATCGATGAATAAAAGCAGATCATAACTGAAGAAAACTCGACAATAAAAGCAATAATGCTGCGAAGTGTGTCAAAAGACTTGGTTCGACGCGTTCATGTTTGCTTTCAAAATGGTGGCGAACATTTTTAACATTTTCTGTAAGGAATGATAATGTGAAAAATTTGAATTAAATTATGTTATTAAAAAATAAAACTATTACATGATTAAGTGACACTGTGCGTCTACATTTCTGTTTTACCTCACAAATAAAGTTGTAACAGTCCACTAGTGTTAGAAATTGTCTCCCACACTTAAACAAGGTTCAAGCAATTATACTTTAGTTTTAGGATAGTTGCCACATCCGTCAGATTTAAGGTAATAAGAAAAAACAAACGGGTAATCTTTTAAACTGATTACCCTGTATATATAATAAACAAATAAAAATAACACTATAAAACATAAAACACTCAGGAAATATTCTATAGAGAGCTTTTTCTTTTACATGTTTCCAAATTATCGAAGGTAAAAGAAAATACGACCATAAAGTTGTTTTCATAAACATTTAATTTAGGATTTTTTTTTTCCCTTAAAAAAAAAAAAAGTATATATTTTAGTTTTTAATTAAAATACAAATAAAGAAGCCATCAACTTCAAATCTATAGAAAATATTTTTTATTTTTCAGTATATACTAAGTTACATTGAAAAGTAATCAAGTCGCAATAAAAATAAAAATAAAAATAAAATAAACGGAGAGAGAGAGAGAAATTTTGTATTTTCAATAAATACTTAACACAGAGATATAATGCGTAGTATTCTTCACCCATATCAAGGTACAAAATATAATTTCATATAAACTTTTTTCTTGCTGTCTAAAATGTAATAGTTTTTATGTATACTAAATAAATTCATTTTCTATACACGTATTTTATACTTGAATTACGTTCCTAAATTTAAATGAATGTTCTATTTTTTCTCTATTTTCTTTTTTAATTTTTGAAGTAATTCTCGAAGATGTAGGCATGAATAAAATTGTTAAAAAAAAAAAAAAAAAAAAAAAAAAAGAAAAATTGTGCCAACCTTGATCTAAAAGCGACCTCTTTTTTCTTCTTTTTTCTTTCTCTTCCGAAGATGTAGCACAAAACCACCGATGCGAAGAGAAGAGTTTGAAGTGTCCATAGTGAGAACACACCATTTAGTCTTTTTTTATTCTTTTCCCGTCGGTGATTTCTCAGCCATCATTTACCATATTTTTTCTCTTTCGCTAGTTTTGTTTTAGACTTTTTGGTCAATTACTCCAACTGATTTCATCTATAGTTATGCATCGTATTTTAGCCTTCAAGGTAGAAGAATTATGTCAGTTTTAGATCAATTTAAATGCTTTCTGATGCAGAATTCTTCGCGTGAAAGTATTTTAATAATCTGGTGTGGCACTCACACGACTTTCTTTCTCACACGACCATGCATTTTAATATGTACAATAAATATACTATGATATGCATTTGAATACAAATTGCAGATTCACGTCAAAAAATGAATGGATGGTTGGGTTTTACGTCGCACTAGTGCTGCGCAGTTGGGCAATTGGCGACGGTCTGGGACACACCCCTAGAGGTGGTCCGGAGACATGCCATCACAATTTTAATCATCCAAGTAAGGGATGGCTCTCCCGCTTCTGTGACCCCCAGAGGTATAATTTTTGATGGGAACATGGAGGACATTGCGGCCACGACAGATTTTACGTGCACCAGCCACCGTTAGTGTACACGTCGGTCTTTGGCCGGCTCGAGTACCGAACCCGCAATCTCTCTCTTTTCAATAATCTTCTAAAACAACTAGATCTATCTCTCTCCCCAGGTAAAACACAGGCCTTAACATTCTCTCACCCAAGACAATTGAAAAGAATGCCTGTGATGAGAATTGACGGCGTCAGTGTCAGACATGTTCCTCATATCAAGGTCCTTGGCATCACGGTCGACAGGGGTCTCAAATGGTTAGCCCACATTAAAGAACTTAAATTGAAAACTCTCACACACTATCACAATGCAGCTAAAATGGTTGGAAGGAGGTGGGGAATCTCCACCTCCTTTCTTAAAATATGGTACTCAACAATAATAGAAAAAATATTAACTTACGGGGCTGGCATTTGGGGGGGTAACCTGTCGGTTGCTTCTCAGACAAACTTAAACTCAATCCAGAGGAACTTCCTCCTCCAGTTATCAAGAGGATATAGAACAATCTCCACTGACGCCCTCACTGCTGTTACGGGCATTCCCCACGTCCATCTTCAGCTTCAACAGACGTACTTAAAAACAAACATTCTTCAATTAAAAAATATTTCTTTGGCAAAAACCCTTTTTCCAAACACAGAAATACAACCCACAGTCAATAGTTGGAATATTCATCCCGGCAAAGATGTTGCTTCACAAATAGTAAATTGTAACAAAAATAGCTTTTCTCCTTCTGCTCCTGTGGCTATCTACACTGATGGCTCCAAAACGGACCACGGTGTGGGTGCGGCCTTTTGTGTGATGACCGATGGTTCGGTTGTCCATCAGTGGGCGGGCAGACTGGCCAACTATAACTCTGTTTTCCAAGCGGAATTATTCGCGATCCAAATGGCCATAGACTGGGTTATGACTAATATTAATAACTATCCCTCCCATAATATTTTCAGTGACAGTCTGTCAGGTCTTCTAGCCATTGCTCGCCACAGGAGTAAACATCCACAGGTTATCTCAATTAAATCAAAACTTATTAATCTGGTTAAACATCTTTCCCTGGCACATGTTTCTGCCCACAGGGGAGTTCTCGGCAATGAACTTGCTGATTCACTGGCCAAGGCAGCCACCGAAAACAACTCAATAGATTTTTCACTCCCTGCCCCTCCCTCATACGTTAAACAAGTATTAAAACAACAATTACTTAGAGATTGGCAGAAACTGTGGGATACTTCTCCAAAGGGAAGATACACCTTTAATCTCATCCCACTCGTAAACTTAAATTCTTGGTGTCTTTCCCCCCCCCGTGACTGCTTTTCTGACAGGTCATGGCCCATTTCCATCCTATTTATACAGATTTCATTGCCGACGCTCTCCTCTGTGTCCTTGCGGGGAGGAGGGAACTCCTAATCACTATTATTACTACTGTAGTTTAACTTCTGCCTTTCACTTAAGAAATCCCACTCCCAGGCCAGCCGATTGGCTGTTTAATATCCTCAATAGAAAAAGCCTGCTTTCTAAACTAAATAATATATTTGAATTCCTTATGAATATGACTAATCTCACAGATTAATCTCATATCTGCTTGCTCTTGCTTTAAGCCACTTGCTCTGCCTTGCTCTACTTGCTTGTCACTTTTACAAGCCTTAAGACACTTGTCACTTTTCCACCAGCATAGAACATGCCGCTCCTTGTCGTGTGGGAGACCTGTCTCTAGCGGCTTTTGTAATTTTTTTTTTTTTTTTTTTTTTTTTTTTTTAGAGTTTAAATAAACTCCGGAAGAGGGGCCTAGCATAGCTGGAATCGCTCGACACTGCTCCTAGAGCGGTGAGCGGCACCTCTTCCCTGTTAATTACGAGGCCGGCGCTCTACCGACTGCTCTACCGCGGCCTGATTAACGTCAAGACATACATTACTGTATGTATGACAGTAATGTTCGAAAATAATTTTACAAACTGCTTTATTTGACATGTATTTATGTGTGAAGTAGCCTACTGTCTCTCTGAAATCGGTTCTGAATATGGGTCTTTCATTTTAAAAGTGAATTATCTCCTTGGAAATTGATTTTGAAATAAAGAGCTTTTTTCATATTTATGCGTATGAAAAATAAGTCATAATTCAGTAAGCGTTATCGATTTTTGTGTTCAATACGAATCATAGTTATAAGAATTTATAAATTATATTAAAAAATAATTTGAAGTAACTTAGAAACTTCATTTTTATAATGAATATTTAGAAGTTTAAGTTTTCTGAGAAAAACATGTCATGCCATTTATGGGATTTTAATGCAATTATTGGAGTTTTTTCTTTTTTCAATTCCTACTATTAGTTCACACTCTCCCTATATATATCTTGTACAAATCTTGCAATCGATTTTCTACTAACTTCCCGACTAGCTAGAAATTTGAAACTTTCAGGATTGCTCAGAACACGGTGACAACATTATACTTCGAAGTCCGATTTTGGAATTTTTTATTAGTTTTCTTATAAATGATTAAAATATGAAAATAATAACACCCTAATAGCGTTAAAATGGCCATTAAAATAGTAGCTATAATTTAATTGTTGCCAAAAAAAAAAAAAAAAAAAAAAAAAATTTACGAGTTTATTTTCTTTCGACATAAAAATAAATACATTTAATTAAACGTGAATATTAAAAAATTATAAAAAGTTAAATTATGCATCTCACAAAAATTGACGTCATTATCACTTTAAAAATTTTATGCACACTGATAAGAGCTCTATGATTCATCAGAAAATTTAAAACATGGTATATAAAGTTTTTTTTTTTTTTTTTTTTTTTTTTTTTTTTTTTTTTTAAATCTTATAATTAATTTTATTTCATTTTGCACGCGCGCTTTTTATTTCCTAATTCCAAATTATATATATATATATATCGATAGTGTTTGTAAGTAGGAACTGACATTAAAAAATTTTCTTTTGTATTACTTGTTATAAAGAAAGATGTGACAAAATGTGATACAAGTAAGCAAAAACATATATATTTAAAATATATGGAGTTGCACCACTTTTACAATCAGCCGTCCATATAATGCTAACACTCATTAAAAAAATAAGGCTGTTATTTAATTAAATTATCTGGTGTGTCACTCACACGACTTTCTCTTACCCTGAAATTTAATACTATAAATACAGGTTGCAGGTTGATAGGTAAGATAACGAGTACTATTATGTAAACCTGTGTTAAACAATTCAAATTAGGCTTCGGAATTGTTTTATATGATAATTGGTTCTGTGTGAGGGGGGCTGCCGCACCCCTCAACCCCCCGTTTCATTAATGCACCTACATCTATATAGAATTTATTTCGGCTATTAAAAAATAATTCTGTTTATAAAAAAATAATTTATTAAAATCATTATTTAAAAAAATTATCTTTTATGATAATGCAGACGATTTCCATATCAGAGATGTAGTATAACTCTAAATATCCAAAAAAAGTCCATTTTACTCGCAATATAAAAAAAAAAAAAAAATAAATAAATAAAAAACGATTTTTTTTCTAAGTTTTTTTTCGTTAAAAGTAAAAAAAAATCGATAACTTCGTTTTAAATTATCGCAGATCGATGGTTCAACCATTCGTTGTAAAGGTTTTGGCGAGTTCTTTTGAAAGATACCCATCATGAAAATTTACTCCCCTCGAGGGGGGACTTACCCCCCCCCCCCCTGCCCCCAGTAGAGGAGGCGTGGCTCCTACATACACAGATTTGTTTCCCCTGTTGACTATCGCTATTACAAAAAATATATATTCGTTTTATTTGGTTTATTGCAGTCTATAGACGTTAAACTCTACTTACCTGCAATTTCCCCCATAGACGTAAAGTATTAGAATTCTCTTGATTATCCCTGTACACGAACCATTTGCTTGATCTTAACAAAAAGCTTACTGAAGCATCCTTATATGATACACATTTAGAATACCAAGTTTGAACTTTCTGCCATAATTTGTTTTTGAGATATACTGATAACAGACAGACACACACACAGACACACAGACATACACAGAGACCATTTGCTAAAAACATGATTTTCGTAGTCAGGGGACCTCAGAACATATAAATATAAACTCGCGTTCGAAAATTTGACCCAAAAACAATACTTACTCTACCTTATGGATAAGAGAAAGTAAAAATTCATTTCAAATTATTCATAAAACTCCTTGAAACTTAACTCCTTGAAATTTATTATTATACACATAACTACTTGAAACTTACCAATCTTAGGCAAGTTTCTCAAGTGGTGACACCCTCATTTGTTCTCCAGAATGCTAAATTTGAATATCCTGCAGTTATATGTTTTTTAATTAGGCTGATAAAATAACATATACACAGATTTTCAGATTATTCTATAATTCTCTTCAGATTGTTCTATTTCAGATTATTCAATAATTCTTTATTTAAAATTTATTGCTTAAAATTATTTAAAACAGAATTATTGAATGTTTTTTTCGTAAAACTATTATAATTATGATATCATAAAATGGTGTGTTTATAATAGAAACGTGTGAAAATTATTAAAATAAATCTAACTTTTTATTTATTTTTTTACTTTCGGTATATATATATATATATATATATATATATATATAAAGAAAGTATCATAATCATGAGAAAAATTCGACTTTGAGATTTTGGTGTATCTGTAACTTTTGAGGTTCCCTGAGTTCATTTTCGTCATTTTTACGGTGATGTATGTGTGTGTATGTACGTAAGTGTGTGAGTGAGCACGATAGTGTCTAAACGCTTTGTTCGTTCGAATGAGCTGAAAGTTGGTACGTATGTTATAGGTCACCGTAGTACAAAAAAGATTTTGGTGAATCTATCACTTATAGTTGTTTTTTACAGGGACGTTAAGAGAAATTCTTTATTATTATGGCGTATGCGCTCAAATTTTTTTAAAATGTGATAGCGTCGCAATTCTTATATAATTGAGTGAAAATTTATATTCAGGTTATAGGACACCATCGCACGGATTGTATAGATTTTGGTAAATATAATACTTATAGTTTTTTTTAAATAGACGCCACATACAATATCTTTATCATTATGGCCTATGGGCTTAAATTAATTAAAGTGCGAGAACGTTAAACGCTTTATTTGACTGAGTTAACTGATTCCAGTTTTCTCTTACTAATTCATTTAAACAGCTGTTGATCACTCAATGTTTGCAAAAGTTGAGTAGAGTTACTTTAGTTTTCTATTTTACTGAGTACAATAATTTTAGAAAGCATAATTTTATTCGTTAATGTAATCTATCTTCCATTTATTATAAGTAATTTACAAGATATTTTAAAAAAATTCTAAAAAAATTTAAAGTGATTATGGCAGATTTATCTGTCTGTCTGGTTATGTTTTTAAATTTATATAAATACTTTTAGAATTATATAAAACTTTTAAATGTTCTTTAGCGTTTTTCCGATTAATTACAGAATGCTTCTTATTAAAATTCGAACATGTAATATAAATGATTTTTGTGCAATAATTCATAAAATTGTTCGGATACATACATACATACATAACGATCTAAGAGTCAAATCTCTAATAAGCGCATTTCAACATTTTCATATTGCGTTAGACGTACGAAATCAACATTTATTTTTCATATGCAATAAAAGATGAAACAGAAAAAAATTGAATTAACATTAATGATTCATTTCATAGGCCACTCAAAAATATTTGGATTAACTGCGTAAAATTTTCAAAGTTGCATTTACAGTTGTGTTTTTACGTTTTTATCACTTTCCAATAAAGTTGAAAAGTGTTTTTGAGTTCGTTTTGTCTGTCTGTCTGTGTTGTAACTCCCGTAAATACTTAATGAATTCCTTAAAACGTATAGATATTATTAAGTTCAATATGAAATGTTTTTTTTTTTTAATTAAAAATGTAGTAAATACCACAACTGGTTTGTGCATATGGACACCTAAAACAATTTCAAAACATTGCGTTACATGAGAGGTACTTCTATAAATCATATTTTAAACCTTTGCGGCGTAAGGTAATTCGGATCATTTAAATTATACTGCCATCGGAATTCCCGGACAATATTAAATATCAAATTAATTTAATATAATTAAATAATAATATAATTAATTTAATATTAATTTCATTTATTTCATTTATTTAATACCAAATTAAAAGAAATTTCAAATTTTAAGTTTAAAAAAAAAGGCCTTTTCTGCTACTTTATAAACGTAAATTTTTGCTAAAATATTTCCGGAGTGAGTTTTTGCAGCTGGAGCTTAATAATTGCGTCCTCGCAGCGAGGACAGTGAGCAACAAAGGGTTAATACATTTATTTTACACAAATCACAATGAAACTGCATTTATTATTCAGATGCAGAAAAATGTTTTCTATTGAATATAGCATAATAATTAACTTTATTAGTTACAGGGCCACACAAAAAATATTCAGAAACATTAAAAGCTATAATTAAAAATAGCTGCACTAGAATTTTCGTTTTTATTAAGCGTTTTTAACACTTTCTAATAATATTTAAGAGTGATGATGATTTAAATTAAAGAGCGATACTTTTTTTGCACACTGAGAAAAAATTCTGTAAATTACATCTAGAATTCTAGAATCTTAATTGTGGCCCGAGAAAAAATAGTTTCATGTCATCCTTATGAGTTCCAGTTCTCTCTCAAAGCGAGTTCTAGAAACCTGTATTAGAATTCTAGAGCGTTTACCTAGATTCTCGAGAGCAAAGTTATTTAAAAATCTCTGCAAATAAATGCGAATACAAGAGGCGGATTTCAGTAACTATAATCTTGGTTCATTACTCAATTCTAGTAAATTGAGCGAGAATTTCTCGCAATACAAAAGATTCGGAATATTGTTTCACCATCTAGAAATGTGTACACTAGAAATTCTTGATCATTTCGTCTATTCAGTTTATTGGCATGCCTTATGCGCATAGCTCGGAAATCTATATTTCTAGTTAAGAGATTTTGAAAATGACCACTTATTCATTCTAGACGAAGGAGGCATATTTTTTTCCTCAGTGTACGCTTGACCTTCATCCGTCTATTTATCTGCCCATTTTTCCGTCTCTAGCGTTAGTAAATATCTTGAGAATTTCTTCAAAATTGTTTATTTTATTCAAGTTTACTATGGAATGTTCCTTATTTAAAATGATAAAAGTAGCACGACTGGTTTGTGTGCAGGGAGACGGCCAAAATAGATTTCAAATATTGCGTTCTATGAAAGGTCTTTTCATAAATCATATTTAAATAATTTTGAACACTGAAATTAAATTGTGCCACTAACATCTAGGAAATAAATTGTGGATCTTGTGAAAATAATTCTATATCTAGCAAGCAATTTCTAGAAACCCCTATTAAAATTATAAAGTGCATTCCTATATAATCGTGGTCAAATTTATTAAAAATAAATTCTGAAAATAAATTAGAGCACAAGGGGCCAGTTTTATTAATTATAATTCTATTTCATGAACGAATTCTAAGAAATCAAGCTAGATTTTCTCGCGGTACAAAGGATTCATAATTTAATGTATCATTTCACTGTCTAAAAAAGTATAGACTAGAAATTCTCGATTATTTCCTCTATTCAGTTTAACGTATACGCATAACTCGGAATTCTATATTTCTAGTTTAGGGATTCAGAAAATAACTAGTTATTCCTTATAAATGAAGGCGGTATATTATTTTTCTCAATGCACAGCACAAATAGTAATAAATTTAACGTTATTTATGTGCTAAAAGTTTTTTTTTTTTTTTTTTTTTTTTTTTAAACAGAATATGGTATGTTTAGCGTTAAGATTTACAGAGCCGCACTAAAATATTCAAATACATTAATAACTACAAATGGAAATTACTTGAATTGCATTTCCGTTTTTTAAGCATTTAAGACATTTTTCAAAAATCCTTAATGGTGATAATGAATTTAATTAGTGTATCTGTTTTTTCGTCATTCTCTCACTCTGTCTGTGATCATGCAGACAAAGTATATTGGAGGATAAATGATACAACGATTATGTACAGTTGGAAAGTATTAATAATCAGTGCTAATCGTACGACTTTTAGTTATTGTTTATATTTACCAATTATGATAAAAAGTATTTATAACTGACCTACTATTTGAGATGCGACGAGTAAATATCCTAAAAAATATTTTATGGAATTAAAAAAAAAGTACTTCTGGAAATAAAGTAACCTTTTTAGAAAATGTTAAAAAAGTCACTCAATCTTTTTTTTTTCTTTTTTTTTTTTCTCTTTTTTTTTTTTTTTTTTTTTTTTTTTTTTTAATAAAAGGGGAGATACATAAGTGAAATTGATCTTATTGAATTGTTGCGTGCATAAAAAACAAATAAATAAAATCAAATTTGAATCTTTTTGCACTTTTTGCATTGAGAAAAAAATATATACCGCCTTTATCTAGAATGAATAAGTGGTCATTTTCTAAATCTTTTAACAAAAAATATAGATTTCCAAGCTATGCGCATAAGGCACGCCAATAAACTGAATAGACAAAATGATCGAGAATTTCTAGTCTACGCATTTCTAGATGGTGAAACAATATTTTGAATATTCCGAATATTTTTAATCTTTTGTATTGCGAGAAATTCTCACTTGATTTTCTAGAATTAGGTAATAAACCAAGATTATAGTTGCTGAAACCCGCCTCCTGTATTCGCATTTATTTGCAAAGATTTTTAAATAACTTTGCCCTCGATAATATAGGCAAACGCTCTAGAATTCTAGTGGGTGTTTCTGTAACTTGCTTTCAATGGGAACTAGAGTTTATGAGGATGGCATGGAACTATTTTTTCTAGAGCATCAATTTAGATTCTAGGTATGAGTTACAGAATTTTTTTCACCGTGTGAAGTGTTACAATCAAACACCCCTTAATTAAAGCTTTGTCTTAACAAATAAAATTATGGAGAAATCAGAAAATAAAGTTTATTTGCTTTATCGACAAAAATCTGTTTTGACCTTGAAAACGAAATAGGTAATACATGTAAATTTATTTATTTATTTTGTACAGTAAATAATAAATGTAAAAAATGAAATTTTCACAATTAATTTATCGGTATTCACTCATTTGTTTGTATATATTCGTATTATAAATTATCCTGAGTCCTACAGATCATAAAACTGGATTAATCTATCAATTCTAAAAATGATCCAGGATATACTGAAACATCCAAATGCAAAGTTTTTAAAAATAATGTGTCAAAATAAATTAATTATTGATAACAAACCTGAATGTGATTTAATCTTCTCATGAAAAGCACATCATTATCACTTTTTATCATATTTAAAATGTAAGAATGTCGGAATTCCTTACATTCATGAGTTAACGAATCTCAATTTATAATTTAAATGATAAAAATGTTAGTCACCCAGTTTCTTGAATAATTATATAGGAAATGAGACAGTCACATTGATAGTTAAATAGTTAAGTAATCTTTTTCACAAATCTTTTTAGAGAATTATTTTTAAAGGATAATTTTGGATTCTGAGCTCATTTAATGCATTTTATTTATTCATTTTTAGTTTAAGTTTACTAAATTAATTTTTCATTGATTCATTCTTTTTATTTTTTAGATATTATTATTTTACTTAAATGCTTTAATTGTTAAATTAGGTGGTAGATACATTTTTAAAAGTTAATATTTATTTATTTATGAGATTGTTTTACATTTAAACACTAGCATGGAAATATTTAATGTAACAGCATTAGTTTTAAAAGCAGGTAACAACAATGCAAGTAATTAAACAATAAGAAAAGCTGAGTTTGAATTAAGGCGATTAGAGTTTTTGAAAACTGAATTTGATTACAAATATTGCGGTGTCCAAGGATTTCGATGACAAAATAAATAAATAATTTTAAATTGTAAAAGTTTAGTAATTTTTATACATGAAGTACATGAAATAGCTTATTTCAACTTATTTCTTATACAAATAATAAATTATTACAATAAAACATTAATAATTTTGTCACCGGTGTCCTCAAATTTTTTGGGGACGATGGTAGTTTTCGCTGTCCTCGGGGTTAGAAGACATCTCGTAAACCTATTTTGAATACTAAAAGAGATTAATTATCCCCCCCCCCCCTCCCCAAATATCAACTAACTGAATTCTAAGTATTTTTTAAAATAAAAAAGAATAAAATACTTCGATGAAATAATAATATTTTAAAATCTGTACTCATTTTTATTCTAAATATATTTTCTAAATAGAGAAAAACAAGTCTAAATAAAAAAGGACAGAAAATTTTGCCAAATAAATTTTATTACGTGGGTGTTGACGTAGGGGTTAAGACAAATTGTGCGTTTAAAATAAATATTGATTGGAATTTAAAAAGGATAGATTAATCTAGGGATTTAAGCATCGTTTACATGCCTTCCGTGGGGTCTTTCTCAAGAGTATTGACCTGAAATTTAAGACGGAACTTTAAATCTAATTAAATTATTTAGTAAAATATTCAACGTAATATTATATAACAGCTAAATCTAGATTTATTTAAAATTTCATTATTATAAATTTTACTGTAGCAAAAATTATTGGTGTGCTATTTTCTTGTACTGAAATGTTCTAACAAAGCAAGGAATACTGGATGTGTATAAAAATTTGTCCTTATTACTGTATGCACTTACAGGGCACCGTGTTCAGTACGGTTTGGACGAGAATTGCAACTACTTACATAACTAACCATGATATCACCATATGTCATATAAGGAACACAAAAAAAAAAAAAAAAAAAATCTGTGACTGACATGTAGAAACTAAATTGTGTCTCTAGTAAGAATACTTCCCCTAGCAGCACATCTTCTCCGAAAAGCATCCTGAGGATGTCCTGTGGATAAAAGGGAAATCCCATGGATTTCCTCTGAATATTCTGTGGATAAGTGTGTTGCTAGTGTCATAGATCTATGACACTCTTATAAATTCTAGTTCCTTTTGATAGCGAGTTCTAAAAGCCCCAATTAAAATTATAGATCGATTTTCTATATTATCGTGGTCAAACTTATTTAAAAATATCTGTAATAATAAATGTTAACTCAAGAGGTGAGTTTCAGTAGTTATAATCTTGGTTTGTGACCATATTCTAAGATATCAAGCTGGAATTGCTCGCAATACAAAGGATTCATAATATTCATAATACTTTTTCACCATCTAGAAAAGTATAGACTAGAAATTCTCGATCATTTCGTCTATCCAGGTTTTATGTTTACCATAGCTTGTAAATCGATATTTCATAATTTAGAGATTTAGAAAACGACTTCTTATTCATTCTTAATGGATGCGGCGTATTTTTTATCTCAATAAATGATAAAACTTTGGAAAATTTCTTTACAATACCTTCAATTTTATAGAACACTTTCATTTGCATTATTATTATTTTCGCACGGCTTTATTAAAAATCTGGTACATTTTCTTTTCATTTTGTTTTGAAATATGAAGTTCCTTGAGTATTAACCAAATAAATATTCAAATATATTTTAACGCCTTAATATTAAAGAAAACTAAACAGACGTTACAAGATAATAAATGCAAATTCACACATATTTTTAATCAATTGTAATGAGGCGTTATGCACTAAAAATCCCGATGTAAAACATAAATCATGATGTTACACACATGAGAAAAAGTCGTTTTTCACTGTTTATATGAATATGGTATTTTTTCTTAGAGAATTTACAATTTGAATATCTCCAAAATTTGAATACGAACTTCGGTAGTCTAGATATTGATCTAAAAAACATTCAAGAAATAGAAAGGGATAAATGGATCAGTAATAAATGTAAAATACTGTGATAAAATTGTAAAACAGTTTCGAATTTACTAAAACTACCGATTTGTATTTAATGAAGTTTTTGATAAAATATCTTTTTCTGAAAAAGTATATTATAAAAATATTTGTCAGGTAAACAATATTTTGTACATTTTTCCAATAATTTTATAAAGCATTTTATGTGTATTAAGTACAACACTTTAAATAAGCACAATAAAATGCAAGAAATTGCAACAATCGTTTTAAGTCGAAAAAAGACACGACCCTTCTTCGGACGAACAAAGTAGACACGAGTGCTGCCATCAAAGCGGAAACGCACAAACCCGATTTAAGAGAAGAGCAAAAACAACTAATGTCGAATGTGAATATACATAATGGTGTGACCAGTATTCCACACCACTACTTATATTTACACTCGACTTCATTTGTTTTTATTATCCACTTAAAGTTTTGTGCGTTGCCGCTTTGTTGGCAACACTCGTGTCTACTTTTTTTTTTTCTGTCAAAGGGTCATGTCGTCTTTCGACTCAAAACAATTGTTATGAGTTGTTGCATTTTATGTTTTTTTTTTTTTTTTTTTTTTTTTTAAGTTTTGTACTTATTATTTTTAGACACCAATTGTGTGGTGCTTTTTTTTATAGTCATTTTATGTGTGTTTTTTAAATTAATAATGCAAGCAGATTTAGTGTGAATTTGAAATAATTATGATACAAACATATAAAATAAGTAACACATTGTTTAATATGCAATTACGAAACGATTACGATATCATGATTATTAATTTGCAAAAAATCATTCATTATTTAAATAATAATAATAATAATAATAAAATCTATTTTTATTCTAACGCCAAAAATAAATATGTAAGTCTATATGATACTACAATTTAAACTTACAAAATAACGTAGTTGCTTATAAAAAACAGAAAACATTAATGTAATTATAGTAAGAGTGTTATTACAAAATGTAAAAAATAAATAATAACCTTGTAAGAATAAAATGAAATTGATTGCCTGAAATGATTTTTCATTCAGTATGACAGAACTATGCTTCAAACAACCAACATTTGTATTCGAGTTGAAAATGAATGATCATACATGCAATTAATTATAAAAACCAGTTATAATTATTTAATTTTTACTGTTGTATTTTTAAATTATTAATAAGAAGGTCAGTGTTATGAAATATGATACTGATTAATGAAAAGGAAAGCAGATTTCGGACTTATTAATAACTACATGTTTACATATCATCAGAACACCTAAAATATAATAGCTATAAGGGTTTATTTTTCGATCCATCTGATAATGTAGAAACTGTAAAGAGGTTCTTTTGTATACAGAGTTTCTATTATAACACAAATAAAAATAAATAAATAAATGAATAAAATAAACCATATTTTCTTCAGAAAAATAAAAAGTATGTCCTTAAAAATTTCACTTATACGGTACTTTATTAGTGTCTCGATATGAAAAAATGGAATTTGGTTTCTTATTTCAGCGCAGCATTTAATATTTACTTGAATCAGAATATTTTTTCAGAATCTTGATTTCAGAATCTCTTTATTCATATTTTTAGTTCGTTGATTATTATTAGTTCCCTATTGTACTATAGGTATGAAAAAAAAAAAAAAAAAAAAAAAAAGAAGAAGAAGAAAAAAACATTAATATTGAATCTGTAGATTCACTATTAATCATCATCATTATCAAAATGTGATAGTGTAAAAATTTCCAAAATATTTATATATGACCAATGAAAATAATAATTGGTAGTTGATTTATTTAAAAAATAATTCAAAACATAGAAAGAAGAAATCGTTATAATAAAAAAAAAATATTACTGTTTTTATTTTGATTTATATTTTTACACTGATTTAAAAATTTTAAATGTGTAACATGATTTGTAAAAGCGTATAAAATATATTTCTGTTAAATAAGTTTTAAGCCAAACACGTTAGTTTGGTGAAACTTTTTCTCATTTAATTTAATATTATTGCAATTAAATTAGTAACAAATGCGTCGATTTTTTCTTGCAAGTACTTTTTAAAAATGTTTCAAACACCGTGTTCATAACATTTGTGATCAGTATAACTCGTTACACCTCGATAATTGAACTTACGCATTGCAACGAAATATTTTATTTTATGAACATGTTATTTTTCTGCATTCTTTACGTTTCATCTTAGAATATCGATATAATTTTGCTGGAAGCATTTATTGTGGTTACTGCAGGTTAATGAACTGTGCAAATTAAAGCAATGAACAAGACATTAAACAAAAAGAGCTATTAAATATTTTTCTTAGAAACCGGCTTCTTACCTTCCTTATAATTGAAATCTTAATAATATATATTTTTTTAGATTGGTATACGCTAGAAAATAGAATATATATAGTACAGAATTGGTATAAGGCATACATTACAAATAATAATAATAATAATAATAATAATAATAATAATAATAATATGAGCAAAACGTGAGGGAAAAAAAAAACTTTTTTTCTCGATATTTAATGATAATACAGGGTTTCCCCAATACTTGGATACTAATATATTTGCACACTCATACATACAAATCACAAGTTATGATTCTACAGTGCGGCGCAAAAGTTTAAACACAAGCTAACTTTTTCAATAAAATGAGAAATATACTACCAGAATTCTTCGAGAGTTTTACTGTACCTAAACAACGGGCGCTCTTCCCAGCGTCGTCTGCTCAATCACGTGATATAGAAAAACAAAGATGTCGAATTCTGAGAAGCGAATTCAGTTAAATATTGTTCTTAAGAACAGAAGTATTAATGTTTAATATAAAATAAAATAAAAGTAATATTATGCATTTGTAAACAGTAGAAAGTATTTGTAAGTTTAACAATTTTTAAAAACACTTTATATGTTTATTTATTTTTACAAGTAAGAATCGATTTTTGTATGTTGTAGTGTAACTGTTACATTAACTGATCTAGCAATAAATAGTGGAATGTTTATGGATTATAACTTGAAATTAATTTAAAATGTTTTAAGTTAAATTTAATTGAGTAAAGGTTATAAATTCATGCTTTAAATTTGGAAACAATTACCGTAATTTATGGTAGATACCCTGCAGGTTATATAATCCAGTTTTGCACCAGAAATTTCAATTGATAAATAAATTTATATTTGTACGAGCTCTTCCTTCGAAAAAGTATAGATTTCTCTATTAAATAAAATTTCTGGTGGAGAAATGACACATCTTACCTGCGGGTTATCTACCAGAAATTACGGTAATTAAAAAGACGATAATAATAATAATAATGATAATAATAAAATTAAAATTGTGATGTCTCAAAAGTTTATGCACAAATGAAGTTTTATGTAAATATCTCTTTAAACGTGATTGGTGGAGGATAGGTGAGCCTTAGGAGATAAGATAAGACATCGCTAAAGTTAGCAAAATGCCGAAATCGCTGCAATTCTCGTCTGAAGAAGTTGTGAAAGTGTGGAAGCTGAAATCGGAAGGTAAATCCGTTTTGCATATGTCACTTATTTTGAATCGGTCCAAACGTGTCATTTATAATACTGTTTTGCAACGTGGAGAACAATTTAAAATTGTGTGTCGCCCTGAAAGACCAAGAAAAGCCACATTTCTTGTAAATAGAATAAGTACAAGAATGGCTCTAAGTGTCAGTTCGCCTCTTAATCAGATAAAAAATCGATTTAGATCATAAATAACACGTGATATCATCCACAGACGATTAACCGAATCAGGATTTTCCAAAATAAATAAATAAATAAAATAAAGTAAGCCTTTTTTGAAACAATGTCACATAACAAGCAAGGCTTCAAGGAACAAAACAGAGACGTATTATCGTGACCAATGGATCAGTGTTATTTTCTCTACTGAAAAATAAATGAAATTTGGATGGTTCAAATGGGTTCTCATTCTATTGGAAAACTAGGGGAAAGTTCTGAAGAATATATTCAGCCTACAACGAGATGGTGGCTCGTTCATGGTATGAGGCGCTTTTGGATAAAAGTCTCTTTTGTTCCCAAATGGCAAACAAAATCCAAAGAAATATCAGAGAACTCTGAGCGAGCATTTGTTGCCGTTTGGTGAATTCCTAGGTGGTCCCAACTGGAATTTTCAGCAGGACAATGCGTCGATAAACACTTCCTGCTGTACAAAAGAGTGGCATAGATCTCAAAATATCGGCATAGATCTCAAAATATAAGTGAGATGAACTGACCAGTACTCAGCCAGATCTCAGTCCGATAGAAAACATCTGGTGTCTACAAGAATGGGAAACAATATTACTCAGTAAAAGAGCTCAAAAAAGCAATCAAGGAAGCCTGGTACCGACTCGCTCCCAAAACCTCCTAAAAGCTCGTGTTATCAATGAAAAATCGCGTATTTGACCTCATCAGGTGCAATGGAAACATTATAGACTACAAAAGACTTTTGTGCTTTGTGAAATGTAAATATATTGGTTTTGTGCATAAACTTTTGCGACACAACAATTTTGATTTTTATAGCACATCGTTCAATAAGTCCCGGGACTAATCCCCAGAAAGCGTCGCAAATGAAATATTTCTGTGTGGATAAAGTAAACCTAACTTTCAAAAGATACACGTTAAAATTTCATGATATTTCGATCGTTTGTTGCCGAGATATCAAAGTTTTAGTGACCCTACTTTTGATGTTTTCAAAATGAGGGACAAAGCTGAATTACGTTTGTTGTTTAAATATTGTTTTTTAATGGACAAAAATACTGTTGAAACTGTTAAGTCATTGCTAAATTTCAACAATATTTTTGCCTTTTACAAAGCAATGATTAATTAACTCATGAAATTCAGCTTTGTCCCTCATTTTGAAAACATGAAAAGCAGGGTCACTAAAACTTTGATATCTCGGCAACAAACGATCGGAATATCATGAAACTTTAACGTGTATCTTTTGAAAGTTAGGTTTACTTTACCCACACAGAAATATTTCATTTACGACGCTATCTGGGGACTAGTCCCGGGACTTATTGAACGATGTGTTATAATTTATTATTTTCTTTTCAATTAATTGTTTCCGAATTCGAAACAGGAATTTGTAATCCCATTCTAAGATTCTAAGACAGAAGGTGGACGCTCACCACTATGCAGCGGTTTTGAGCGATTTTAACCTTTAGAGAGGAGCTCCGATGGCACTGTGGAGATTCAAAAGAGCCTATGTCTAAACCTCCTCCGTAGTTTATTGCATAAACAGAAAAAAAAAATTACAGAGGTCGCCAAAGCGGAGCTTTCACACGACAGAGGGCGACAAGGTAACAAGAATATAAAAAGGAGAACGGAGCCTTGCTCCCTCGCATGGAAAGGCTTGTGTTGAAAAATTATATGGACCTCCAAGAGAAAAGTTGGTAGCTGCCTTGGAAGATTGAAAAAATTAGTTGGTCAAATTGGAAAGATGCATTAAGAAGTTATAGATTCTGGTAAATTTCTGACGTAGGGGAAGCCGGGTAACGATATTAAAAAGCCAGTCGTTAGGTTTATTAGGTGGGTTAAGGATACGCCAATCATGAGTTAGTGGGCATGAGAAAAAATAATGATTTGCATTACCCTCAGCCCCGCACTCACATTGTGGAGCGCGCGAACAATGAAACTTGTAAAGATGTGATTTGAACGGGCCATGACCCGTTAAGAAGGCTGTTATGGCTGGGGAATGGTCAAAGTTATAATTTGACACTTTTGGGAGGAGGTTATAGGTAAATCTACCTTTGGGAGATGTATCCCAGTATAGCTGCCATTCTTTCTTTAGTCGTGCTTTAAGATATCTTTTGATGTAAGAAGGGGGGAAGGCGAGAACGAAATCCACTGTTCCCTTTTTAGTAACAGTTTTTGCTAAGAGATCTGCCATTTCATTGCCCATGACGCCCCTGTGAGCGGAGACATGAGCTAAAGAGAAAGTATCGGGCTTAGACAGGAGATCTAATTTGATTTTCTGAATACTAGGATGGTTACTCCTGTGGCGAGCCAGAGCCTGAAGACCTGAGAGACTGTCACTGTAGATATAAATTTTCGAATTGGTAAAATAGGAAATTGATCAAGAAATTGCTTGACTGATAGAGAAGATCTCAGCCTGGAAAACAGTGTTACAGTCCCCAAGCCTAGAGGTCCACTGATGAACCAAGACCCCGTCAACAATGGCGCAAAATGCGGCACCCACACCATAAACTGTCTTAGATCCATCTGTATATATCGCCACAGGGGCTGTAAGAGAGAAGGAGTTAATGTTAGTATTAATTAATGCATGCGTAAAGTCCTTTGCTGGGTGTATGAACCAGCTGCCCATTTTGAGTTGAATTTCTTCATCTGGAAATAGGATTTTCTGTAAGTCTTTGTTTCTTAGTTGTATTCGTAATTCAGAGTGAGGTGAAAAGGAGGAACACCGGTGATGACGTGGAGGGCATCAGTGGAGATAGTTTTATAACCCCGTGACAGTTGCAAGAGGAACATCCTTTGCAAGAGGAACATCCTTTGCAATTTTCCTATAGCTGTTTTTGAAAGACTACCTCCCGCCCTATAAGTTACGATTTTTTACACTTAACATTTTGGTGCTTATACCCCATTGTTTTCCCATTAATTTGCACGAGTTATGATAATGTATAAGAAGTTTAATTTTAAGTGAGTTTAAATGTTCAATCCAGTTAAGGTTTTTGTCTATTGTTAGTCCTAAAATTTTCAAGTGATCGACATGTTTTACACTTTTGCCATAAAACCTCATTGTCGGCTTTCTCTTCAGTATACGTGGTTGTTTAGATATAGCAAACCTTCCAAAGCATTCCGGTATATATTTTTCATTTTATTAAAAAATTTAGCTTGTGCATAAACTTTTGCGCCGCACTATAGTTAGAAATAATGCAAGTAAAAAGAAAAATAAAATAAAGATAATATTTTGCTTAATGAGATGATTTAGATGCGTAGATATATTATATTTCCATAATGAAAAAAATTATTTAAAATGTTAAAAGTAATAGTAGCTTAACACCTCAATAAGTTTATTAGCATATATTCATGTTTCTCATGTGTAAAAGGTATGTAATTAAAATCAGAATTAAATCAATTTTTTAAAATAATATTAAACTAGTAGATATCCAGATCAGTAGCCTCAATGTTCCATTTCCATTATTCATTACCGAGCAGATCCTTTTATTCCATTCCATATTATTTAAAATTATATATATAGATATATATAATTTTAAATAATTATACATATATATATGCAGAGGTTAATCCAGAACAAATTTAGTGCCGCATTGAGGCACTTTCACAAAGTCAATTTTTAGCAATGAGGTACCTTCACAAATTCAACTTTCAGCAAAGAGGTACATTCACAAATTCAACTTTCAGCAAACAGGTACCTTCACAAAGTCAATTCTCAGCAATATAACTGCACACTAAAATATTTTATAAGCTTCACTGCATTGAACTCAGAAAAATACCCTCAATTTGAATATTTACTGGAGACAATGTATTTTTAAATGTATTTAAAAAAAAACTGCTTTACGTATTTTAGTTAATTTTTCTGAAGTATCATTAATTTTCACAAACTTACTTGATGTTTTCACAAATTATTTTATAAATTCACAAATGGGGTACCATTTTTAAAAAGCTGGATTAATCCCTGATATGTATATATGTATATTTAAAATTACAATTCAATTTATGATTTTTCACGATAATACAAGTTAATTTTAAGCATGATTAACATGTTACATTACAATGTACGTTTTTGAAAGCGTGGTGGGGCTGTAGTCTCCCTCAAACCCACGTTGTGTATATTTGTTTACATCTATCTATGTATATGTGCATATATATCTCCTATAATGAGTATTACAAATCTGAAATACATATTCAGTAATCATTATTCTGAATACATAATTTATAGGAAATATTTTGGGTAGTCCTCTAAACGGTTAAATTAAATCTATATATACCATTTTTTACTGAAGATATTCTTATGTTAATTACATTACATTGAAGGGAGTGTAGCCATGTTAACATTTACTTAAAATAAATTCGGTTTATAGACCGTAATAGTTCGAAATTCTTTTGAGCGTCCCTGTACAGGAGCCACAAATGCTATAGCTATAAGCACCATAAATCCTAATTAGCAAATTACTTGTAACTCAAAAGTACTTGTCAAATGAAGGATTGCATAACAGATCAGAATTATTTTGTTTAACCCTGCAAGCTAATTACTACTTGTAGGCCTTCAATTATCTACAGACACTATGTTTTTAAACGTTTTAATAACGTATGTTAATTTCATTATGCTAATGGAGTGAACCACATTAAAATGCGCTTAAATGAAAATGTGTGCATAGGCTGTAATTGTGTGGTATTCTTTTATGTATCCCTGTAAACGAGTCACAAAAGTTATATGCAGCAATAAAAACTATACAATTAATTCTAGTTATCTCATTAGTATTTGTGCCAAATTTGATATACTTTGGGTTACTATATAACGTTATCGAAACTCTTTTATGTGGTTTTGAACATTAATATTATTAGGTGTATGAACACTTTATCCTGCAGAAATAAGCATACATTTAAGCATTTTAATAACGTACGTTAATTTCGTTACATTAAAAGCAGTAAAACCTCGTTAAAAGGCTTTTAAACAAAATTCTATCCGAAAGCAAAATTGTTAAAAAATACTTTATCTGTCCTCATACAACAACCATAAATAATGTGTACATAAAAAAATACACATCTAATTTTGTATGATTCACAAGCATGTATACTATTTTTTAAGTGAATCATGTAAACTTTGCTTCCGCTATAGCGATACACACAACTTCTGTCCAAATGTCGCAATGATGAAATAAAATAAAATAAAATAAAACAAATAAAAGTAAAATTCTACTTACATCCTTTGTAAACAAAATTTAATTTAGTACAACAGGCCATGTTTTAATCTATTCTTGTTCATGAAGACAAACAATAACTGTATATCATTCCCTAGCATCGGTAACTATATTAATTTCTTAAAATTACTTTGGTATAGCTTTAACATAAAAGCCCCGTGGAGGTTTTTATATTTTTGTTGTCATTTTCGCGATGAATAAAAATGGATATTGTAATTGCGTAAGTAAAAATCTTGGTAAGAAACGACAAAGGTGGCAAATTCCGAATTTCTAATATTTGTTGGTTATATCCAGAAGATATAGCCAACAAATATTCAGAAGCCATCACCAATACATATCCAGAAAAAATAGCCAACAAATATATTCAGAAGCCATCATCAATACATATTCAGAAGATATCACCAACAAATATTAAGAAGTCCTCATCAATATTTGTGTCCCCCACAAATATTCAAAAGCCATCATCTATACTTATTCAAAAGTTATTGCCAACAAATATTCGGAAGCCATCTAATTTATGAATGATGATGGTTTCGGATATCGAAATCGGCAATATGTTTTCACATACAATCAAGGGTGAATTTATCACTTATCAGTATATATTTTGAAAAATGTAAAAGTTTTTACAAATTTAACATAATATTTCTTTGTTTTTAATTGTGATTTTAATATCGCGTTTATAATAAATTTATAATTTTTACCCGCAAAATACTTTATATATAATGCTGTTTAAATGGATATAAAATAAAGTTTTATTAAATAATTTTATTTATAACTCGCAAAATGCCACATATTTATAAGTTTTATATCACTGACAACATCAAAAGAATTTAATAAGATCATTTAGTTTATTTCTATCCAGTAGAAACTGAAATAGTGTTTTATTGTCCATCAGAAAAAGAACACTATTACATAATTTCTGTTAAGGGGCTTAAATATAAATTCAATCAGAATAGTCCTTAAGGTGATCATGACATATTTCCTAATTTGACGCAGTTCCATGCAATATATATATATATAGAAAACCTTTTTCAAGCACTGCAAAAGATGAAACCAAGTATCATACGAAAAAATAGAAAGAACATGAATAAAGGTTTCTGAAAAAAATAATCATCCTTTTAATGAATACATACTTTAAAGAATACATACATCAATACTTTTTCAAGGGCTTAGAATGAATGTGTCATGCAAATTAGGTGTTATTTCTGTCATATTGCATGCAATTTGCCAAATATTTACAGTATGCTTAGTCCATTAACACCCAACGGACGTGTAAATAAATTCAAACTCAATAAGGAAAAGGAAAAGCAAAAGACAAACATACTTTTAAACACTACAATCACCAACGTTACTTATAAAATAAAATTATTCTTAAGAAAAAATGATAAAACTAAAATTATTACTTACTTTACAATTGCAAAATCACTTATCCCGCCTCAAATATCCCAGTGTAGCCACGAAGAGTTAATAGAATTAATCTCGCAGATATATGTATATATATACACCACAGTACGAATCTAGTCAGCACCAGTTTCAAAAAATTTATTTCATTATTTCTTAAGGTCAACATAAATTTGTACAACATACAGAGAAATACATAAATAAAGATAAGTTTATGTTATGCACATCTTTGGAATACCAAGTTTCAAATTGCATTGCTAATAGTATTGATTTAATTAAGTCTGAAATATAAATTTACTTTATATTATGTTATAATACCGTTGTGCAATACTAAATTTTAAAAACGTGTAATAGAAGAGTTTTTGCTACTTTTGCATTTAACTAAAAAATATTCTCTCGTTGATAAAAATTTAGTTTGTCGGAACTTATTATTGTTAAAACTTCACAAAAGATATTACAATAATAAATCATCCATAAGTCATATACATTTAATTCACATCAAAGAAAATTTTATAAATGTAATATATTGTATCCTTACGCATTTATAAATTCTTTGTTTTTTCATAGATAAATATCAGTTCTTATAGTTAGCCATGCGTGGTAGTCATGATGCGTGGGTGTTCCTAACCCACTTCCCAAAATCGGTATGAAAATCATAGTCTAACACAAAATGACAACAAAGATTACGCACTCGTGACAGGTGATGACAGGTATTTAGAAAGTAATGAGACACCATGATTACAAAGTAATGGGCCAAAAATGTGGAAATCGGCAATCGTAATCATAACGTCTTCTTTGAAAGTTCACAGACTAAATTGCTTCATAGATAATTTATTCAGAAATTTCTGAGGTTTATGAATATAAGTGTTGTATTTAAATATACACTTGAAAATAATTGTATGGAAATCAATAAATGTTGAAAAAATCATGAAAAGAGTTCTCAATATGTACAGACACGAAGCTACTCATTGTTTGCAAACAAATGGACAAATATATTTTACAAAACATTCCATTTTCTAAAACAGCGATATTCCACAAGCGGCACGTGTATCAATAAAAACCATCAAGATGAACTACCACAGATGTTTCTTTACATTTAAAATATAGGGTGATGATAATAAAATTTAAGTTTTCAAATCGCTATAATTTTAAAACTAAGGGTCAAAACGACTTGATACTTTACCAGCGTAATCGTGAGGTAATGGAATTTCGTTTGGCGAAGGAAAAAAGTATTTATAAAATGTGCCTGTAGATGGCGCTGTCAAGGTAATTTCAAAAGAATTGCCTAAATAGATTCATTATACATGGGAATGTTGTTAGCAATAGAATAGAATAGCAGGAAACCATAGACTTTAAGGGTTTATGACAACTCTTTTAGCAAAAAGACAAGAATACGTGTTTACAGCGGAAACAGTGATAGAGAAAAGAGAAAAAGAGGGGTTTCATGAAACAAACATCTTACGAATGGTTAACGGTACATTTTGGAACTTCTTTTTTTTTTTTCCTTAGCCAAACAAAATTCTATTGCCTAATAATTGTTCTGGTAAAATATTAAGTCATTCTTAACAGTAGTTTTAAAATTATAGCGTTCTGAAATTATAACTTTAATTACAGTCACCCTGTACATATTAAATATTTTAAAATAATTAAATATTGAAAAAAAAAAAAAAAAAAGCTTAAATTAAGACATTACTTTAATTAAAACATAAAGACAAGCGCCATTCAAAAGCTTTTTATAAAAAATATATAAAGTTTTGAGTGCTTTACAAAGCTTTTCCTCGTTATATTTCGATTACAACAGCAGCAGGCTTAGATATAAATTGATTGATACACTCGTCACAAAAAGACCATGTATGTGCCAGGGAGTGAATATGCTTTGTTATGTTTAAATTATGCATATTGTAAACTATCCTTTCAAAGACTAGTTAAATATAATCGAAAATTGCTCAATATAACATCCCTTCTGCTGGAGAGAGAGAGAGGGGGGGGGGGGGGGGGAGAAGCGCAGAGGAATAGAGAGAGAAATACACAATTGCACGTACAGAAGAGAGATTAGATTCGAATAATACTTTAAATGACGTCTAGAAAATTATGTGTTTTTGATTATTTGCTAGATTGCCCAGTAGAAAAAACAAACAAACAAACCTTATATGATTTTTTTTATTTGTTTTGTACATATTCCATCCCTCTTTTTTGCTTGTACAGTTCTTTACACAAACTATATGACTTGAGCAAACCTTACATTAGTAAAACACATACTTTCCAAAGCAAATACTAATTTTATATTACTTTACAAATGTTTAAATCAAAATTTAAAGATATTTTTACACAAAATTTTACCAGTATTATTTCTTATTTATGAAATAGTCGACTTTATAAAAAATACTCAAGATACTGAGTAACATATAAATATATGTAAATATAATACTTTTATTCTATTGCTCAAATAATGAAGCTGCATTAGAACTGAATGCGAATGTGAGTAATTTTTATATTTTTCTCCAATGAGTGTTTATATTCATCTTTTTAACCCCAGTCAAAAAGAAAGGTTGATATAAGTTTGAAGACTTTGGCGACTCTGTCACTGTTGCTTCCAAGCAAATAGATTAATTTTATTGGAGTTTTTTTTTTTTTTTTTCAATATATTATTATTATTATAACATTGATTTATTCCGTATGGTTCTTAGCTGTATTTGTGGAAAATTTGTTTGATTGATATTTTAAAATTCATTAAAAAGCATTTTCTCATGCAACTTTGCATTGATATATTAAAATTTGTTAGCTGGAAATTTTCCATTTTCCAGATTATATTGATTAAAATCTTCTAGCCAGCATTCTTACAACTTTTAAATAATGCTAGATTATAAAAAAAAAAAAAAAAAAGTTTTTTTTTTTTTTTTTTTTTTTTTTTTTAGCTTAAATTACTTTCTTAAAAAATCGCAAAATTTTTAATCGATTTTGACAAAAGATAAAAATGGGCAACAAATAGTGATTATGAGTTCACAGTTCAAAAATCTCTGTATCTGGTTGAGAATTAGAGACTTTTAAAAATTATCTGTATCCAAGCCACTTTGCATTGGTATTGTAAAATTTGCGAGCTGACGATCTTTTAAATTACAACTCATATTAAATGATGTCTTTTTATTATTATTATTATTATTATTATTAGAGTATAAAATAACTTTTAAAAAAATCGAAAATTTTTAACCAAGATTTGCTCTAAAATTAATTAGAAAATTTTAAATTGGCTGAAAATAGTTATTGTGAGTCCACAATAACTATTTTTAGAATTTAAAGAAATATCATGCTCAAAGAAATGTCAAATTTCTTTAAATTCTAAAAAATAGTTATTGTGAAATTTAGAGAAATTTTATCTGTGAAATTTAAATTCTCTTATTAAAATTAATCAGAGAATTTAAAGAAATATAATATTTAATCAAATTCATGGCTAGATCTTCGTTGATAATTTACGAAATAGCGTACTTCACACACACACAAAAAAAGATTTTATAAAAATATTTAAATAAAGTTTTTTTTTTTTTTTTTTTTAAATAAAGCTAGCTTTATATTTGTTTCTTGGATATTAACAAGAACTGAACACACATTTGCTACTGAACATCTCATTAAAAAATTCTGCTCTCTTTAAAATGGAAGTTAAATGAATATAAAAACTTTTATCCTGATGCTCTGTGTGCTTATAATTTTGAAAATATGGATTCATGATTTATTATTATTATTATTATTATTATATATCAAAAGAGTGCAGTCTTTTAACCAACAATGTTCAGTAGTTTTAACAGACATATGCTACTGAACATCTCATTAAAAAATTCTGCTCTCTTTAAAATATATCGACTGGATTCATAATTATTCATATGAGGTCTCATATATATCTTGTTCCCTGACGCGTTTGGAATAGTTTGAGCTTACCAGTTCTTCTATACGTCAGCAATAACTGTTTGTTTCTAATGTTTATTATTTTTTTTCCTTACCATTTCTTTGTGCGTTGAAATTTTTGCATGAACTCTATTGACAATATGTAGACTTCACCAACCCATTCCTTTTCGTTTTATCTATGACTGTACTCTTGATCAAAAACAGTGTTATATTTTTGCATCAAAGTCAAATTACAGTTGCAATCATCAGTTAAATAAATATAAACATTTATCTGAGGGTCTGTGCAGTTATAATTTTAAGATTACAGCTTCGGGATTTATTATTATTATTATTGTGCCTTAAAACTAAAAATGTGGCAACAGCTTTTTAATCAACAATGTTCAGTAGTCCTTAACATTCATATGCAATTGAGCATCTCAATAGAAAATTCAGCTTTTTTTTTTTTTTTTCAAATAGTTCCTTCTTTTTGTTTCTGCGTTCCTATTCACAGATCTATATCATTCCAATTCACAGATCTATATCATTCCGCTTTCAAAGCTAATCAATTTCTTTTAATGGCACCATAGCGATTATCACTGGAATACAAACATAATTAGAATTATCAGACAAAGTTATTCGTCTCCATTTTTTTGTCAGTCAGTGACAACAATCCTTTTACAATCTCTTCTTGAATTGTTATTAATCACTTTTTATTCGAATTACAGATGAAAATTCCTAATCTATTAAATTATCGCCAAAAAAGTTCTTTCTTAAAAACATAGACTGGATTCATAATTATACACCTGAAGCCTCATATATCTTGTTTCCTCACAGGTTTGAAATGAATTTGAGGTTACCAGTATTTCAATACCTCAGCGATACCTATTTGTCATCAATGATTTTTTTTCCCTCACAATTTCGTTGTTAACTGAAATTTTAAATGAACCCTGATGACAATATGAAAGGGTACTTCATCAATCTGTTTCTTTGCTTTTATCTATGACTGTACTCCTGATTAAAAATTGTGATATCCTTTTGTTTCCCAAGTCAGATAACAGTTGCGATCATCATTTATCCTATAATAGATATAAAATATTAATAATTTTGTGTTTTATAAACATCCTAGACATAAAAAAAGACATGCTTTGGTCACCATAGAACACTTTCTTCTGTATTATTATATGTAAATTCGCACAGAACAAACTATTTATTAAAATAATATTTATTAAAATATATTTACCATGATGAATGAAAACTTTTTTTATTGCTAATGATAATCTATAAAGACGGTTATACCCTGCAGACGACAGCTGAAGAGTTCTATTGAAAAATACTGATATTAAACTTTTTGCACTCACCCTCCACGCACAGGGAGTAAGCAACGCTATTTATAGATTTTTTTCACTGTTTGATTACGGCTTTTTAACACACATATACATATATACTTATTTTACTTATATATATATACTTATTGGTAAAACATAATGCTCACTGTATACATTTATACAAAAATTTGTCCTTTACTGCCAAATTGAAAAAAAAAAAAAAAAAAAAAAAAAAGAAAAAAAGTAGCAATATTTTTAAAGCTATTTATATCAAAAGAAATATGATTTCCCCCCCCCTCCTTTAGAAGTAAAAACTACGTATTCAGAAGGTTACATGTTCAAACTATTACTGTGATTTCAGGCAATAATTGTTGCTTAGCAGGTACCTAAACACCTCCTGTTCAATTTAGACCATGTATATATATATATATATATATATATATATATATATATATATATATATACTGTGAGTGTTCATATTATTAGATTTTTTTTTTTTTTTTTTTGACATTTTTAGATTATCTATAGTAAAAATACTAGGCGTTATGGTCTGACACTTTGTGAGGTCTAGCAAAATGCTACGATTAAAATTCGCACTTTGCAAGTAAAACATGAATACGAAGGTTTTAGGATTCGGTTAAGTAATGGAGTTAGTTCCTATCCTAAACTAAAATTGTAAATTGAAATATGCTAATATTTTGGAAACTGAATAGTATAAAAGTAGAAGGAAGATTGCTTTTGGAAGTTAATTGAGAGTTGGAAGGAGTGTTAGTTGGAGTGAGCTAGAGAGTTAGTTGGAAGGAGAGTAAGAGAGTGAGTTGATGGGGAATTAGTTGAAGGTTAGTTGAATGTAAGTCGAGTAGGTAGCAGTGTCAGGGAATCCTCCTGCTATCGAAAAGTTACTGAGCCGCGAGGATGAATAAAGTTAAATGTAGTAGTTAAATTTATTGGTGATTAGTTAAGTAAAGTACAAGTAATTAAGAAGGCTGTCCATTGAAATTTATAAAGATATTATATACAATTAAAGACCAGCGCCCTCATTCTTATTTAAGCTCAATTAAAGCTCATTAATTTTATATATCTGGACTCTGTCATTTCTTCATAAATTAAGTATTTCAGTTTGCAGCATTCAACCTTAAGTCAACTATAAGTTAAAGGAAGATGACGACATCAAGGTCGTCAACTTCATACATGCAAAGAACATTTAAAAACTCATATTTTCCATTATCGATTTAGTCTAGAGGATAATTAGGGGATCAACCACAAATTGAAGAAGAGTGAAAATACTTTGGATCACCCTGTATCACAAAATGCTACAAATGCCTTGTAACTTTAATAAATTGTTGCACATACTATGTAAAATATTTGTATGTTCTGATCTGGGAATTGCGCACTTAACTTGGGCATATATATATATTTTAAATTACTAATTTTTTTTTTGAAGAGTTTTTTTTGCTTATAATTAGAACGGATTTCCATATAATTTTACAAAACTTCCTGAAAAATTGACAAAACATTAGAGAAACATTATTATGAAACATAAAATTCGCGTGTAATATTCTTTGAGATATGAGCAGTTTTAGTAAATATTATTTTACTGCGTATGCGCAAAATTTTTATTGCATAGGTTGAAAGCTAGATATATTGAGTATCTTTTGTCAAAAAATCATTCGAATACCGTAAAAATTAAGCAAATTGGTATTTAAGGTACTGATAAGGTTAAAGTATGTTTCAGAGTTGAAATTTCAAAAGGGGGTTAACACATGCCGCGTATTTAATTTGAAGATCCAATTATTTCAGTCACGTTGCAAAAGTTCTTTTTTGTGAAAAACCCCTTATAGGCTTGTAACTTTAACATATTTTTATTTATTTACTAACAAGGAAACATTCAAAAGGTGTCATCTTCAAAAAGTATTGAAAAAAATATATGTGATTCTACTCTTCATTAAACACCAGAAAATGAAAAAATTATCGGCTGAAATTAATTACAGCGACCACAAAAAATTATCAAAATTAAGCATATTTGGCGATTTATCGCTGTTGGCAATACGTTTGCTAACACCGAGATTGCCGTGTACGAACATAACCGAGTTTTGCTTTTCCGCCAAGTACTCAAAATCAATTGCCTAGCAGAGTAAAATCGCCAAATATGCTTAATTTTGATAATTTTTTGTGGTCGCTGTAATTAATTTCAGCCGATAATTTTTTCATTTTCTGGTGTTTTATGAAGAGTAGAATCAAATATATTTTTTTCAATACTTTTTGAAGATGACACCTTTTGAATGTTTCTTTGTAAGATTTGTGAGTTCACAAGGGGTTTTTCACAAAAAAGAACTTTTGCAACGTGATTGAAATAACTGGATCTTCAAATTAAATACGCAGCATGTATAAAACTCTTTATGAAATTTTAATCCTGAAAAATACCTAAAATCTAGGTCGTTCTTTTGCCGACCACTTGCATAATTTTTACTCTGTTCAAATGAATTTTTGACAAAAGTTGCTCAATGTATCTAGCTTTCAACCTATGCATTAAAAAAGTTTCTTTCTCTCGCGCATGCGCTTTAAAATAATATTTACTGAAAATATTCATATCTCAAAGAATATAACACATGTGAATTTTGTGATTCAGAGTAATACTTCTCTAATGTTTTGTTGATTTTTCAGCAAGTTTTGTAAAATTTTATGGAAATCCGTCCTGAAAAATTAGTAATTTTTGAAAAAAAAAAAAAAAAAATCTGCCTAAATAATTGCGTAATTCCCAAAACAAATATTGTACATAAAATGTGAATAATGTATTGAAGTTACAAGTCATTTGTAGCATTTTGTGATACAGGGTGGTCCAAAGTATTTTCGTTCTTCTTCAGTTTGTAGTTGGTTCCCTAATTGACCTCTAGACTAAATCGATAGTGGAAAATATGAGTTTTTAAATGTTCTTTGCATGTATGCAGTTTCAGATCATAACGTCTAGTAATTTTTTAGTTAATTTTAAAAATGTCAAAAAAAAAAAATCTAATAGTTTGAACAACCACTGTTTGAACAACCACATATGAGTGCATTTTTATAAAGATTCATACGATTTATTAAATAGTAAATAAAAGTATTCGAGAAACACAAATGTATTTGAGAATTAATGATGTTACATTAGAATTCCATATTTCCATTTGATCGTGATGGCTTAGATTGTCACCTTTGAATTAAACCATTTATAACTATTTCAAATAAATAAATGAATAAATAAAATAAAATAAAAATAAATAAATAAATAAAAGTGTTTTTGACTTCGGCTCCTCTGTTTGCTGTCACGCTCATTTCCATACTGTTTTTTAAAATGCCTTGAAAATAAAATACACTTCCTTTCCATAAATAACCGGCGACTATCGATTTCAGATATTTTGCAAATATCTCAAAAAGTACTTGGCGAAATGTCTTGAAACTTCAGAAGTTTTAAAAACATGTTATATCGCATCCACATTTTCCCTGTGAATTATTTTTTACAGGATGATCGAATATATATATATATATATATATATATATATATATATATATTAATTTTTTACTGGTCCTTTTATTGTTTTCGGAGCAAAACTTTCACTGAAATATATTAGATACTACACGTTCTTTACATTCTTGAAATTTCAAGAAGAGATCTTTGGCAAAATGTTCTGAAATCGAAAGTGTCCGGTCATGTGCGGAGAGACAGTACATGTTATAAAGGTTCCCTACTGTATCCTGTTAAAAATTGTATAAGAAACTTTATTAGTTTGTGTACATTGAATCCTAAAAAAATTGGATACGTTATGGTCTAAGAGTAATTTCTCTTCAAAACTTGTTTTAATATCTTTATGCTGAAGAAAACATAACGAAAGTAGTGTACAATATTCAGAATTACAACACATAATTTCTATAACTATATAGTATAATAGAATGAATGGTTAGTTTACGAGGGCACATATAAATATTCAAATGCATTATAGGATATAACTGAAAATTACTCAAAGTATATTTTAAATTCTGTTGTGCGTTTTTAATACTTTCTAATAAAGTAAAAAAGGTAAATGTTAAATAATGCAACTGTTAAAAACAGGCGAAATGTGTTCTGCGATCTCTGCGAATTGCATAATTTTTCTTTCTTGTGCATAAAACTACAAGTTTCTTTTCAAAAATGAATTAATTATTTTAAAAATGCAAAAATATATTTATGGTTATAAATGATTAAAAAAAATATAGTAACAAATGGGAGAAATAAACATTGAAAACCATAAATTATAATTATTTAAGTTTCTTTGATAGAAATGAATGTGCTCTTGTCATTATTTAGTAATTTTAAAGAACACTTTGCTTTAACTTCTTGTAAAAGTTAAAATTTAACATAATCTAGAGATTGAAAAGAAAAAAAAAAGAGTACAATAACAATAACATAAAAAGCTGTCTTGTGGAAAATAGAATGAGGGCTTAGCACATTGTAGCCAGAATATTTTCTTATTTTGAACAATAAGTCCTGCTTTGTTCAAACGTTGCATTTTTTAACAAAAACTTTTATGTATTTATGATTAGATCAAATAAATTTTATCCTCAGAAATCCATGCGGTAAATATCATTGTAATATATATATATGCTGACGGCGGCATTTATTGTGTTTAACGCGAATACGAAAAATCTTTCTTAAAGATAAATTACACAGGTCGACATGTAAAATTTTGATTTTATAATTTTGGCTGATCTTTGTTTTTTGATGTGATGAAACCGAAAATGAAGCCAGTTTTTCTCTATCACGTATAGATTTTTGTCAATACAGGGTGCCTGCCTATACAATTTCTTCCATTACTCTTCCACCAATATAATTGTATGGAAAGTTTTATAGTATGTTTCTATGATTAATTAACCGTATATACCTATTGTTGTAATTGTGAAACACTGGTGCGACTTAAAACCATATCAACCATATCAACCAACCTATTTTTATGATGGTATATGTAAGAAATTGTGTCGGTAAACACCCTGTATTGACAAAAATATATACGTGATAGAGAAAAATGGCCTGCATTTTCGGTTTCAGCATATTAAAAAACATAAAGATAATCATCAAATCAAATTTTGTCAACTTCATTATTGTAGGCCTGTGTTACTGTTTCACAGGAACGCCTAAATGCGGGACTCGTTTATATATATATATATATACATATATATAAAGAAAACGTACTTTTACGTAACTCGCAAGCATTATGTTAAATATCATGTGGAAGTTTTTGTTAGGACGTGAATTTGTAATGTTCAATATGTACGACATTTCCTCAAATTTTGTTTTACTTCTTAAAATTTAATTCAGTTGCTAAGTTCTGAACATTGAAATAGTGCTGTTATTATAAATGTCATAAATAAATATATATTGCTCCCATAAGTGAAAGCCGTCTAATTACTACTTCCCTTTCCTAGAGACAGATAAGACAGCTCTTTGTATTATTCGTCCATATTAGACATTCGGGTCAGAAATTTCTTCTACATAGAAAATAATGTCAAAAGAAGAGAAAAATACTACTTTTTTCTTCATCCATCATACCTCATTGTATTCAAAACAGGAATAATGATACAAATGATGTGACGATTCAAAATGACACTTTTTATTTTCAAGGTGTTTAAATTGGTTGATGTAAACACGATTTTGTATTCTTTAATTTTTAACTTGAATCTGAAATTCAGGTTTTTAATGGTTGGTCTGTCTGTGTGTCTTTTACGAACATAAAAAAAAAAAAAAATTAGCAGGAAGCTCAAATTTAGTGCTCTAAATGTTGATATTATGGAGATGCTACTCAAAATTTTTTTTACTCGTACGAATAGTACATGGATATGGACATATATATATGTACACCTATGTGCAAAATTTTTGCTTGATGCAGTTTAACAGCTTCAGACTGAACTAAACAAAAAGAATTGAGCATTTTTTTTTTTTTTTTAATGCGTACAAAATTGCCGTATATACAAAAACTGTCGTATATACAAAAATTGTCGTAAATATACAATATTGTCGTATATACAAAATTGTCGTACAAATAATTGCAAGAAATTAAAACTTGGTATTTTGAAGATCATATGCGGTTGCCACTTTAAATGTTTGATTAAAATTTATAAATTTCGAAGAAAGGTGCGGTTGAAAATTGTCAGAATAATTTGGAACAAACTTTTAAAATTTACAATACCTTAAATTTGTTATAGACGTTAGTATTATATTTAAGATTTTTTTTTTTTTTTTTTTTTTTTTTAACTACGCTCACATACAATATTTGTTATCTCAACCCTTAATCTGTAACCTGTCTTTATATTATTGAAATATAGTGTAAGAGAAAATTGTGCGAGTCCCACACCAGATTATTTGTTTTAGAAAGTGCAGCATCAAAACCATAGCACGCTTAAAGTAACTTTCTCGACAACCGAAATGATTATTTTTTGTTTCTACAATACTTTTTCTATCCCTAACTTTTATCTCTTAAAATTTTCTAACAGGATAATAATAAAAACAAAAATATTATAACTTTTAAATATTTTAAGCACATCACCATATTTAATTGATGCATTAGGGGGAAAATATTGTACCATGAATAAAGGGTGTAAATGATTTTAATCAAATGATTAAAATCAGTGATTTAAATCATGATTTAAATCAAATGATTTTTTTTTTCTTTAAATCATTGATTTTAATTTTAAAAAAAAGTTTTTTTGTGTTTTGTTCTGGACATTTCTTAGAATATTTTTCTAAGGTTATTAAATTCAAATAAAATCAGAAAAGTAAGGAGATATATATCTCAGATTCCACTCACATACTTCAACATTTTTATTTCCTATATGACTCCTTTACTTTTCTTTTGGAACATTTTTTATTGTATATATTATTCTACTTATCAACCTTTCTACAGTAATAGGATATATACACTAACTTGTAAATTATTATTTATTCACAATAGAATCCTATTTCTATTTTACTAGTTTATTTCAAACTTAATAGTTTGAACAGCTTACATATGATTCCAGCCATGATAAGCAGCCATGATCTTTAAATATTTTGATATTAAACATTGTAGATAAAATAAAATTTTCTTTTCTGATTTTCAGTTTGTATTTGAAACTATTTTGTTATTGATTGTTTATCTTTGGAAATTATTAAAAAATACTTTAATAATTAAAAATTTAATTAAGAAATTAATGTACTTTAAAATTATTATTGACAATGTTCATAACAGTGTTTAATTTTGATAATGTTTATGTACAATGCAATTGATAATGTTTATGTGTAAAAGAAAAAATTTGATTTAAAAAAAAAATATATATATATATATCTGTTTTTTTTTTTTTTTAAGTCATGATTTTATACACCCTGCATGAATATATTTCAGTTGAAATGTCTTTCTTTTAATAACCGGTTCGGAAAAGTCAAATTATTATTCGGTATCACAGTGCATGAAATACATAGTTGGAAACATGTTTCTGGAATTTTACTAGTACTACTCCGATTCAAAAAATTAGAATAATGTAAAAAAGAATGAGTTTGATGTTGCTAACGCGTCAATTTGCATACTGCGTCCAGGAAAAAATATATTAAAAGTATCTAATTATCTTCAGAGCATTTATAAATATAACATAAATATTTATTTTTATCTGATATATTAATAATTAACTATTTAAAAAATATTAGAATAATTCAAAGAAATAGAATACCTCGATAGCATGGTTCAAAAAATTAGAATATTCAATTTTTTCTTTGAGAGAACGGCTGCGGGATTAACATCTGTGGGACTATAAAATGTGCTCCGTTGAAAATGAAAAGTCGTTTGGCATTTGATTGTAGCGTAGTATTTGCTTAATATGGGACGAAAGAGCGATTTATCTGAGGCTGTGAAATATCGTATTGTGTACTTGCACGAAATAGGAAAAACACAACTTTTTATAGCAAAAGAAGTGAAATGCTCTCAAGCAAGTGTGAGTAGAGTTTTGAGAGAATATTCTAATAATAAGTGTTTTCAAAATAAACACTTTAAAAGTGGTCGAAAGCCAGTAACTTCAAGAAGAGATGAAAGGCAATTGAAAAAGATTGTGAAGAAACATCGTTTTCGGAGTGTGAGATATGTGCATAGAAAATGGAAAGAAATGGGTATAAATGTCTCCAAATCTACAACACTACGACGACTTCGCAAATTAGGTTTTAGATCACGTGTGCCTAAGATAAACCCATTCTTATCATCTAAGCAAAGGGCTGCTAGAGTTAAATGGTGTAAACAAAGGCTATTTTGGGATCACGACGATTGGAAAAAGATACTTTTCAGCGATGAAAGTGTGTTTTGTGTGTCTCACGGAAATCAAGGTATACGTGTCTGGAGACTCAAACATGAAGCTTATAAGAAAGAATGTTTAAAACGTTCGTTTAAATTTGCGACCTCTGTTATGGTATGGGGCTGCATGACTGCTGAAGGCCCAGGCAGGTTGTGTATTGTTTCTACAACAGTCAATTCAAAAGTCTATCAAGAAATTCTTGAACATTTCATGATTCCTTCAGCTGAGGATTTATGTGATGACGATTTCTTGTTTCAGCAAGATTCAGCTTCTCCCCACACTTCCAAATCAACAACTAAATGGCTCAAAGAGAAGGACATACCTGTACTCCCTTGGCCTGCAAACTCACCCGATCTAAATCCTATCGAGAATTTGTGGGGAATTATGAAGAAACGACTTCAAGAAGTTGCGCCTAGAGACAAAAAAGAACTTATTTCTAGTATAAAGAGCATATGGGCGAATTTGGATAAAAAAGATTGTGAACCTTTAGTTAAAAACATGCCAAAACGTTTAAGAGCTGTCATTAAAGCTAAGGGTGATGCAACAAAGTACTGATTAGCAAGTAAAAATACTTAGAGTTTAAATTATGTTCAATATATTTTCATTATTCTAATTTTTTGAACCATGTTAGAAAGTATTCTAATATTTTGAATTTTTTGTTGTTAGCTGATTTAAATATATTTTCTATTTCATTGTAATGTGTTTACATTTTTATAATCTGCAAAATATGCAGATTCATATTATAGTACTTTATATTTGATATTGTTGATTATTTATTTGATAAATTCGATTTTCATTTCCCTTGACCATATTTCTTTTCATTATTCTAATTTTTTGAATCGGAGTAGTAGTATAATTCATTATACAACTATGTGCGGAACATTTATTCTTCTTTAATGTTATTGATTTGAGGGATTTTGTAAAATTATGAAGCTGTCTGTCAATTTAAAAAAAGCTACTGTGGAAAAAAATGTATATTAAAATTTGCATCGAAAATTCTTTACTTTACAATGAATATTTATAAAACAGTAAATAAAACATGTTTTACTACATAATTTACATAATTTTTGTTATAACGTTTCATATAAATGCAATACTGATGAAAAAAAAGTCTATTAGTTTAACGTAAAGTTTAATTAATGAATTTTTATTTTATTTTATTTTTTAATGTAAAAATAATTTATTGATAAAACGAAGATATTTTATCTGTTAAATTAGTTCTTTCTTTTGTTAGGCTATTTATATGCTTTAGAAAACTTCAAGGCTGTACTTAAACAGTCTAAAAATTTTCACTGGCATGGACATTAACAGACCAATTTTAAATCATTATAAAGTAGTTGATATAGACGGTTTAGGTCCCCCCCCCCATATATTTGTACTCATAAACTTTTACCACAGATCATCCGATATTCATGTTAAGAGAAATGAATTTGGAAGATCAGTCGACACGGTCACAGACTGAAATGTATCAGCTAGTACGATAATACACGATTATGTAAAATATCCCCTTAGTTGATAGTGTTAAGAAAATATCAAATTTCGACTAACTTACAGAGTTTACAAACTAGGATATTGGTAGTCAGTGGCGGCTCGTGCAAATTTTCACAAGTGGGGCCCGATCCATCGTATGATGCGTAATTTGATTTTAATACCTTCATTATTCAAACATTAAAACAAACAGTAATAAAATAAGATGTAAAACGAAATTTCAGATTTTATTTTATTTATTTATTTATTTATTTTTTATGATGGTGAATCTTAAATTCAACACTATGGAAAACATTGCATAAAAATACCTCAAAAATTAAAGTTTTATAAATACAATTGACAAATTCTGCAATGTTCTGATCAATAGAATATCAAAATTTAAATATCTGGAAGCCAGTAGACGGAAATTGCCAAGTTCGATGATCGCTTTCGTCGACATATACATTTGGAGTTTACTATGGTTTTCTCCAAAACTCAAATAAAAAGGACTATGTAACACTTAGAAGGACTTTCTACAGAGAGTACATCACTCAGGTCTAGGACTCTCTTTTAGTCAACTGGCTTTAAACCTAACACTACACACCATTAAAATTTAAATTAAAATGTCTCAGAGTGTAATATTATTTAGCTTACGCTAATCATATCCCTAAATATTTTAATTATAGAACTTCAAGTGTTATATTCATATTTTTTATCTTAAAAAATAAATAAAATAAACCTTAACCAATCTGTAAAAAATTATTTTGGAATTTAGAAAGTCATGATTAATGTAATGTGGATACATATTAAAATAAAAAACCCTCCACGTTTCTCACTTTAAGAGCTTAATTTTAGATAATTTAAATTAACTTTCAATAAAGAAAGAAATAAAACGGGCTATCATCTTTAAAAAAAAAAAAAAAAAAAAAAAAAAGAGAAAGAAAGAAAATAAAAGAAAGAAAAAAAAAAAAAAAACATTGCGGATGTTTATTAAATCGCATTTAAAAGAAAAATCATTTAATAATAATAATAAATCACAATTTTATGCAGCTATGTAATCCATTTATCCATGTAAATCCATTAATTATTTATCTAAAAATTTTACAATTTATTTACATAAAAGTTTTAATACACTATTCTGAAGGAGAAAGAAAAATAAATAAATCGCATATTATTTTTATTTTTATTTATTTTTTTCCCCCTCATTTAAATTCAAAACAAGCTTTTATCTCAAAGGCTAGTCTAGAAAATATTTTTGACTATTACCAGATTTCTTTTTTTTAAACACTAAAATTTTAAACTGTCATATTTAAACTCTAAAGAATTCACCGAAAAATCAATGAGGGAAAAAAAAAAAAAAAAAAACGTAATACAGAAGTCGCCAAATTATATCCGTGAATTGCATGGTTGACAAATTTTATAGGAGGCAGTTTTTTCCCTATAGTTTTGTTCCAAAGGGCCAGACTCTGCTGGGCCCATCGACGAAAAAATTACAGCGTGCTTACACTAATAAAGCAGTTCGTCGCCAAATCTGTTAACCCGATCTTCTAGTAGAATAAACTGTACAAATAAACACACCAATTTCGGCCCGAATGTAAACGGCTCTATTCTCATAGATAAGGAAGGGAAGTAGTAGTCGGTCAGTCATTAGTGATTTGTGACAGCTGAAAAAATATATTGTCAAATAAATGATAATGAAAGAAGATTAAGAAAAAGTTAGATAGACGTGGTTATTTTATATATATGTTTTTGAACAGTTATAAAAAACAAAATTATTATTATTATTATTATTATTACTATTTTAATCGAGAAAAAATTTAGGTGGGGTGGTGCCCGCTGGCCTTTTATGTAGAACCGCCACTGTGGTAGTCATTGGTAAATGGTATTTTAATAGTGGTTCATCTTAATGATGAAAATTTTTCTCACAACGGATATTTATGCGAAATTTTGTCACATTAAAAGAAAACATAAATTTCGAATAACTTACTAAGTTTTGAAAGCAGAATGCTCATTACTAATAATATTTATGCCAGTTTCTTACATGACATTTAAAACTGATCATAAATTTTGAATAACTTACGGAATTTCCGAAAGAGAGCATTCGGAGTTGATTATGCGAGTATCAAAAGAGGATATAAAAAATGATATTTTAAAAGTGGTTTAATATGTTTATAATTAAAATATTTAGCATAACGAACATTTATGCTGAATTCTGTCCTGTTCTCTCATTAAAAAAAAAAAAAAACTTAAATTTGAAATGATTTACGAATTGCTGAAAATAGAATACTCATTATTAAGGTCATTCCTCCCAGTATCATACATGATATTTTAAAGGTGGTGTAAGATCTTTATTCTTTACAATAAAAAATTTCTTTTAATGCAAGTTTAAGCGAAATTTTGCCCTGTCCTCCCAAGTTAAGAAAATCGTAAATTTCTAATAACCTACGAAGTTTTCAAATTTGAATGTTGCAAATCTCTCTCTCTCTCAGTAGGGTTCTTGCTAGTATCATAAGTGATATTTTAAACTGGTCTAACTACTTAAAGAGAATTTTTTATTCATGTGTATACGCATACTAACAATAACAAACTGATTAAACTCGGGACTGACACATCAACTTTGCGATTTTTGGAATCCTTACACCTCCAAACACGTAAAAAAAAAAAAAAAAAAAAAAAAAAAAAAAAAATTACGAATAAATAATTTTGCATACCTATATTATAACAGGCAAACTGATATTTGTTTTCATTCAGCAGTATTTTTCACATTATTGCTCTAGTGACAAGTCTGCTGTCATTTTACCAAAATCGAGTAAAAGAAGAGATACGTAAAGGAATGGATGTCTGTTTCTTATCAGCTACCCCTTTTTTGGAGTAAAATCTCTCCGAGTGCTACAAATCGGATGCGTAAACGAATAGTATCAATTTAATTCGTCATGAATAATAATTATTTTTCTACGTCAAAATATATGTTAATGTGATCGAAAAACTCCATGTGAGAAATGGAGTAAGGAAATCATGTGGAATACTTGTAGTGCCGCTGAAGCAAAAACTCTTACATAATAATTTATGGAAAAAAAAACTGTTATAGTGAATGCAATCTAAAAAATTACAGCTAAACTAAGCTAAAATTATAGTTTCTTACCTTAAAACATTATCTCCCTGTAAACAAATTACTAAAATGGGTGATTGGGCGACTGAATAAAGTTTATAAGAACTCTTTTTTAGTCTTTTTGAATACTTGAAACATTATTAAAAGTAGATTTTATATTTTTTGCGAAAGAGATTTTGCTTAACTACCCTACGCGTGACCGAGAGGTTCTTCTCCCAAAGCTGCTAGAGATGGCGGAAGATGCCGGGAGAGTGAGTGAGTAATGAATGGGTTTTATATCACAGTAGTGCTACACTATGGTCGATTGGAGAAAGTCTGGGACATATACAGTCAGTAACAAAAATGTCCGAACACTAGCAAAAATTCCTATGTAAAAAAAAGTACACTTCATACGGTTTTGTTAGTAAATCCTTATCGAATCCTGTTCTTACACTTTTTAAGAACAGGATTCGACAAGGATTTATTTAACAAAATCGTATGAAGTGTACTTTTTTTACATCGGAATTTTTGCTAGAGTTCGGACACTTTTGTTACCGACTGTACCTAAGGGTGGTCGGGAAATATGCCATCACAATTTTGATCCTCCACAGAGGGGGTGGCTCTCCCGCTTCTGTAACCTCAGCGGTATAATTTCGGAAGATGCCAGGTTCAGTTCCAGGTCGCAATCTTTGGCCTAACCCTTCGGAACTTTTTGGTGGTTTTCACCAAATCTCGGACGAATTCGGACCAACAGGACATAACGTAGTTTAATAAGGCCTAAGATGCTCTCATTATCAGTTGGCCTTAACCCTAATTACTAACTTAAAAACTAAGAATTTCATTCTGAATTAAAAAATTTTGCAACCCTTTTTAATACAGTATTATATATTTTCATAAAAAGAATCCTTTAGAAAATATGGTATTTTAGACGAAATCATTTTTATGTGCAGACTATAAGACTCTTACACTTTTTGTTATTTTTAAAAATATATGTATAATATTGTAGATAAAATATTTTTGAATTTTCTTTTAATATTTAAAGATAAATTAAAAATGTTCCTTTTATCGTACAACATCAAAAATATTGTTAATGTACACGAGGCATGTTCATTATTATTACAATATAATTTAAAGCATGTACTCTATTATACTTCACTCTGGGAGACTCTTACAGTTAATGACAATAAAAAGTAACGAAAAATTTAAAAATAAGGTCATATAAATATTCCAATTCAATTATTTCTTTATCTTAACATTTTATTTATTACTTTACCTATTTTATCACTTAATCTATAGGATGTAATTCCAAAGCTGAAAAATTCTTTAACATTTTAATGAAAGTATTTTTTTTTTCTTTTAGGTACGGGTTAAACCTTTACTGGATGAAGTTAACTTACTTAGGATTATTCAAAGTATCTAAGATGTCTGTGAGCTCTAGTTAGTGAGGCATCTTATATTTTATTCGACTATAAGAATTAAAGTAAGTGGCATATTTTTCTTTAAAATCTCAGTAAAATTAGGTTTTTATTTAAATAAGACACGTTCTGCATTCTCAGCAGAAACCATTTTATCACTTACAAGGAAACATTCAAAAGGTGTCGTCTTCAAAAAAATATTGAAAAAAATATACGTGATTCTACTCTTCCTAAAACACCAGAAAGTGAAAAAATTATCGACTGAAATGAATTACAGCGACCACAAACAATTATCAAAGTTAAGCATATTTGGCGATTTCACATTGTTAGGCGACTGATTTTGAGTACTTGGCGGAGAAGCAAAGCACGGTTCTGTTCGTACAGTTGGTAACAAAAGAGTCCGAACACTAGCAAAACATTCCTATGTAAAAAATAGTACACTTCATACGGTTTTGTTAAATAAATCCTTATCCAATCATGTTCTTAGACTGACTAAAAACAGGATTCGACAAGGATTTATTTAACAAAACCGTATGAAGTGTACTTTTTTCACATAGGAAGTTTTTGCTAGTGTTCGGATACTTTTGTTACCGACTGTACACGGCAATCTCGGTGCTAGAGAACTGAACGCCTAACAGCGCTAAATCGCCAAATATGCTTAATTTTGATAATTTTTTGTGGTCGCTGTAATTCATTTCAGCAGATAATTGTTTTCACTTCCTGGTGTTTTAGGAAGAGTAGAATCACATATATTTTCTTCAATATTTTTTGAAGACGACACCTTTTGAATGTTTCCTTGTTAGCTGTGTAACTACATGAATTTCAAAAGACAGTTGATATGGAATCGAGAAGAACTATCGACAGAAAATGTTTTATTGGTATGGCTTGCATATGATATTCATTATACTGAAGTAAAAATCTACCGAAAACTGTTGTTAAGTGATGAAAAATAATTACTTTTTTGGAAAATGTAAATTTCACAAATACTAAACAGTTGTTTTAGATTGAAAAAATTAAGCATGAACATTCTTCAGATGTAAACGGTAGTGGCAAAGAAGCTTGAAATCAATCACGTCTGCCCTCTCTTTCTGGATAAATATTAAATTTGTTTTTAGTATTCACTTAGGTATATTTATCTATTACTTTAAATATGGTTTAATTATTATAGCATTTCAGTTTTAAATGTTTACATGGCAATTGAAATTAAAATTCTTAATGTTTATATTTTCTACAGTTTCAACTTTAGTGTTTATCTACCTGTCTTTCTATCGATATATCTACATACAGCACTGTTAAAAAAAAAAAAAAAAAAAATCTAAAATAGGTAAAGTAAGATATTTTGATAAAAGCAATTTTCCAAATTGGAAAGTTATGTTTATAACCCAAAATGGGTCAGAAAATCTACCTATTTTGAGATTACAAACTTGTTATGTATGGTTCACTATCTTATTTTATATTTTTGTCTATAATAAATAAAGACGTTGTAGAAAATATTGTATCACTCACCTCTTAAAATAAAAATAAAATCTAACGTGCGTAGATGATCTAAACAAAATATAAATACTTCGTATGTATATATATGTACACTGCAAAAATTAAACCCTGAAACATATCCAGAATTAGTCTCGTATCCAATTTAGGTTGAAATTTTGGGTTATAAACGGAACTTTCCAATTTGGAACATTGCTTTACCGAAATATCTTACAAATTTTTACCTATTTTTGAGTTTTTTTCTTTTTTTTTTTTACACTGAGAGAGAGATAAATAGATACTGTAGCAAAGACCTTCTGAAATAATTCTATATGTATAATATACAAATAAATAAATAAATATATATATTCAAAACAAGTGCTACTTCAGATCTCGATAATTTAAAAATAATACGTAAATATACTACAATTCTGTTTGTCTTCGTCAACCATATTTCTTCAAACCATGGAATCATCTGCAGAAGTGCTGACTCAACGAGTCCAGTGCTACTATAGTGGTGATAACCTATGTGGTAGAGAGAAAATAAGTGATAAGAGAGCGCCGAATAACTGAATGTTTCCAAATTCCTGTTGGTCAATTTGGCACTCCTCCAAACCTTTGGACTCGTTCTCACTGCTAGTCTTAGGAAACGTGGTTTCACTATACACCGAGAAAAAATATATATATATCGCTTTCCTCTAGAATGGATAAGTGGCCATTTTCTAAATCCTTTAACTAGAAATATAGATTTCCGAGCCATGCGCATAAGGCACGCAAATCAAATGAATAGACGAAATGATCGGGAATTTTTAGTGTGCACATTTCTAGATGGTGAAACAATATTCTGAATACTTTAAATATTCTGAATCATTTGTATTGCGAGAAATTATCGCTTGATTTTCTAGAATTGGGTAATAAACTAAGATTATAGTTGCTGAAACCTGCTTCTTGTAGTCTCATTTATTTGCAGAGATTTTTTAATAACTTTGCCCTCGAGAATATAGATCTAGAATTCTAATAGGGGCTTCTAGAACTCGCTTCCCAAGGGGACTAGAATTTATAAGGATGACATGGAACTATTTTTTCTAGAGCCACAATTTAGATTCCAGATGTCAGTTACAGAATTTTTTCTCAGTGTATATTTGATTTAAAATATATATATATATATATATATATATATATATTAAAAATTCGACTTGTAACAGCAATTAAAAATATATTTCATATATTCTTATACTTTCTAATTTACAATTCTGGAATACTAAGCAAAAGAAAAAAGTTTTTTTTTTTCTCATTGCTTTGTTACGAAGTCAAAGATTATTCTAAAGCAATGAAACAATCTACTATCGATTTATACATGAAACATACAAATACAAACAGTTTTAAAAAATGAATCCGGTGGAATATTAATTATAAAAAAAAACATCATGTTTGTAGTCTTTCATTTCATTTATTTTCATCATTCATATCGCTAAATGACATACGATTGGAAGTATTTCCGAATCGCGTAAGTAGAAACATACCATTCAAAAAAGGAAAAAAATAAAACAATAAATATTTTGAAACTTCTTATGGCATCACTTTCACATGACTTGCAAGATCCAATTGATCGGTCATAACCGGGTTTTTCAATCCACGTTCCAGTCACGTATCACTAATTAGAAAAAAAAAAAGTTAAAAAGTAAATAGTGTGTTATGTTTAAAATTGCGTGGTACAAGGTGTACATCTGGGTTTATACCGACAGAACAGCAAAACTAAAAGAAAAGAACGATCTAAATGGGGCGTTGCCGATGTTGTCTTTCTGACCCTTATAAATTCTTGTTTGTGGACATTGGTCAACATTTTCTTAGATAAAAACTTTTAACAAACTTCTAGATTTGACCGATTGCTGGTTTTATTTAACAGCCTTGAAAATCATGCTCGTTAATCAATTTTTACCAGTTTATTATCTTAAATGAAACTGTGTAAACAATAGAGAAAACAATATTTTAATTTAGTTTTTTTTTTTTCCTTTTCTTTGAATGGAATATCGGAAATTATGCCGTATTTTATACAATGCGAAAATTGAAAGTTAGATTTACAGCTTCATGTTTCTCTACATTAAGGTTTCGCTGTATTTTTAATTTTTGGTCGTTAGAAATTTTGAATTACACACTTTTGAATTATTACAATAAATTACCTTTGACTTTAACAATATTTTTACTTTCACCTAACTATGTCTGGGTATGCCAAATTAAGCTTTCACCTCTACTTACAATAAAGTAAATATCTTGCCAGGCAAAGAAAATAGGACGATTCTGGGTTGAACCATTTTTGAATGAAGGTCGGCCATATTTGATGAAAATCGATGAATTAAATAAAAAAATGCTAGAGACGTTATACTTGTTTAAAAGAATTATAAAAATATTAGTTCTTTGCATGAACAGCGTATATCACGCTCTTAGTTTCGAAGATATTAGTTTAAAAAGTTTCACAACTCAAACGAGATCTATTTTTATCTTTTAAAATAGCAACAGTATAAGAAATAATAAAATAATATAATTTTAAACAGAATACGATATTTGATATTTCATTTTCTGTAGCGAATCCTATATATCGTATAATATTTAATATTACAGATGCAAAGCGTTTTACTATCATCGTGACGCGGAAAAAAAAATGTCACTGAAAAAGTTTAAAATTCACAAAAGATATCCATGAAAATGGACGAAGTCAGTTTCTATAATCGAGACGACTAAACCCGTGTTTATTTCATGTCTATAAGACAGATTAAAAAGAACGATAACTAAAAATCTGTTTTTTTTTTTTAATTTTCGTACAACAAATCTACTATTAAAAATATTTTAAACAAGCCATCTTTAACATTTTCTACTTTTACTAAAATATAGTACAAAATTGTAATAAACTCTATTATTTTTCGAATATGCCTAAAGGGGGGGGGGACACAAAAAAGGAATTAGACCAACAGATTGACAAACCAAAGCTATAAATACTTTTCAGCTTTGTTAAATTGTTATTATTATTATTATTATTAGTAGTAGTAGTTGTAGTTGTAGTGTTAATAGTAGTATTATTAGTATTATTATTAGTATTAGTATTTAAGAAATTTAAAATAAATATTGTTAAAACATTGCTAAAAATAAAAGGACATTGAAATTAGAATAAATTGGGGGAAGACACCATAGTTTTTGTTGAATATTTCTGCAAATTCCTCTGTTATTATATTTGTTCTTTTTTGGAATCTTGTAAAAAACTGTAAATTTGAGTATATATTAAAAATATATTTAACTTCAAAAATAATATAAAAACTTTAAAATAAAAGTTTTCTCAACGCATTCGTTTCGACATCTTACCCTAATCTTGCGGTAAGTTGACCGTCTATTTAGGGATAAGAGAGCTTATGTGATTTCAATGTAAAATACATATTTCATAACACATGATTAGCATAAACAAAATGAAAACAAAATACAACCTATTATTTTAATTAATATTTTGCCGAAGATAATGCCCAGACGTAACTTGAAAAGACATAAAAGACAAACCAGACACCTTTCTTCAACTAGACATGTTTCCTATCAGCATTTTACCCCAAAAATATTTCGTCATCTTATCCCAAAACTTTGAAGAAGACGCAAGTCCGCTTACTAACTTAAGGAACCGATACACTTTATAAGTATGGCGGGACCTTGAAGGCCAGACCTTTCAAACCAAAAACTGTAGATTAAACAAATTTTTTTCCTGTTTAATCTACAATTTACATAACTAACTAAACAAGAAACAAGTCAAATTTTTTAACACTTACGAAATGAAGAGAGATGTATTAGCGATCAGTCTAAAGCTGCGTTCAAACACTGGCAACAGAAGGGCGACAAGGGCGGTCTCTATTCAAATCTCTTCGACGTGATTTGAGTCGTCGTTAAGCTAGAAGACAGTTTTCTTCTCTGACAAACCTCCTACTGCGATAATTGCATGGGGAACTTATACCTCTTTTGTAAAAGAGCAATAAAAAGTAAACATGTGCAAAATTTCAAAGGTCACTTTTGGACAATGGATGTAATTTATGACTTTGTTGCTCTGCATGGTTGCTAGTGTTTGAACGAAGCTTAACATATTCCAAAAAATCCCCCAAAATGTAATAACGTTTTGCTACTGACATACCTCTAATATGTGTGGCAGGTGTCACCACCTCTTATAGATAATAGTGATGCCAATGTCCCTCTACGATACCCTGCGTATAAGAGGATGTGACTCAACATATTGTCCAACTTCGCAATTTACCTCAACACTTACCCTACTAAAAATAATAAAATATCGTTTATCCGTATAGAAGACGCTCGTTATACTTAAAATCATAGTATTTATATATATATATATATATATATATATATATTTACCCACTTAACATTGCGAGTTTTTTTTTCGTTTTCATCCCATGCTTTTTCTATAGATTTTTAGCTTCCCCCCTCCCCTCGTTTTTTACATTCTAAAGTACGGTGGTTCCCACCCACCTACCCCTCGACGATAGCTTCAGGGCCCCTACCCAAATTCCTTCCCGAGCTTCGATGTTTTTTTTTTAGTCAGTTCTAATCTTTTATTTCGTAAGTGTTAGTTTTTTTTTTACAAACCTAACATTGTGAGTTTTTTCGTTTTTATCCCATGCTTTTTCTACGGATTTTTGACTCTTTTTTTCCCGTGTTTATATGAATTTTTAGCCGTTTCTCCTCATTTTCTACATTCTAAAGTGCGTTGGCTCCTCCCCCCCCACCGCCGAGTCTTCTTTCTTCTTTTCTTCTTTTGTACTTTTCATGTATCTAAATTCCATCGTAAGAATTATTGAAATCAAAATATACACTTAAAATTGAACTTTGATTACAAAATAAATAAATAAATAAATAAATGAAATAAGAAAAAATAAATAAAGAAAAAGAAAAGAAAAAAAGATAGTAAGAAAGAAAAGATAAAGAAAATCTTTATTTGTAAACCACGTTTGAGAAGTCAAAATAATGGAACAGAATTGAAAATTGCGAATTCTTGTTACAAACCAAGACTGTTTTTTTAGCTAAAACAATTTTATTTGCTGACAATACTTATATTTATACGTATTACGACTTCTATTGTCTTATACTTCTAAATCTTTCTTTTGGGATTTTGCTCTGCTTCAAACTACTTCATCAATAAAATCTCACCGTAGGAAGTTTATTGAATTTGAAAAAAAAAAAAAAAAAAAAAAAAAAGTTAACCCTTATCTTTTGTTTCCTCCAGAGTTAATGATATTAACTGTCATTTATTTTTGAATTTCTCATCTCTAGGAAATTCTCCTCGTACATGGTAGTTTACGATTAAAATCTTTATCCTATTAAAAGTCTTTAGACATCAGAGATTAAAAACTTTATTGAAAAGTTTACGCTTTTTTAAATTCCATAGTGAAAGTGGATAAAAAATGAGTAAGAACTTTTACTATTTTTATGAGAATTTTTTTTTTTTTTTAATTCTGGGAAATTTTCACTTAATCCAAATTCTTTATTGCTAATCGGATATAGGAAAGTTTCACATTAATAGATTCATTTTCCGTGTTGAAGCAACTAATTAAATATGTAGTTAAATTTGTTAAACAAACTGGAAGTCTTATTTTGTTTCTTGTTTTTTATTTTCTGTTATTATTATCATTATTATTATTATTTCAGGAAATAACAACTATTTGTATGTTTTATATACATTTTTATTGGGACATTATTTTAATATTACAACTGACAGATAATATCTAATTTAGATACTTGACATTTTATTCTCAGATAAATAAAGTTTAATTCTGGTTAATAATTTCAAGCTTAGAACATGAAGGCCGTTCTATGAACAGATACACCCGTCATTTCCTTATTCATACACGAGCCAGAAATATTTAAAAATTAATTTTAGAAAATTAAACAGAAGAATTCTTTAGCTATTGCTTTAGAATATAAGGTAAGAATTTAAGGCATTACATTAAAGGAATATAACACCAATTTCCCTATTTAATTATTAATTTATTTTTTCTTAAATTTTGTGGCGGGTATGTCACTTTTTAGAATGGTCTACAGATATCAATATTTTGTAAGCTATCGAAAATGATTCGCCTGGAATGTATGCGAATAATAAAAGAAAATATATCTAGTAAATTTAAATTAAAAAAATAATAAGTCCAAAATATTTTCAAGAACTTTTTTTTTTCTATTTTTAAAACTTTTAAATTCAAATAAGCTCATTAAAAGTTATCGTTGAAATTTAGTATAAATTAATGAAGTTCATCTGAGTGAGAAATTACTTTGTCATTTATTTTCTCTATCATTGATAAAAGATTCTATATGAATACCTCATGAAATAATAATAACAATAAAAAATAATAATAATGTTGCCTACTTGGGGGTTCGTAAGTTGTGCGAGAATGAAAGGCGAAACTTTCAAAAGCTCAGTAGTTTATTTACAAAAAGTTCCAGAAAATTACCGGTCTATAAACGTATCAACTTCAGTTTCACCAGTAAACACAGCTTAAATAACAACTGTCAACAGCCAATTCATAGTACAGACTGTATAAGAGCATTAGCATACAACAATGTAACTGTATTTCCAAAGAGGCTAAGAGCTCTTTATCCAGCAAATGCTTTGGCTAAACTATACTGCAACTCACTCACTTGGCGCGTTCGGCCACTTTTTATACCACTTTATCGAACCCAGAAAAATCTAGAAATTGCTAGTATCTCATTAACCAATCACGTTAGAGTGTCCATCTTCGGTATACCGATAATAAGGATTTTCTCGCCAAAAGTCGCCAAATTCATTACTTGCCTTATTGGAGCTTTGTAATGCGTTTTAAAGGGAAAATTAGGCTATTTAAACGCTGAAACAAACTAGAAATGCAAAAAATTAACATTTTATCAACTTACTAAGCCTCTTTGAAATAATTTCTACCAAAAAAAAAAAGAATTATTTACAAATTCGCAACAATTATAATAATAATTTAGGAAGCTGCTTTTACATTCACGATTTCTATATCAATTCTAAAATAATATTTAGAATATTATAAACGAATATAAGTTCTTATAAAATGAATAACCACAACTTCATGAAATCATTCTTCGAATAAGAAATTACTACTGGTAGCAAGTAAATGAAAGTGTTAAAAGACCTGCCTTTTATCCTTAATTTTTTTCACGACTATATTCATATAATAGTTTTTCCCTTAATTAATCGCCCAAACAAACTATAGAAGAGCACTATTAAAACAAATACTGTTAGAAGAAAAAAAAAAAAAAAAAAAAAAAAGGTCTGTTCCCATCCTGTAAATTTAGAGTTTTCTTAAAAAATATAAATAAGAAATAAAATCTTTTATTAATACCCTCTATTAAATATAGAAAATGATAAAGACCTCGGTTTATGTCTCTAAAAATTTTTTGTTGGCTTTCTGGCATCCTCGATTATGTTTAAATTTCTATGAAATTGATATATAGTATTTATAAATAAGCATAACAGCATTGTCCGTATTAAAAGCAGTGAGAATAGCAACTTTAATTGTCAGAATATAGTATTTAAACTGTACGTGAATTTTAGTAATCAAGCTTAAAATGTACATTAAGTGTAATAAATGCATATTACTTTTAACATAAAAGAATATTTCCCGTCAAAAATTTTGTTAATAGTTTTTATAATTCTTATTCCGAAAAATCTTAATTCAGTGGAGAATAAATATTTTAAAGTGATAATAAAAATTCTAAATTACTTTAATTTGAATAATTCAGATATAAGTTGCTAAACCCGATTAAAGTATATTGTGTAACGTCTAAATAATGTATTGAATGATTTTTATTTTATACAGTTACATCCCTCCCCCACCTCAGAAATGATTAATTTATACATGATGATTTGCCCGGGATAATTATTTAATGGATAACTCAATACGTGTTATAATGTGTCAACTTAAAGATATTTATGTTATTATGTATATTTAATAGTAACTTCGCGCATGAATAATTAAGGAAATTAATAAAAATCCAATGAAATTTATACATGTTGACCAGCTTCCTTCCAGTATCAAAAAATAAGTATTTTAAAGCTTATAATTGCTTTGTAGGCCTTATAGAGTGAAAAATATTTAGATTAATGTATGTATAATGTGCTGATGCCGCATTATAAAAACTTGGAATGGCTTGTTTTAGGTTTAATTTTTTCGTGTTATGCAGTTTAAACTCTCATATATTTCTACACCAGATATACTACACTCGACAGTACCATGTCCGTATTTCATAGTAAGGAAATTAAGAAACCGTGTAAACATAGATTGAAATTGCCATATATTATACAGCTTAAATGCAGATTGTGGGAAAAGAAAAAAAAAAGAGGAGGTTGTAAAAAAATACTTTTTTACAAATATTTTATCGAGCAGCAGAAAAATATAAATATTTGAGATTATGGGTAAATTAAAATTTGTTAAAAATAATTTTTTGATCTAAAATTTAATATATTTTTTTTTTTTATTTCTACTATGTAATGTTTTTGTAATATTAACATTTTTGTCGATTCTGTATGAAAGAAAATTTGAAAATGTGTAATTTTTTATATATTCTAAATAATTTTATTTATAAGTGTAAAACTCATTGCCCTCACAAAATAACAACATTTACGGGATATTTGTGTTAAATGTGCGAATTACGTAATTTTTGTAACTGCACTACTATAGACGATGATAATCCTTTACACAGAGCACTTGTTCTAATGAATTAACTACAGTAAAAAAAAAAAAAAAAAAAAAAAAATAGATGTTAGAGTTAGTATTTTAGAGCTAGTTGTTGAGTATTTTATTAGCGCGATAGTATTTTATCTCACACAACGTTGTGTGAGTATATACAAGCGTCACAAAGCGTAAAACATTCTAATGCTCGAAAAGTGCATTTATTCAGTATAAAACCACAATGTTTAAAAAATATAGTTGTATATTTGATTTAATTATATTTGATATGTTATATGGAACTAAACTCAACATGAATTTCCACCAAAAGATAAATACAATATCACTGGCAAATTTCTAAAAATGTTTTAAAATCGATGTACAATTTAAAATCGTTTTTTATTATTTTGCTAATTAACAATAATAAAAAAAAAAAAAATCTTTCTTTTGACGATTTTGTAGACTCAACGAAGTATTATAAAAAATAACAATAAATAAATAAATAAATAAATAAAATCATTAATAAATCGATCTAATATATTGTTTAAAAATAATTCTTTGAAAATACCAAATCTATAAAAAAAAAAAAAAAAAACAGAAACTTCTTAAAATTCAATAAATGCTATGAGCTATCGCTACCTGCAGCATTTTTTTACAGGATCTATAGCTTATTTTCTACAAACTATGTATCCTGCACTATTTTCTCAATTTTTCATTTATCTTTATCTCAACCCTGCAGTCTCCATCTTCTTGCGACCGTCATTGCGAGTGACTCCGGTTATGTATCATCCGAATGCATCACCAAAAACGGATTATTCTGGGACATCAATCACTTTTAATCCGTCTAAAAACTGATCAAGACTTAACTGGAGCAACAAACAAACAAATACTAGAAGAATCTTTTCGGAGAAACCTTGCTTTTACTGTTTTATGGCATAATTCAGAAAATCAGGCCATCTGGTTAAAAGTTCTTATTGAAAGTGCTGGGATGTCGGACTGATTTGATTGCTTGGCTTAGTGATGTGTAGAGATGAAAAAATTATTGTTAAGCTGTTTTCGCTACCGGTGAAATTTTTATTTATTTATTTTGCAGGTTACAAAACCAGGTTAGTGAATTACATATGTCAAAGCTATCTTTTCCAACACTTTTGATTTTACAATTTTCGTTTCATATTTTACTTTTTCTCCCCTGGTGAGGAATAGTACTTAATCACTTTCACCCGAAACAATTGTTGCATTTTTTTATCGTGTTTTTTTCATCTAAAGTTGTTATTCATCATCATTAAACAACAGCTTTTTAATGACGTGAGAATTATTTATTTCAGACAAAAACAGACAAAATGAAATATATATATATATATATATATATATATATATATATATATATATATATATATATATATATATATATATATATATTCTGTTGTTTTCTTTAGCATCTATTAAAGAAAGATAGAGAAAGAGAGAGATAACGTTGTAAAGACATTTTAAGAAATGAGTACAGTAACTACGGTTAAATATCACAACTTCATACTTTAAAGTGAAAAATTTTATTCATTTGTTAGCAATTTTTGTATATTTAAATATACAGATAGCTATTAAATTAAATTTTATGGAATAATTACATTGAATGACTGAAAATTACATTATTTCATGCAATCGTAGAGAAATTTAAGCACTGGGTGAATACCACTTTTATAGCCACGTGGAATTAATGTAGGTATCTGCCAAGTTTTTTATCTGGCTTTTGGAAATACTGCAAAGCTTTTTTGTGAATATAGATAGTCTTGGCACTAAATTAAAATCTGCAATAAGTAGATTAATTAAAACGAACGAACTTTTTCTTTCAGACAGCAAAAAAGCATTGTCACATAATTGCGGTATCAGGGTTTAAACTGCCATTAGTGTTTTAGCATTTTGCTAAAAGGTATCATATTTTGCTAAAAGAAGTCGGTAAGAATTTCGCTAAAAAGCTAAAACTGTATAACTGTATAAAATATCTCTCTATAATAATTCAGATTTTTTTTTTTTTTTGTAATATTTGCAGGCAAAAACTACGAAAGGACTGAAATTTTTGGGAATCCTTATTTATATAGTAAATTGGATTTATTTTTAATTTTCAATGATTGAATTTAAATGCAAAAATATTTAAAAGTATGTTAGAATTCAGAATTTGCTTCATAGAAGCATTTTTAGCACTAGTATTTCACGATTATCTACCACTACACTTTACTTGATTTTTAAATTGCTTTTACATTTTACACATATGATATGAATACCTCTTTTTCCTATTGATAAAATCAAAACATAGTTTCCCTGATTCATATTTTTAAAGTCACAAATATGGATGCTTGGTTAAAATCATCAATGAACAAAAAGGAATAGAAAACAAAACTGAGGATAACAAAGCTAAATAAAAGAAATCAATGGTATACAAAGAATTAACTTTCGAAAAAGCTAAAATAGTGCTTGCCTATTTTCGCTAAAATGCTAAAGTAATTGTTTTGCCAGGTTAAACCCTGGCGGTAGTCCATCTTGAATAGAGCAGGAAGTCTTGCAAAATATATGTATATATATGCATGTGTGTTTGTGTTACATTTTTTCGTAAATCGAAACATTACGTCCATTTTTGCGGACATTCCTATTTCCCCGGCAGAAGAGATATGGGTTGTTGCTTTACGTTATTTCAATTTTCAGTTCTTATGGTTGTTTAAAAATATATATATATATATTCAGGCAACGAATCTTATGGTTTTTGATATATATTTTACTCATTTGAAATATTTAAATTCCGTTTTCTCAGTTTGCATTTTCTCATGAATTCAAAGTGCTAAAATTTCTACAGATATTTAAGAAAAGACTTTATCTTTATTTTGTATATTTAATGAAATCATTTTAAAAGAATTAAGAATGGGTTTTGAAATTTATTAATTAGTTTTCGAGAGAAAAATTAAAAAGAGCATATCTAGGTAAAAGTTTGGGAAAAAAATGCTTTTATTATATTTTTCTTTTAATATTTTTCTTTTAACTTTGTTGCAAAATCCGTCCTTAATTCTTTGAAATAGCATCTATTAAACATCCAAAAAATATTAAGTCTTTTCTTAAATATTTTTAGAAGTTTTAGCATTTTCAAGATCATGCCTTTATGAAAAATTACAAACTAAGAAAACGCAATTTATAGATTTCAGATCTGTAAAAAAAAAAAAAAAAAAAATCCTTAGAATTGCTTCCTGAATATATATTTTATCGAACAAAACCTAATATAGTTCAATTTATAAATGTTAAATGGAAATATAAGCTTTTATGTGAAACTTACTTTAGTGGTGCCGTCAAAGGTGCCAAAAAAATCCCTTAATGAGGATATTTCATGATTTATTATTTTGTACTTTTCCACATAGGTATTGTTTACTGCTGTTTGTCATAAGTTTTTTTTAGTTTATAAATTTATTACTTCCTGTTTTGTATTAAAAAAGTTTTCACACACACATACATAGGGGAGAACCGTGTATTATGGACCATTGTGTTTAACAGACCATGAGGAAATTTATATGTCTAGATGGTGAAATAATTTCATTGCCTTCAGTGAATATTATTGTTACACAAACCTTGGAATGACTTGTACATGCATACCTGTATTTTGACGATTATGAAATTGAATTTTCGGTTTATATGATCATTGATGTAACAAGTATGTTAAAATGGAAGTATTACCTTCTGCTGTTAGGTAATTGTAATATAATTTTCGCGTTAATAGTAGCAAATGTACTTATTTTATGAACAATTTAGACATGCGTTTCATGGGCATCAAATTTGCATAGCGATTTTTGATTGGAAACCACGTTGCTCTGTTTACGCGTGTAATATGAACCATGCTGTGTTGTGTAATATGTACCAGTGGTCCATAATAAAAACAGAGAGATTTTGTTAATGATCGGCGTATATATGTCGCACACTCAAAATCTTGAGGCTACAGAATGGGCCAGGGAAGCAGGGGTAATCAAATTATCACTTCTTTCGCACACTACCCATTGGATATAACCTTTAGACCTCCCATTTTTTTTCGTCCATTAACTATTTTTTTTCGTCCATTTCTACTATTCCCAAGAGATGTACAAGTGTGTGATGGAACATGCTGGACAGTTCGTTTCACAATTCCAAGTGTGTCAACTGTTGGGGAACGGGAAGGACCACTATGGACCACTTGGTCGATATTACACGAACGTGTGTGTAATATGGACTACCGATACATAAATAAAATAATAATTTCCTGCAATTATTAATAGTTCCCAGAGTACTTTACCAAGCTTGAACTATGCAATTATACCATTGTAATGAGCAGCCAACAAATTAAATCTTTTTAATTTAATAATTTTAGTTTTATGAGCATTCTTGCTTAGGGGTTCCATAATACACTGTTCTCCCCTATATATTTTAAGTTTTAAGTTTTATGTTTTCCTCATGAGAGAACCAGAGTCTCTTAAAATAAGCGATTTCTTTACATCTTAAATTGTGATGGCATATCAAGTATTTCTGCAATCTATTTGAAGTTATTAAAAAACTGTTCTAAGAATAATTTTTGCTTTTAAAATATAATAGTGTTTGTTTACGCATCTGATCAAAACACATGACACAAATTAATTAGATCGCCGATTCGATAATAAAACACTTTAATTTCACAATATAACATTTGTTCGGCTCAAAAAAGCATGAACTCGCGCGATCACATTTTTCTTCTCTCTTTTCATTTCGTTTTCCACAGTAGGCCCGCACAAACGGAATATCACACTTTTTCCGGAGGGGTGTGCGAAGCACAAGCATGTGCGGCACGTAATACTCATTGGCAAAATGTCAATACAGAACATCCCGCCCCACCTTGCAATTTTTTTTAAACATTCAAGACACGTATAATAATTACACAATTCTAAAATTACAATATCACAAATAAAATTAAACACTTATGAAATAAAATACACTATATACATATAACAATAATGACACATTTAATAAACACAAATAATTTTACTTATTCATTCATGGGTAGGAGGCACAACTTTGTGATTGGACGTTTATAAGTGCCCAAGGCAGTTTTAACTTCAACTACTCTTACTTTTGAGTCTTTGTCTGGGTAAGTAGCAGAAATTCTGCCCAATGACCACAGACATGGGGGCAAATTATCTTTGATAACGACCAAATTTCCTACCTCCACATTATTTTTCTCGAACTTCCACTTGCTCCTCTGCTGCAAGTTGCTCAAATGATCAGAGCTCCACCTCTTCCAGATCACTTGAATAAATTTTGTTAATTTTTGCCAATGATCCAGCCCATTTTCACCAATATTTGTTAAATCAGGCTCAACCATTGATGTAATAGGTCGACCAATCAAAAAATGGGAAGGGGTTAAGACATTAAGATCGTTTATATCCGCCGACAAAGGAACAAGTGGTCGAGAATTTAAGATTCCCTCAACTTGGATTAAAACTGTTAGAAATTCTTCATAAGTTAGTTTTGAATTTCCAACAACTCTCTTTAAGTAATACTTAATGGATTTAACTCCAGCCTCCCAGATACCTCCAAAATTTGGGGCTCTAGGGGGGAGAAATTTCCAATCAATACCTTCTGATGACATGAAATCGGCAAGTTTTTCATCTGGCTGGTTTACTAATCTGTGCAATTTTTTAAGCTCAGCATTCGCGCCTACAAAATTTTTAGCATTGTCAGTAAAAAATTTTGCACACTTGCCCCGCCGAAAAATGAACCTTTTAAGTGCTGCAATAAATGAGGCTGATGTCATGTCTGACACCACTTCCAAATGCATTGCCTTAGTAACAAAACAGATAAATGTACATACATAAATTTTATGGTACACACCTTTCCTTTGACCCCTATACTTAATATAAAAATGTCCGCAGAAGTCCGCTCCAGTAATGTTAAAGGGAAAGGTTTTTCTCACTCTCTCCTCAGGCAAATCACCCATTAATTGGTCGATTACCTGAGGTTTTGCTTTGAAACAGGTTACGCAATTATGCACAATTTTTCTACATGTGCTTCTCCCATTAATAATCCAAAATTGTTGCCTGATTTGGTGCAGTAAAGCTTGAGGCCCCGAGTGCAGATACTTTACATGAAAATAATTAACAATTAAATCAGTTAATCTATGTTTAGAAGGCAACAAAAGGGGGAACTTTCTGTCGTAATTCAAATCACTATTACTCAACCTGCCTCCTACCCTTAAAATACCATCCTTATCAAGAAAGGAGTTTAAATTTGCAAGGGGGCTGGTTTTGGATCCTTTTTTGGCACCCATTTCCTCCTGAAAATGTTGTCTTTGAACCCTTTTTATAATAAAAAATTCAGCTCTTTTCAATTCGGCAGCTTCTAAAGGACCGCTCCTCTTTCTTTTCCCCCGGCAGTTCTCTGTGAACCTGAAAATAAAGCTTAAAATACGAATAATTTTAAAATATTTGTTACTTATATTGAGAAAATTGTCAATAAAGGAGTCAACATTAACACTGAAAGAAAATAAGTTAGAGTCACTAATTTTCAGTTCCTCATGAAAGTCACTTAAAGTAATTGCTACTGGAATGTCTCTTTTAGGATAGTCATTCCCAGTAAAGAACCTTGGTCCCCTCCACCATAGTTCATTCTCATTGAGCTTATCTGGGTCTACACCTCTTGAGATTAAGTCCGCGGGATTTTCCCCGGATGAGACATATCGCCACTGTTGTACATCTGTAAGTTTTTGAATTTTGGCCACTCTATTGGACACGAATGTCTTAAGTTTGAAGGGTTCCTTCTGTAGCCAAGAAAGAACGATCATTGAGTCACTTCATAAGAATATGTTGTTAAAGTCCATTCTTAGAGCTGCTAGCACGCGTTCGATCAGTTTTGCCAACAACAACGCTGCGCATAATTCTAAGCGCGGTATAGTTAATTTCTTTAGTGGTGCTACCCTGGATTTACTTGTCACCAATCGTATAGAAACTTCGTCAGATTGCGACTTGGATTTACAATATATGACAGCACCGTATGCCAGTTCCGATGCATCGCAGAAACCGTGAATCTCAATTTGTACTGCCGATGGCAGTATAATGCATCTTTCTACTTTCATCTCTCTTATGGACTGCAAAGATACTGTAAATTTACGCCAATCCTTTGATTCTTTCTCTGGCAGGAGGTCATTCCAGTCAAGCCTTAATAACCAAAGTTGCTGCATAAAAATTTTAGCCTTTGTGATAACAGGTCCTAATAACCCCAAGGGGTCAAACAATTTTGCAATAAGTGATAGAACTGACCTTTTAGTAATTTCTGTTAAATCTGCACAGTTCACCTTAAATGAAAAAGCATCTAAATTATGCTGGCAACAGACACCTAAAGTTAAAGATTCCTCTCGTTCACCAAACTCATAGTTTGCATCATCATTTTTAATGAACTCGGGGTGATTACTGTGCCACTTGTGCAAAGACATTCCTGAAGACTTAAGAATGCCTATTAGCTCATTTTGAATAATTTTAGCCTTTTCCAAGGAGCTAGCTCCAGTTAGGACATCGTCCATATAAAAATCCTCTCTAAGTACTGGAGCTGCGTTAGGGAAATTTGGCTCTTTTCTTCGGCTAACTGTTTTAATGTTCTCATAGCTAGAAATGGTGCACTGACCGTTCCGTATGTAACAGTTAGTAACTCGTAAGTTTTGGGGGGTTCATGAGCACTATTGCTCCACAAAATTCTTTGTAAAGCATGTTGACTCGGGTCTATTAAAATCTGTCTGTACATCATTTTCACATCTGCTGTGAACGCATAAATGTATCTTCTAAATCTTATCATAATAGAAAATAAATCTTCCTGAATGACTCCTCCATTATATTGGAGTGAATTTAAAGATAAACCATTGGAAAATTCACTTGAACAATTAAAAACAACACGCAGTTTGGTTGTAGTTTTATCAGGTTTGTATATTCCAGGATGAGTCGCATAATAACATATTTTGGGTTCTTTTTCCTCAATTACTTCTCTAAGATGACCCAATTCTTTATATTCTTCTAAAAAACCTTTATAAAGGCTTAAATACTTTTCATCTTTCGATAATCGGGTCCACAGCGATCTGAGTCGTTTAAGAGCAACCTCACGAGAATCTCCTAAGCACGAAGGATCAGTTTTAAGAGGCATCGATACTACGTATCTCCCCTCTTCACTTCTCCAATGAGTTCGCGAGAAATGCTCTTCGCAAATAGAATTTTCTTTAGATTTGGTTACCCCCATTTCAACATTCTCAATCTCCCAGAATTTTTTTAAAGTTGTATTTAGATCCCCATCAAGAATCAGACCGCAATGACCCATACTCGCACCTTGTTGCTCGAAACTATCTGAAGCAACATAGCCAAATTTTGTGTTCTGTAACAACAAAGAAGAATTTTCCGCATATATCTGTCCTGGCGTAAGTAACTCATAGAAAATCTCTGCACCTAACAATATATCTATTTCACCAGGGATATTAAAGCTAAAATCCGCTAAATGGACTGTATCTGACACCTCAACATTTACATTAATTATCCTCTGAGGAACAAGGTCGGTGATTTTCTTAACGATGAACATATTTAGATTCCTCTGAAAATCTCCCGTCTTATTTGCTATGGTAGCTCTCACGCAGCCCTTTACTACAACTGACGAATCGTTTAGACACGAAATCAAAGTATTTATTTTTTCTGCTTTGAGCTGTAGACGATTTACACATTTTTCACTGACTAGGCAGACTTGACTTCCCACGTCTAACAAGCATCTACACTCCACCCACTGATTATATTTATTTTTTATCAGCGCTCGAATTGTGCTTAGCAACACATTTCTAGTTCTTACAAAACTCGTAGCAACAATCGAGTCTGTATTCACAGATTTCACCTGAGTCACTTGACTATTTGCCCCTACTCCATACACCTGACCGCCAATGCCAATCTCAGAATAACTTGTATTTTGATTTTGCGAATTTTGTCTCAAATCCCTATTTACATTCTCATTGGAAAAGTGAAGAAGTTGATGATGTGGTTTCTTACACATGAAACAATTGCGCACTTTACATTGTCTGAAATTACAGTTTTGCAATAAACACTTAAAGCAAGCCTTAGTATTTTTTACAACTTCTACCCTCTCGTGTGGCGTTAGCCTTTTAAACTGCGGGCAGTTCTGGAGTAAGTGAGATTCATTACCCTTACACAAACCGCATTTGTTATTTTTCATCTCTGACAAAAATACATTAGCACCTTTATTAAACTTACGAGATGAATTGTAATTCTCAGGCTGTTTACCTCGCGAAGTTGTGTATAAGTCAACCTCCTGCGCTAATTTTAAGGGATTAAACCACTCATTTCCTTGTCTAATACTTATATGCGACGCGACCTCTTTATCTAAAGTTTGGAAGATTTTATCCGCTACAATTAATTGGTTTAGTGTATCAAAATCCGAAACTTTTCTCAGTTTCAAATAATAGTCCCAATTTGTTTTTAACCGAGACGCAAATTGCACGTATGTTTCGCCATGTTGTCCACTCGCCTTTCGAAATTGTTCCAAATACGCCATAGCAGTGGGTTCAAATTCTCGCAAAATTAATGATTTCACTTTCTCATAATCTCCAATTTCCGTATCTTTTAAATATGTAATTATATTGGAAGCCTTTTCGCCTACTAAATTTAAAAGAATTTCCGCTTTATGTTTGCTTGGAACATCCTTCGCTACAAAGGCTCTCTCTAAAGAAGCAAAAAATAAACACCAGCCCTCAGGTTTAATAGGCAATTTCATAGTTAATGTTCGATCACTTTAGTGCATCTTAGTGCATCTAAATTACACGACTCAGAATCTTTATCACTATTGACTTCCGATTTATTTTAAAATTTTAATTTCTGAAGTTCTAACTCAGCTTTAACCCTATCAAGTTTAATTTTCTCCAATTCCAGAAGTCGCTGTTCACCATTTTTTCGTTCATCAATTATTGAATTGCCGATAGAAATTACCTGCCCTGGATCCGACTTATACAACGCACTGTTTGATATAATACTATTTAATTCAGCCACGGTCATTTTTTCATTAATTTTTTCTCCTATTTCTTCGGCTATAAGCCTCAGATCGCTTTTTATTGCGTTTTTGAACATATTTATATTTCTCAATTTACTTTATAATAAATAAAAAGGAGGAATAATCTCACTTACTCAAATAACGAACACTTAAATCACGAATACTAAATAATCACAAACAATAAATTCAATCAAAAAAAGGGAAAAGAATTTGCTCTTACCTGAGATCACTGCGATCCCTATTTTCTATCACTAAGCTGATGTAATTCATAGTTCCTCTCACAAATAACAAGTATTGTTCACAAAAAACACGTATTCTTCACAAATACCACTGAATTCTTAATTAATCAGCAAAATAAACAGCCATTCTGTTCAGTTACTTTCCACAAATGTTCGAAAACCATTGTTCTTATTACGCAATTCGAAACTAAATTATTAACACCAATCACTCGTTAAATTACACTTATTACTCCGGCCTCTAGGACCAGATGTTTACGCATCTGATCAAAACACATGACACAAATCAATTAGATCGCTGATTCGATAATAAAACACTTTAATTTCACAATATAACATTTGTTCGGCTCAAAAAAGCACGAACTCGCACGATCACATTTTTCTTCTCTCTTTTCATTTCGTTTTCCACAGTAGGCCAGCACAAACGGAATATCACACTTTTTCCGGAGGGGTGTGCGAAGCACAAGCATGTGCGGTACGTAATACTCATTGGCAAATGTCAATACAGAACAGTGTTCTTTTTTAATTATTATCTACTTTAAATTTGTTAGTTAAATATATTACTTTTTCTTTTTGTAAGGATATCAGTTAATCGATAGACATTATAAAAATAATTTTTTTCTCTTTTTCTGTCTCATATGCTTGATTTTCGCCTTTGTTACACATAGTTTTGAGTTATCCCACCTTATATACGTGTGTGTATATATATACACACACGTACAAATCAACACACACACACACACACACACACACACACATATATATATATATATACATATGTGTGTGCATTATTTTTTACTGTGCTAGACTACCGTAGTAAAATTATAGTTGTCTTACATAATGTACTTTTGTAATCTATCACGTAAAATATTTAAACTTAGGAATAAAAAATATTGCATAAAGATGCTGCCAGTTTGAGATCAGGAAAAAAAAAAAAGAACGAACAAATAATTAAGTCAAGTCAATACACACAAATGTTAAGTTTTTCGCATGCTTGAATTCCATAATAATAACAACTCCTAATTGTTAAAAGAACAATCGTTAAGGGATTACTAAACAGTTAAAACGTAAGAAAATCGTTGCATTTTCCCACCTCGTTTACTAACATAATGTAAGTAACTTATTTAAATTATGAAAGATAATTCCGTGTTCTGTGTTAAGACGATCTCACAATTGCATTTTAAATAAGGAATATGCTATAAATCTACCCCAAAAAGATGAGAAATTTTCAAAATTCCATAAAAATATCAACAAAATAAATAAGTAAATAAAGTAAATAAGTTAAAAATAAATAAGTAAATAAAGTAAATAAGTTAAAAATAAATAAGTAAATAAGTAAAAAATGGAAGTTCCTTCAGCTGTACATGATATATTTGAAATCTTTTTGGTTAAAAAGTATTAAAATCAATACCAAATAAATATACTACATTAAAATAATTTCATTAAATATTGGTCTGCCAATTGAACTAAAATATTTTTTTGTATGTTTTATGAATATTTCCCTTACTACAATGCTCCCCTCCGCAGCCTTGATTTTGTGTATTTTGAAATGAATAACATTATGTATGTTGTATAACAACTAAAACATAATATACAAATATGAAGTGCTAATTTAATTACGTCACGTATTGTTTTATATATTTTGTGTTTTATTATAGTTATTATTACTATTAAAATAAATTTATTAAATGTTATTGCTCTGCTAATTGGACTAAAATAAAATACGATGTTTCTATAAAATTTTCAGAAATTTATATGAATTTGAAGGTATGTCTATCTATTTACAATTTTTTTTTTTGTTTTTTTAAATGAATACATGGGATAACTAAAAATTTTTAATAAATAATAGTAAACTTTCAAAAATATTCAACGGAATAAATTTAAAAAAAAAAAAAAAAAAAAAAAAAAAAAAAAAAAGAAAAATCATCTTTTATCAAAGACTTTATTGTCTAATATGAAAGGGGGGGGGGTATAGTTGTTGGGTCCAGTTTTGTCAGAATACTAAGAATGAGAAAAATCTATATTATTATACTTTTCTTTCTTTCTTTCTTTTTCTTTTGTTGTTGTTGTGGGGGGGGGGGGGGAGGAGTATATATTCAGAATTTAAGAAAAGCTTAGTAGTAATAATTATTTTTCTTTTCTAAATAACTGTTGTTATTTTTAGTAACTGTGGGAAGTTATTTGTAAAACTATATTAATTTTAATACATTTCTATCATATAAACTACAATTCATGCCTTTGGAACTTTTCTTTTTCTTTGTAAATCTGTGGAAATAGAATTTAGAGACGTCTATTTATTCTATTTTATAATGGCAATTAAATAACGTATTTTCTGAGATAAGTGCTTTTAAGAAACAGATAAAGATTAATTCCCAATAGTTTTCAAAAAATTAAACTGGTATAATAGCCGTGTTCTCAAAAATTTTCAGATGATCCCGTATGAACTTATCAAATACTTGTGTAAACATTTAAAATGAAGAGAAGTGTTTGCGTTTACGATTACAATATTACTACTAATAATAATAATGCTTAAAATAATATCAGTATTATTTTAAATAAATGTAAATATTTTTTAATTCTTTATATAAAAATATGCATTTCGATTTCATTTGAATTATTATTGTAGAATTATTACAAACAATTTTTGAATTCTTTATATAAAATAGAAGTTTCAAATGATAAACAACTCATAACATAAGTAAAATATTTTATATATATTGTACGAAATTATTCGTAGAGCTCATATAGCACTTTTATAGTACATTATAGTACTTTTACATTGTATTCTATGCACTTATGTAGTATTTTTATATTATATACACTTCTGCTCAAAAGTTTAGCAAGATTTGCAAACGATCAGTTTTTTTTCAATTTAAAAATTTAGCTCTCGATGAAATGTTTTCAAACGTTAGATATTTAAAGAACTGGGTCTTCCTCATGTTTTTCAGTGAAGATTGGTTTAAGACAACATCTGGGGGGCTGATAACAAATTGAGCAAAATCAATAATATTTATGATCTCGCTGTATCGTTAAGTGAACAAAATAAACTGTAACTTTAGGATATGTTAATATAGACCCGGTTCAAATTGTGGATGCGTTTGTGTGACGATAGGATAACGGAGATATAATCATTTATTTTAAAACTCAAAAAAAAAAAAAAAAAAAAAAAAATCAGCATGTTTTTGTATTTATAATATACAGAGTTTTTAACGAAAATTATTCTCACTTTCAGAAAAGTTGAAAAAAAAAAAAGAAAAACTCTTAAACAACATACTGCAATCGGAAGACAAATATATTAAACATCTCATGAAATATGAACATTTTTATGAAAGAAGTTTTCACTGCGCATGTGCGAAAGATAGAAATTTTTTGATTACATAGGTTGAAAACTAGATATATTGGGAAACATTTTTCAAAAGTCCATATGAATAGCGTAAACATTAAGCAAATTATTCGAAAAAGAACGAGATAGATTTTAAGTATTTGCCAAGAGATAAAATTTCATAAGTGGTTTTTCACATACCGCGTAATGAATTTAGAGATCCAATTATTTTAAGCACTTACCAAAAGAACTTTTTTGTGAAAAACCCATTATCATATCACAAATCTTATTAAATAAACAAAAATATGTTAGAGTTACAAGCTTATCAGGGGTTTTTCACAAAAAAGTACTTTTGGAGCGTGGTTCAAATAATTGGATCTTCGAATTAATTGCGCGGCATGTGAAAAACTCCTTAGGAAATTTCAACTCTTGGAAAATATCTAAAATCTAGCTCGTTCTTTTGCCGACAATTTGCTTAATTTTTACTCTATTCAAATGCGCCTTTGCCAAAAGTTGCTTTACATATAGCTTTAAACCTATGCATTTTTTTTTTTTTTTTTTTAAATCTTTCGTTTATTCGCATTGAAAGCGTTTTTCATAAAAATGCTCATATTTCATGAGATATTTAAGATATTTATTTGTATTCCAGTTGCAGTATGTTGTTTCAAAAGTGTTTTTTCAATTTAACTGAAAGTGAGAATAGTTTTTGTTTAAAACTCTGCATATTATAAATAAAAAACCTGCCATTTTTTTTCCTTCTTGAGCTTTAAAATAAATGCTTATATCTCCGTTATTTAATATGTTATCGTCACACAAATTCATCCACAAATTGTACCGAGTGTATATTAGCATACCTTAAAGTTGGGTGATCAGAAACATTATTGATTTTGCTCAACTTGTTAGCGGCCCCTAAATGTTGCCTTAAACCAATCTTCACTGAAAAACATAAGGAAGACCTAGTTCTTTAAATACTCAATGTTTAAAAATATTTCATCATAAGATAAGTTAAAAAAAAAAAAAAAAAAAAAAAAAGATCGTTTGCAAACCTTTCTAAACTTTTGAGCAGGAGTGTACAAATAAAATATTGCATTTGAGAGGTTTTTTTTTTTTTTTTTTTTTTTTTAAGTGAATACAAATAGAATCTAGGAATGTAGCAATTCTATTTTATAAATTGTATTATAGTTACATACTTCCATAAATAAAATCAGGCAAAATAAACTGAATTTTAGTCCCCTCCCCCCTCATCTAGTGCTCTCTTTCACGCATAGAAAAAAAATAAGAAACAATTAGTTTATTTACCCAAATATTTGTTTTTAAATGAATTAAAATAGTGTACATTAAACAAAAATAAATACGGATAAAGCTTTCTATAATTTTTCTTTTCTTTTCTTTTTTCTTTTTTTTTTTTTTTTTTTTTTTTAGAGCAATTGAAAGTTAATTCATTTTATATGCGGTAACATTTTGAATTTTCCCAATATTTACTTGTGCTTTTCATAAAAATAGCTCAATACATTTAACTAATAAATCAAGAAACTAAATCTTGTTAAGATTTTTCGTACATGCAGTTAAAAATTATTTAGTAAAAATACTCATATTTTATCAAGTATTAAATATTTTTACATTCTGATAGCAGTATATTTTCTCTATTTTAGTATGTCAAGTTTTCTTAAAATTACATTGCCTTAGTATCAAAACCAAGCATGTTGTTAAAAAAAAAAAAAAAAAAAAAATATGTTGTTTAAGAAACCTTTACATATGCATAACATAATACATAATTATTTTGTACAAATGATTATAAATAAAAATAAGAAGCATTACAATTAAATGTTACACATCTAACACATTTCAAGCATTATTTTTTACATAGTGATCCCGAACATATTTTCTCTTTAATTTACCATTGGTCCCTTTCTTAACTTTGGGACAAAACCTGAAATACCTGAGGTATAGTAAGTTTTTTACACACCTGGAACTTCAGAATCATTCATCAAGTATTTTTCTATATATATTTGACAAAACATCAAAAAATAGAAAGTGTCCGAAAATTTATGGAAAGGTAGTGTTGTAAACAAAAATAAATAAACAAAAAGTAAAATAAAGTTTTAAATTATGAATAATTCAAGAGGGATGTTAAATAATAATTATAATGTTTCGAAAAAAAAATTAAATTCAGATCACTCCTGCACTTCATTTTCTGATTAATGACAAGGAAATCTTTTTCGTGCTAACACAGGTGTATATTTATTCATGCGTAGATTTTTAAAACCATAATAACTTAAATTTAAGCTGTTCAAATCTTCTAAATATTCAGATCTCATAAAAGTAGTGTTGTAACTTCCAAGGTAGCAAGTTAAGTAACAAAGAAAAAAAAAAAAAAAAAAGGATTGTAATGCACGTCTTATTTTCCATTTAGGCAATTTGTAACTTTTTAAAATTATTTGTGACATTTACGTTAAGAAACAGTTTCTGTGAAGATTTGCATTTGAAACTGGTTCTTTTGTCATAATTAACTTAAAGTTCATCTCGAATAATGTGTTTTATCATGTGTTTTATCATAAAAAAAAATATCGTCGTTTCGTTCTTTCAAATAATAATTCAAATATTTTACTTAAGGTCTTCTTCAGTTATATGCGGATTACTAAATTACTTAAAATTAAAATAATTATTATAAAATAATAAAGAAGAAGAGAAAAAGGTGAAAATATGATGTACTATATAAGTAATATGTAAATTATGATGCACATCTTATTTTTCATTTAGGCAATGAGCAACATTTTAAAATTAATTATAATATTTACATTTTAAAACAGTATCTGTGAAGATTTTCATTTGAAATCGAGGTTCGTTGTCGTAATTAACTTAAAATTCAACTTGAATAATAGGTTTATCATAAAAATTGAGAAAAAGGAGATACAGTAATAGTGATACTATACCAATATCAATTAAAATTAGAAAAAAATATTAAAATTAATTATCTTTGAATTGGTGAATATTAATATCTATAATTTCAAATGTTTAATCAGATATTATTATGAAATAATGTTTGTCGAATATTTCTTAAAGTTTTATGTAATTTTTAGAAAAAGAAAAGAAAAGAAAAGACAAACACACAGACACAAAAACATCTCATTGTGCATAAATATTATTATTAATAATAAATGGATTGTTTTGTATGAAAAATATATTAAATATTAAAAGTTATATAAAAGACAGCATTTATGCTATTTTTTTTTTCTTTTAATATTATTATTAATGCTAATAAATAATTTTATTCTTTTATCACCAACGTTATGTTTTTTTTTTTTTCTCAATTAGCTTTTACAATAAAATACAAAGCAATATTTCTATTATATAATAACAAAAATTTTATAATAAACATCCTACATAACTGAACAATAAAAAAGTACCAGACACGCATTCAAAATACATTTTATTATGTACGATATTCTTGGAAATTTTACGATTGGTTAAACTATCGAAATCTAAAAATAAACTCTCTTTTGTTGCTGTTGTCATTTTCATATTCATCTTCAATTAAATATTTTTTTACTCAATATTTTCTTCTCTTTTATCTCTATCGCAGCAAATGACCCTCTATGCATGCTGACATTTAAAATATGAAAATGTCCTTGAAAAGGTATTTTCTTGGAGATGCTATCTATCACCAAGTTTAAAATATAACTAGTTTCTCCCACGGTCTCTCTTCAAAATGCAAAACTACCAAACATTCGACATTTTGTTGCTTTCGCTTTTTTCTTACAAACAAAATTACGTTCTCTATTTTCTTCTCATACTGATCAGAAATGTTTCGATTCAAAAATCATGTGAGGGGCTCGGACATTTTCCTTTCAAAATAGCTCAGTATTATTTTCAAGACTTTCAGTTAGTAGTTAAATGTTGATTGATAATTAGTTATTACTAATATTAATGTATAAAAAATTAAAAATTTTGCATTAGATAGAATTTTATTATATCCAGTGTTCTATGGTGACGAGTCCCCTGATCCTCTCCAACTACTACTGATTATAAAAAAAAAGTGTCTATAGTTAAAAAAAAAAGAAAGAAAAATCACATCAGCACTTTTAATATTAAAGAGAAGAAATTTTTATACAAAAATATAACTTATTTTATGTTTCATATAGATAAATATACCAAAAGGGGGTACACTTATGCCATTATAAACCACTTTTAAGTTTAAACTTTAAAAATAAGCTTCCTAAAACTACTATTATTCCCTACTATTAATGTGTTGAACCTTTTGTTACCTTCTGGCTATTTCTTATTGTTTTGTATAAGGTAAGCCAATTTTTTTTTTTTTTTTTTTTTTTTTTTTTTTCATCGGCATATGATAATTTTGAGCTGAATTCTTGCACCATCTACTTTTGTATGATCATAAAAAGTATGTAGAATTTATTTAAGGTGTTGAGTTTTTGATTTTGTAATGGCATAGAACATTTAAAAGGTGTCACACAAAACTATGTCATCATTCCCTGAAGCCAACAGCACTGTGCACTACCGGGTCATTTTATTTTGAGGGTGAGTTCCAATAGCGAACACAGAGCTGCATTTTCCCGATTTCGTAATGTACAATGAAATGTGAATACACTCACGTTTACATTGGTATATCTCAATACATTCATTCAAAGTGTTTTTTTTTTTTTTTTTTTTTTTTTTTTTTTTTTTTAAATGATTTGCAGTACCCTAGCAAATATATGAAAGTACCGTAATTCCTGGTAGATAACCCGCAGGTAAAATGTGTCATTTCTCCACCAGAAATTTTATTTAATACGGAAATCTATACTTTTTCGAAGGAAGAGCTCGTACAAACATAAATTTATTTATCAATTGAAATTTCTGGTGCAAAACTGGATTATATAACCTGCGGGGTATCTACCAGAAATTACGGTAATAATAGCTAGCCTAAACACTTACAGCATTATAATAAAAATGGGCAATTACAATTCTTTTTCATAGAGAAACTAGACTCAACTTAAATAAAAGAATTTGACTGAAGCCCTGGAAATGGAATGCATCATTTAAATCGTTAAATTTTTCATAGGTAGTTTTTTTTTTTTTTTTTTTTTTTTTAATTTCTGATACACGTTTAAGTGTTTTCCCCCATTCTTTTAATGCATTAGTGGTACAAAAAACACTTTTAATTAATTAGACATCTATTTCCAGTACTTTTTCATTTTGTTTTGCTTTTTCTACAAGACTTTTGGAACTGTGAAAAGTGATCATTACTAGCGAATTTCAAGCTCCTCGAAAAAATAATTTTTTGAAAATGGAAAATTTTCAGTTATAGTGAAATCGTATGCAAAAAGAGTTAAAGAAAGGTATTGAGCACTGGTTATAGTTACGGTTCCAAAATAGGTAAAAAAAAAAAAAAAAAAAAAAAAAAAAAAAAACTGGAAATTGTTTTTAATTTACACATTACAAAATGTTTCAGTGAAAAAATTACAAGTTCTCACTATCGCAATACATTTCAGAAGTCTTTTCTAATAATTTTTTTTTAAAGTTCATCCTTCTTCATGTTCTCTCTGCTTGTTGAGTAACTGGATCTTTTTGCGTACTTTTTTTTTTATGATCGCGGACATACCTAAAACTAATTTAAAAGCAAACTGAATGGTTTGAAACGTTTCTGCAATAGTGGCATTATTTTGATGTTACTCATTTGTCACATTTTGAAACATTTTTGTGCTGTTAGAGTAAATGACTGCTATTGGTGCAATTGGCTTAATATATGTTTTACTTTTAATGGAAAAATCAAACATATGAATTTAAAATTACGCTTGCAGGGTGGTCACAGACCCACCTTTTCCCCCTGATTCTTGCACCAGAATATTTATAGGATACTTTTTACTTAATTAATGGAAAACATACTATTAAAAATTCCAAAAGAAAAATATTGGTGAAAGAATCAGGAAACAAACGTAGTCTGTGACCACCCTGGCTTGAGAACAATTACTTTACTTGCCCCCCCCCCCTAAAAAAAATCATATATATACATATATATATATATATGTTAATCAGCTTTTATGCAAATATTCCAGCTAATACCATTCCAGTAACCCAGAGCTTAACATTGCTAAACGTGACATGTTTCATTACATTAATATAGCAACAACATGGCGCTCCAGTGTGAATATACTGAAAGCAGTGAAAAATATCATTATTGGTTCATTGTCTCTTCATAGAAAAACAAAATGCTAAAAGTAATCTGTTGTTGGACAATAGGCGCCGAATCTTGGACACGACGATGTCGTTCAATAACCTCTACGTGTAGAAAGTGATGGGTTGGCTTCATTTTTATAAAACATTAAGGCAGTGTTTTTCGATCCTAATCTATAAGTAATATCGGATCCTCCTTCTTTCGGTCCAAGGTCATTCGGAGAATTAACAGACGTAGAAACAAAAGTATACAATTTGAAAGTGCAGCAGAGCGAAAGAAAAAAAGTCTTAGATAGTCTGAATGACAAAAGACTTCTGTGTTGGTCATTTCCGTGAATTTTATGCATTCAGATGGTCATGGGAAATGTTTTAGTCGTATATCACTGTCATATTTTATCATATTAAAAAATACCTCTTTTTTTTTCCTGGAAAATTTTCACTATAGATATACGTGCAAAATGTGAGGAATGGTTAAAAATTATAAAGATATTTTTTAGAATCAGATTAAAAAAAAAAAAAATCACTTAAACTGTTTCAGAAAATGTTTCTAGTCACAGCTGTTATTTATATGTAAAGTTTAATGTACTAGCTTTAAATATTTAATGTTCTTTTTTGTTGTTGTTGTTCTTGTTATTGTCCAAGAGTCCAAGATGAAATTTTATTACATATATGTGATTCCTGAAGATTTAAACATGACGATACCTTAAGTCATAAACAGATTCCAAATCGCTAGAATTGAATCATGGTGCAGTAAATTTTTGAACATTAGTTCTCTGTCAAAAAAATCATAATTTAACTTTATTCTATCTCTTTTTCCTTTCCTTTTATTTTCTTTCATTCTTCCTTTATCATTTTATATTCAGTGATTGTTTTCTTTTGAGTAGCTATTTTCATCCAAAAAGCAATAATGTATAAAATTATTGGACATTGAGGTACAAAATTGCATGATTTCAACTAGAGAGCCTCTACTGAGAAAGAAGACAAATGATAAAATTGCGCTACGACACATACTCATAGCAGACATTTTTTCTACCAAACTATGTTTTAGTAGTTAAATATAACACTTCTCAGTTATTTATTTTTTTTTTTTTTTATATATATAATAGTCCTGTATTTCAATTGCAGTATTGAGCACAATGCCATTATTATTATTATCATTTTTTTATGTGGATAATACTCAAAAAAAAAAAAAAAAAAAAAAAAAACCTTTAAACCAATCAGAATCTGACTCGCTATCGACGTTTTTCTCCCTCTAGGCTCTCTAACTTCAACTTACAAAACTTTAAGAAACATTAATGTAAAAAATTATATGTCTTGATGTACTTAAATAAATGAGGGATTTATCCAAATTTTCATTTTGAATCAGCGTACATAATATTATCAATTACATAAGTCCACAAAAGTAATGTTTGCAAAACTTGTTTTGGTAATTTTGGCTGATCTTCATGTTTTTTGGTGAACTGAAGCCAATTTGTCTATGTCACGTATAGATTTTTGTCAATACAGGGTGTCTACTGCCACAATTACGATAGTTTTTAGTTTGTTTCCGTGATTAATTATAAATAATCATGGAAACATACCATAAAAATTATCATATAATAATATTGGTGGAAGAGTTACAGAAAAAACTACGTCGGTAGATACCCTGTATTGAAAAATATGTATGCGTGAGAGAGACAAATTGGCTTCAGTTTTGGTTTTATCACATCGAAAAACATGAAAGTCAGCCAAAATTATCAGATTAAAATTTTAGGTGTAGGCCTGTGTGATTAACTTAAATTACAAATTTGCATACAAATCCTTAAAGATTCGCTTCTTTCTAAGCACAAATGAATTTCATATCAGTCTATCGAACACATCTTCTAAATTTTTATTATTATTATTATTATTATTATTATTTTATTTTTTTTTTTAGAGTAAATCTACATATTCGGTTAATACGTTATGTAAATGAAATTAAGTTGATGCTTGCGCGTGTGCAGTTAAAAATTATATAGTAAAAATGCTCATATTTTATCAGATATTTAATATTTTCATATTCTGATTGCTCCATTTTATGGTCTAATACATTATGTCAAATTAAATAATGTGGTGTGTCACTCACACAACTTTCTCTAACCCTGAAATTTAATACTATAAATACATATTGGAGATTAAGGGGAAAGATAACGAGTACTGTTATGCAAATCTATGTTAAAACAATTCCAATTAGGCTTCGGAACAGCTTTATTTGACAAGTAATTTTGTGTGAGGAAGGGGGGGGGGTTACCGGCCCCCTCAACTCCCCGTTTCACTGCTGTACCTACATTTATATAGAAATCGAATCTGTTATTAAATTTAAAAGTTCATTTAAAATTATTGAGACAACTTTCACACCTACATTCCTTGAAGCATATTAGTCTTGATCAAACTTTTCTAGTAACGAACACATTAACTTCAAAATACAATATTTGGATCGCCTGAACTTATTTGTTTTTAATTTACTCTAACAGACACCGACAAAAATCTAACGTAAAAAACTTGACTTCGGTATTCAGGAAGCCTCAAAAGGTCTAAATACATAAAAACCAAACGATGCATATTTAGCTTTAAAAAATACATTATTTATCATTTGATTATGAGGAATTAATTTGAATTCCTGAGCAGCTTTCCTGGACATGGTAAAATATTGCAGTAAAGAACTTCCACTAACAATAAAAAAGAATGTTATGGCTTAAATATTGGCAGTCCTGTATATCTTCTAAAAGTTATGTACACATCACGTGGAGGACATAAATATAATCCTATATTAATAACACACGGCACAACCTGAAGTACACTTTCATCAATTTTAAAGTATTGTCGTACTGCAATCTAGTTCTTTTGTGTAGCCCTGTAAATGAACAGTGAATGATTTCTATACCATTTTCTACACAAAACAGGTTTTTACGTATATACTATTATATATTCGTTTCATTTGGTTTAGTGCAGTCTATAGATGTTAAACTGTACTTGCCTGTAATTTTCCCCTATAGACGTAATGCATTTGAATTCTCTTGGGTTTCCCTGTACACGAACCATTTTCTTGATCTCAACGAAAAGTTTAGTGTAGCATCCTTACATCATACACATTTAGAATATCAATTTTGGACTTTCTGCTATATATATATTTTTTTTTTAAGGTATGCTGATAACAGACAGACGCACACACAGACAGACACACATACACACACAAACCAACCGCTAAAAACATGATTTTTGGATTCAGGGAACCTCAAAGCGTGTAAATAGAACACAAATTCAATTTTGAAAATCTGACACAAAAACAATACTTTCTCTACCTTATGTGTAAGAGAAAGTAAAGGGGAAAAAATGACAGTACATTGGTTTGAAAATCCTAGTTATTACAAACAAAAAACGCGCGAACAATTTTTGGTATTTTTAAGTAAACTTTGATAACTCCGTGAATATAAGATCTGTTTTCATACAAATTGATGCAGGTGATTAAAAGAAGTATTACACTCATATGCTACAGCTACAATGTGTTTCAAGCATTATTTTTTACAGGGTGATCGCAAATAATTTGTATTACTGGCTAATTTCTTACTGCTCCAGTTTTTTATTAGTGAAAGGATTTACTGAAACATATTAAGACGTAACATGTTATATACATTCTTGAAATTTCGCAATTATGTGTGATGTGTTTTTGAAGATAATCGATGAAAATAAATCAAAAGTGTTTATATTATTTTGTTCATTACCTGTCGATGTGAATTCAAAATAGGATTTAGTTTTAAGTATCCCCCCACTCTCCCTCTTAGCTTCCTTTCTACAGTTTTTCTTACAATGTAACACGTGGTCAATATTAGTAGATAAAACAAAAGAAAAGTTAATATACTGAGAGAGAAATTGCAACGATAATGCAAAGTATTTAAATCATTTTTTACAATATTTATGATTATAGTTATTTCAACATTAATGCTCACTTTTTAGTGAAATAAATGAGCACTAACATATACTAGTTAGTGCTCAGTTGAGTTATACTAGTAAATTAGCATTAAAATATATATCTATACCCTACATTCTAAAAAATATGTCCTATTTGCTGCGAGAAATTCTCTGTAATTAGAGAAAATACGTTCTGACAACGTAATTTTTTCGTAAATTATGCGCATTTTCTCAAATTACAGAGAATTTCTGGCAGCAAATAGGGCATATTTTTTACAGTGTGAAGGTAAAGGACGCCATGTTCATTTTATGAAAAGAACCTAGCATCATGTCCTTTATGTGCATTTTTTTTTTTTTTTTTGTATAAAGGCATTAAGTACTAATGTGCAATTACACTGTAAAAAATATGTCCTATTTGCTGCCAGAAATTCTATGTAATTTGAGAAAATATGCTTCACGTATTTTCTCAAATTACAGAGAATTTCTGGTAGCAAATTGGACTTTTTTTTTACATGTACTGTAAAAGAGATAAGAGAGTGGAAAATAAAATCCTGTCCATTATCTTTATTCATGACAAATGTCTTTCATTGTAGCACATGAAAGACACAATGGTAACATGGTGTCCTTTACTCCCGGTGTACAGATATATAGAAACTTTAGAATATATGACGCAATAATCTGAACATGAAATACTTTGTTTAATAAATGTTTCGTAAAAAATTACAAAATTTTCTGATGGCTTCGCTTTTTCGAAACTTTACTGCAGTTTATTTCACTTTTTCCTAAATATCTGTTCGCCCTTTTCTGAATAACGTGTATTTTTTTTTTTTTTTTTGGTACCGACATTTTTTTAATAACTGTTTTAGCAATTTTCTGTGATTTAACATGATAATATTTTTTACAAAGAAAAATTGGTGTTAGAAAAACGTACAAGTTGACACCTATGTCTGTATACTTTTTTGTTACATTTACTCTTAATGAAATCTATACCTTAATAAATGTAACAAACCACTCATATATTTCAAAAACTGTACCTTACCTACATTTTAAACACCTGTATATAAATACCTTAAAACATTTACAGGCAACGCCTAATTTCTTTTTTCGAAGATATAGATGTTTTCTTTTAAAATGAGGAACGAGACATACATATAATATATTTAGAAAGTGAACTCTCACTTTCTTAAACAAAAGTATCTCATCCATGAATACAAACAACTCTCATTAAATGAGCTATTTGCTGCATTTGTTTTCTTTGAAATGCATCTAAAAATAATTCATTAAAATTTACCATCTACTAATATGCCACGCACGTTATCACTTACAATTCCAAATTTGCAGCCTGTGTGACCTACAACTCGTTCGGCTGGCTTCTCTGTAATTGTGATAATGAGTCAGTACTCCCTTTAATATCTATAAAAAGAAGATGGAAAAGCAGTGATAGTGAAACAAGTTTTACTCGCTGGAGATAATGCACTTACTTTTGTTATGGGAAAAAGTTCTACTGGTGTAGTAATTAGATAAAATCTATTACGATTTGGACTCGAAGAACTTTACTTGAAATAAGAAATTTCCGAAATCGAATATTGGGAAATAAATTTATTTAAGCGGCAGTGAGAAAAAATGTATTTTAAACCCGTCATCATTTTTTGGAAAGATGTATACATTAAAAATTTAAAAAATATATATATTTATTTATTTTAACATATTCATATTGGTGAACTAGAATCCGAGCTCGAAGTTTCCACCCTTTTTTAGGACACTTTCCACCCTTTTTTAGGACACTTTCTGAAATGAGAAATTGTCTTCTTTATTGCTACCACTATTTTTATACGGAAATATTTATCATATTTTTATAGTAATGTATAATGGTTAAAAAGGATAGAGATTATTGTATAAAAATAGTGGTTGCAATAAAAGCGGTAATTCTCATCTCTGAAAGTGTCCTAAAAAAGATAAAAGCGGAGACCTCGACCTCTGCTAGAATTCTCGTTTAACACTTTCGAGACCGCTGACGTAGATTCACGTCATTTGAAAATCTGTACCTCCACCAGTGGGCCTTTCGTTTGTAATATGCCCTTTATTTCTTAAAAATATGCACAATATTCATATTTGTACAACCAATAAACCATGGATAATAAATACTTTGATTAGAAAGAGTATAATATAATGTAAGTCCATTTCTAATATGAATCTGAATATAGAAAATTTTGTTCTGAAATACTGTAACTTGGGAGAATAACGCCCACAGGCGGACCTTACTGTAAAAAAAGAAAAAAAAAAAAAAAAACGGAAACATGCGGTCGCGAAAGTGTTAATATTAAATTATCCCCGCCCTTAGGCGCTCTTGTAAACGTTATATTGTTTTACGAAATGATTTTGCGTATTTGTGTTTACTTCCTTAAGTAACCTCGACATAAATATTGTCGTGGGTGTTTTTAACATGAAGTGTTATTTTTACAAATGTTTTTTGGATACTTTAAGTTGTTTTTGTATTTATTAACATTTTTCTTTTTGTTAACCACGCCCACTTATCTTAAACTCTTACACATATATTTATTACTTTCTTTATAAAACTATATATATATATATATATGTATGCCAGACACCTTTACATTGGTGAGGATAAAATTTAAATGATTGAAACATGAATATGTAAATCCCTTTTATTAAATAATACAACGTCTTATAGGAACGCCAAAAAGTGAAAAATAGAACAATACCCCGGCAATGTGTAAAAAATATTAATGTCCAATTATGGAAAATTGTAGATAAGTATTGCCAGATTTTGCGACTTTTTTATTCAATATCCATCACTAAATTTTAAATATAACGGTTGCTTAATCACTTTGAAGATTATTCGTCTATTACATATATCAAATATCACGCCTCAAAATTATTGGTGACTATTGAATAAAAAAAGTGGCAAAATCTGGCAACATTGTCGTAGGAGCAAAGCATCATAGATGAATGTCTTGCTAACATTGTCAAAGTTACTTGTTTTTTAAAATAGACTTTCAGCAAAATTATGAACTTTTTTTACCTATATTAATTAAAACAATTGCTATTGTTTAGCATAGCTGTCAAATCTTGATATTTTCATACGACTGTTTACCAAGAAAAATGTTACTTTATTCAAAGACTAGAATACTGAAATTAAAAAAGACAAAGCTATAACTAATTCCTAATAGTGGTGTTAAAAAGTCGGAAGAATTGGCTGCTATGCCTTACATTTAATCTCTAAAATTTTCAGAAATATGTCAGTCATAATTTTAAATTTCAAGAAAAATCCTATTTATTTTAATGAGTACTAAATGCTATGAATTAAAAATATTACAAATAAAACACAACGAAAGAAAAAAATAAAAAAAATGGTTTAAAATGACTTCAATTTGTCACGGTTGTTTGTTGTATTTGATTATTGTTCATGACTTTAACATTGAAAAACATTTTTAAATAAAACATTCGATAATTTATTTTAAATTTAGGGTTTTATTTTTATTTATTTATTTTTTCAGGAAAATATAAAAGTATAACACAAATTTTAATTCGATAGGAAAGAAAAGTTTTTCATAAATTTAAAAATAGATTAAAATTCTAAATAAAACGAGGCATAACCAGTTTTGTTCATATTAACAATTTTTCAGAAAAGAAATTTAAATAACACCTGAATTTTTTTATACCTAAACAAATAAATCTCTAAATCTTTGTACATTCCAGTTCACCTCAGTTTCAACCCACGATGTTTCAAGTGCAGCATTTTTTGCCCCCCCCCTCCCCATTCCCAAAACAAATAAACACTATCAGTTTTTATAAATCAAATAATTAATTATTAGAGTGGGAAAAAAAATAAATTTCCATAATTTGCTTACTTTAATTTGTTGAATCGGGGACAATTTTTTTTAAAATGGAATATTAATTAATTAATTTAAATTAGTTTAAATTGGCATATTTTCTCTGTTAGAAAACAGTGAATAATTTGTTAGGAGACAATGTTCCCTATTATTTTTTCCGTTCATGTTTATTTTATTCAAATCACTTACTCTTTATTTCACTCTTCAAACAAGAACATGCTGTATGACATTTGCCGTGTTCACCTACACCATACTTCCTGGAAAACCCTTTTTTTTTTAGTTTCCATTATGCGTTATTACACACATTTTTCAGTGAGTTCTCTGAGTTTGATAGTGCTTCAAATACTTGTTTGTTTTTTCTATTGCAGCTGCTGTGTCCTGTCATAAAATAGGTGGAAATGCTGCAGATGTATGGTCTCGATTATTCATTTTATGCTAACATTTTCTTTTTGTTACACTACTTCAACCGGACATATCTGTTTTTCCTTTGTCAAGTAGCGCTTTTATTTTATACTGAACTTCGCGTATCCGGCGTTACTTAAAAAGCAAGTGGGATGTTAGACATATATAGCAATTATTTTATTATGGAGAGGAAAGTATTTGACATTTTAGGAAGTACGCTACATAAGTTAATTGAATCCATTTGCTCGAAGGAAATGAGCAGTAATGCAAAGTTAATCGAGCAGTGAACGGTATACACTCTTCCACATAAACTGAATTAAAAAAAAATAATAATAAAAATTGTTTTACTAGATTTTCCGACATATATTATTATTAATTTTAAATATTCTAGGTGAATTGTTTTATCATTTAGAAGAAAAACTTTATATGTTCTTTGAAAACTGTTTAATATATAAAGACAAATCTCTCATTTATTTACATTTCACTTAATATATTTATATTAATATGTCATTATTTTAATGTTAGTGAAGATTTCCCTCTTTTTCTTGGTAAGAAATAAAAAATTCTTAACTAATTTCCTGAAATCTTGGCAATAAAATAAATAACTATCCTAATATTTTCAAATTATTAAACAAAAATTTTCTCAATCATCATTTTTCTTCTTTTTGTCATTTCTTTTTTCCCTTTTGATTCCTTCTTGTTCTTGTTCTTTTGTTCTCTTTCTCCTCTTCTTCTTCTTCTTTTTTTTTTTTTTTTTTTTTTAATAAATGATAATTTTCAATTTTACTAAAAAATTTATATTTAATTCCAATAAAGATTATTTAGAATCCATATTTATACTTAGTACCTGTAAATGGTACATTTGTGCAATAAAATATTGTAAATATTTATAATTTTATGTAATGTAAATAACTTTCTTATACGATATTAAGATTAGGTCAGTTATATCAGTATAATAAAAAATATAAACTGTTCATGCTGCTTAATTTTTGTTTTCTTTTTCAATTAATAATCGATTAGAATTTAATTTTCATTTGGTTAAGAAGAGATTTTCTAAAAATTAAGTGTGCTCTTTTTTTTTTTTTTTTTTTTTTTTTTGTACCTATATTGCCATTTGGAAATTATAATGAACACCGCTTTTACAGAATTTGTCTAAAAACGTATAATGAAAAAAAAATGCATAGTTAAAAGTCAAAATAATAGTTCACAAATAAAAATTTTCTAATTTGATAGGCTCTATGTCCTGAAAGAATTATTTGTTTTAAAAAGATGTAATAAGTTCTTCTTGAATAAATTTTCAATTAAAATTAAATGATTAAGAATTAATTAATTATTAATGTGGCTTTTACATCATCAAATTGTTTAAATGTTTTTTCAGCAGACGCTTTTTTATTTATTTATTTTTTTTTTCCCCTTTAAAGAATTGAGGAAGACACATTCGAAATTAAAGAAAAACTATATTTTTTTTTTCTATTCAGGAATTGAATATTATAGTTTTATTTGAGGTAATTAATGTCTGAAGGAAGTTAAATCTCTACAGCTATTATACAATGTTAATGAAATATTTTACCTTTAGAGCAATCGTATACGAGTGATATACGATTCTAAAAAATGGATTGATGAGAAAAAAAGAAAAAAAAAAATAAAACATAACAAAATCGTCACTCCTATAAAGACAGATACCTTTATCTTAAGTGTAATTTTAATGTCAAATGCTAATGGTTTGGTTACTTATTTTTTGCAAAACTGAATTCAGTCATACCACCAACTATTTGTTTCATTTTAGTCAATTTAAATTTTTCAGAAGATTCTTTCTTTAATAAGGAGAAAAATAATTCTTTCTTTCTGTAAGGAGTTTTATTAACTTGATTCATTATTCTATTCAACGTTTTCAACAGTCCTTCAGAAGATAATACAGCACAAATTTTATAAAACATTAAAAAAAAAAAAAGTTTATAATTTCAAATAGAGAATTTCACAAAATAAAACTGCAAAATTAAAAATATAAATAATTTTAGCTTTAAAAAAGATATGCATCTCTTTTTTGATCTAAAGTTGGAATTTTCCTTAATTATTTCTCTCTCTCTCTCTCTCTCTTTTTCTTATATATATATATATGTAAGTGTGAATTCTTATGATATTCATAATTTAGTCAATATTATTAGTGGTTTAATTCACGCGTAACTGTATATATTCTTCAATGTGCATTGTGCACTAAATTCTAATTCTAATTCTAATAATATTAATAAACAAACCCTCATGTATAGAAAGCTGACAAGGCATTCAGTGAGATATAAAAAAAATAAATAAAATAAATGCGTTTAATTCAGTATAATATTTTAGTCTAATATATTCCACACACTTTTTATTTTATTTTATTTTTTTATTTTTTAGAATTCAACAATTGTTCGCCCACGAAAATGAGGAAACAAAAATTTATTCAATGGCAAACAAATTGCGAAAATTCTTGCCCTCCCCCCCCCTTTTTTTCCCCTTCAACCTGCTGGACAATGAAATCCGTTGTCCATTGTTTAGAGTCTGAAACCAGAAGCAAGAATAAAAGTTGGAAAATGACGTTTCGAGTCTACTCATCTGCATCTTCATTTGTGTTTCCTTGACATTGAACCGTATTTTGGCCAATGGCGGGAGGTCAAGTCGAGCTATGGTTCAGCGCACGCGCAGAAGCCATCGACGCATGATTCCGTCACCAAGAGTAAAGGGTTGCCGAACAGATTTTACCGAATCTCACGCTAAGTTATCGCCAAAAGACAAGTGAAAGGGAATGGGAATTTAGAATTTATGAATGAACGTGAATGAGTAGTAAGTTCGCTCTAATTTTGAAGAATCGTGATCACATAATTACGCATATTACACATTATTTCTCCTCTCTCTCTCTCTCCCTCTTAATAAATCTTTTAAGTGAGTGAAAAAAATAAATATAAGATAAATTAAAATTCTGTCCTAAAAAGAATTTAATTTAGGACGAGGAGCGTAATTTAATTTTTATTCAATTCTTCCATACAAAGGAAATGTGTTAATTGAACACACTTATTAAACTACCGTTTGCATACTTTTATTGAAAATATTGCGTCTATTGTTATACGGTCTCTCATTGTACTGTGTTATGAATTATTTCGTAAATGAAAGTACATAACTGATAGCTCTTCAATAAAATCCCCGTCCGCCTTCTGAAATTAAATATACATTAAAATCTCCCACGGACACTGTTTTATGTTCTTCGTCTTCAAACAAAGTTCTTGCAAACTAAGTTTTACCTTCTTCCTTATCCACAGATGTAAAGAATTAGGCTCGTGAAACATTTCGACTTTCGAAAATTAATGAATATGTACATTTTGGGATATCCAGATCAAAATTTGACATGATCTGTTCTTTTCTGATCAATCCATGCAAATCTGTATGTGAAACTTAATTTGGGGAACTACAAACTGAAGAACTAAAGCATGGAATTTTATGTAACAAGTCTATTTTGCTTATAATTCGAAATTTTGAGCTTGTTTGTTTGTTTGATGGGTACATGAGATTTTTTGCTTGCCTCTAGGGCCGCTTATATCTCGAAATATAAACACCACAAAGGTTTACATGTTTTATTATAAGAACACAATTACAAGAACACATTAACAAAGAGAATAGATCCATGTCATCTCCGGGTTTCGAACCCAGGCCCAACCGTGTAGAAATCAGGAACGCTAACCACTACACCGTCTGTGCGGCAATTTTGAGCTTGTCTCTTATAGTGACCGTAAGTTTAACATTATAGTGTTATTCAATGATGCCAGTTGAGTGCGTATTTTTTTGGCATCTTGTTTCGGAGGCCAACCTTTACCAACCAACCTTTTTACTTAGAATCTTATGATATCGCTCAGCAATTGCTGTTCCGTGTTTAGGATGATAATTAAATTTTATTATCTTTTCCATGAAGTTTGCACTGAAAAAAGAAATATATCGCCTTTATCTAGAACGAATAAATAGTCATTTTCTGAATCCCAAAACTGGAAATATAGATTTTCGAGCTATGCGTATAAGGTAAACAAATAACTTGGATAGGCGAAATGATTGAGAATGTCTAGTCTATACTTTTCGAGATGATGAAACAATATTATGAAACTTTTGTGTTGCGAGAAATTCTCGCTTGATTTGCTAGAATTGGGTCATAAACAAAAATTATAGTTGCTAAAATTCGCCTCTTGTATTCGCATTTATTTGCAGAAATTTTAAAATAAATCCGACCACGATAATATAGGCAAGCGTTCTAGAACTCTGATAGGGATTTTTAGAACTCATAAAGCAAAGGAAACTGAAATTTATAAGGATGACATGGAACTATTCTTACTAGAGCCACAATTTAACTTCTATATGTTAGTCACAGAATTTTTTTTTCTGTGTAATCAAACGTAACATATGAAGGAAATTGACGTGAGTAAATTTTGGCGTACATCGCGCAACTAATCCGCCTTCCCTCCACAGACACACTAATCGTGTACACAGTAAAATAAATTCGAAATGTTCCTGGAAAATAAGGGAAAAAAAGATTTACCCATTATTTCCCAGTAATGCTCCTGGTATATCCCAGTAATTACCAAATATATAAAAATACTACAAAATTCTAAAATCAGGACTTTTTCTTCTGGGGAAAAACAGTTATCCTCCGGAACCTATTCCAAGAAACGTTACCAAAAATTTTTTAGTGTAATGATAAGGAAGTGGACTGGACTGGTGCTCCGCTATGATATGCTTTTCGTTATACACATTATTGTATTTCTCAAATTTTTTGTTGCATCCATCATATAAAATATAATATGACTACGCTATTTAAATATATTAAAATGGTACAGAAGAAAATTTTGTGATAGATGAAGCAGGCAATTATTTTGTTAATAAAAGGCAGATAATTTGTCGGCTAAAATATTTACAAAATGACAGTAAAAATTTAATTTTATGAACAGAAATTGACATATAGCTTCTTACTCCAATTTGTACTGCTTTTTGGTTAACATAATTATAATTTAAGGCAGTCAGATTTCTCCTCTCTTCTTTCCCATGTTATCCAATGGGATATTTGTGGCTTCGTTTTAGAAGAATATCTCTTTCAAAAATAAAGTTTTTCAAACTCTGTTTTTCTGTTTGAACATGTTGCCTTTTAGCGCAGTGATCAATTTTTTGAAAATAAATAAATGAATTTAAATATTTTATTTCATTAAGTAGACTTAAGACTCTAATTTTCAATCTCTAGATGAAGTGTTTTTAGGACTGAGGGCCTATTAGTCTCAATCTGGAATTTTTGCGTTGTCGATTTCGATAGTTGGACATTTGTCGAAATCTAAAATGTATCGAAAATATAATTGAATAATTTGAAAGCGATGTTATAATTGGGAAGAAAAAAAATAAACTAATAGTCCTCCGTCCTAAACTAAATTCTGCTTTTGCCAGAATTTCATCAAAATCTTTTTTTATTATTATTATTATTATTATTATTATTATTGAAAGAAAAAGAAAAGAAAATTAATAATAATCAGCATCGTTACAAACGATATCGAAAAAGTTTTTTTTTAAATAATTTTGAATTAGGAAATCAATGGACCATATTCCTCCTTTGGGTTCGAGACTATAAAAAATCAGCTGTTTTCGGTAAATAATTCTCAACTCTACCATAGCAAAGCATTGTGGCTTGCAAATTTTTATCTTGCAATATTATTTCTAAGAGTTACAGATTATATGAAATTGAAGTAAGAGTGATATAGTGATAACTTTGTTTTGTTTTTAATCCAGTTTTAGTAATATACTTTAATATTAATCAACATATGTAATATTAAAAGTTGCCGTGTGAACTGTGGCGTTGTTAACAAATTTAAATGGATGTTCCATTTAGTAAATTCCTTTATTAAAGTGATTGAAATTCTATTTATTTAAGCTTTGATGTCTATATATATGTGTGTGTGTATAAAATGTTCTTATTAATCTTTTTTTCATTATATATATGTATATATGTGTGTGTGTATACATAAAATGTTCCGCAATTTTACGATATGGAATAGTCTTAACTTTATCATTCGATTCAGTTGTTTACATTTCACTTTTGTTCTTGTTTGAACATTATTATTAAGTTTCACTGCAGAAATATTTAGGAAAATGTTATACGTAACAATAAAATGTCATCTTGAATCTAATTTGTTTACAAAATATCGGCCACGTGTTCGGCGATTTTACCTACGGTGACGTCACAGGAATATTGTCCATAGTTCGCGTGTAATAATATGAAATAAAAATAAATAAAAATACGAATTTAATGATTTGATTTTTATATAAAACACGATCGCGTGCTATCTTAAAAAGTAGGTGTAAAATTTAAAGTTTAATTTTCTTGGCAACAATTATAAATTAAAATAAATAATTTAATGAAAGTTTAGAAGTTAGAATTTCTAATTTTTATTTTAATTTATCTTACTTTATTTATTTTTTTCTTAATTTTTTATTATGCTAAAAAGTGACATGTTCAAAAATGTAATTCAAGAAACAGAATTCAAAAAACTTCTTTTTTGAATCCCATTTTCTTATATTCTTAATAAAAAGAAGTGCTAAATGAAACTGAAGAAATTCCACTATATACAAAATACACTGGCGTTCAAAATGTAAGGAACAATCTGTTTTCTCCTTCTTTTGCGCATAATTTTTAAACAAAAATCAACGTATGAACTTAAAATTTGGATGGCATGTTCGTTATCATATCATTAACCGAATTTTATATAGCTTTAACATAAGTAATAATTTTTAAGCTGATAAATATTCCTTTTTATCTCAAAATAAGCTTATGAAAAAATGAAATATTTCAACAATTTTAGAAAAGAAAACTTATTGAAAAATGGTCATAAGGATGCATTACAGATAGGTGAAGATGCACATGCATCCATGTGTTAGATTAAAATCTGATCTTTTTACCTGTATTCACTTTTCTGTTTCTTCTTTTTTTTTCGCATGTGAATGACTTTTTAAAAAATATACATACAAACATGAAAATTGTATAAGATGTTCATTGTAAAACTATTTATCGACATTTCTATTATTCTGATGATGCTCATAGTTTACAAATTATTAATTATATATATATTTTTTAAAGACTATTGTAAAAGCAAAAGAATGTTAATACAGAAAGAAAAATTGAGATTTAGAGTAGCATTTCAAGGCACGTGCTTCTTTATCTATCTGTAATGCATTTTTAGCACCACTTTTCCTTAAGTTTTCTTTTCTAAAATTGTTGAATTTTTTTCTTTTTTCCACAGCATACTTAAAAAAAAAAAAAAAAAAAAAAAAAAAAAAAAAAGAATTATTAGTTTAAAAATTATTACTCATGCTAAAATTATATAAAATTCGATTAACAGTATGATAACGAACATGCCGTCTAATTTTATGTTTATATGTTTACTTATGTTTAAAAATTATGCGCAAAAGAAGAAAACGAGAAAACAGGTTGTTGCTTAAATTTTGAACAGCAGTGTATTTAAGACTACTATATTTATTAATATTTACAATATTAGATTTATAAAATTTGTAATATTAAATTTATAATATTATATATAGATTATAAACAATCTTATAGGCACATTGCTTGATTCGAGAAAAATAATTGTCTTTTTGTATGCAAAAATGCCCCATCTAAATCTTTAAAATTGAACTTCCTCATGAAAAATAAATAAGTAACTAATAACTTTTGAGGAAAAGCGCTTAAATTCAGCAATGGATACCTAGGTGAACGATTTCAGATCAGGAAAAAATTTACAAGTAGAATCAATATACAAAATATATTAGAAATAGCAGGGCTATTCATTAGATACATTTTCTCAATTTCTGAAAATTAAATATTCTGGACTTCATTGTATATTTAAATAATAATAATAATAATAATAATAATAATAATAAAATGAATCACCTGTACGATTAACTTGGTACTTACATGTTTAGAGAGTTACCGTAACAACATTATTTAATTCATTTTGTAAATGTATGCATAATCAGTGAAGCATAGTATAAGAAAACAGATCATATTTATAAAATGAAAAAACATTAAACAGATTACTTCCGTCTCTATTATAACTTATTTATAGATCTTTTTTACTTTAATTTTTTTTTTTTTTTTTTTTTTTTTTCACTTTCAAATTTGACAGTTCTTAAGATAAAACAAATAGTAAACGAGTTAATTTAGAAGAAAAATAAATATTTCTGGACTTTCATTGCGTAATTACACATGTTATTTATTTTTTTTTTTTATAACTGAAAAAAACATCAATTTTTCCAGTTTAGCAAATTTTGTAATACAGGGTTGTTAAATTGAAAAGAGGTTTTTTTTTTTTTTTTTTTTTTTGTTCTTTTGCTAAAGTTTTCACTGTTGACGCTTGTTACGCTTGACGCTGCTACACTTTTTTTTTTTTTAATCTAAAAACAACTAAGTTATTTTATGATTTTACTTTCTCTTACCCATAGGGTCGAGAAAGTATTGTTTTAGGGTCAAATTTTAGAACTTGAGTTTTTGTTATATTTACATGTTCTGAGGTCCCCTGAATACGAAAATAATGTTTTTAGCGAATGGTCTGTGTGTCTGTGTGTCTGTCTGTTATCAGCATATCTCAAGAACAAATAGTAGTAAAAATTCCAAACTCAGTATTCTAAATGTGTATCATGTAGGGATGCTACAGTAAGCTTTTTGTTGAGATGAGCAAATGGTTCGTGTACAGGGACACTCAAAAGTATTCAAATACATTATATGGGGAAATTGCAGGTAAGTAGAGTTTAATATCTATAGACTGCACTAAACCAAATGAAACGAATATATTTTTTTTGTAATAGAGATAGTCAACTGGGAAAAATTTTGTGTATGTAGGAGCTTCGCCTCCCCCCCCCCTGGGGGGGGGGTCCCCGCTCGAGGGGAGTAAATTTTCATGATGGGTACCTTTCAAAAGAGCTCGCCAATACCTTTAAAACGAATGGTTGAACCATCGATTTTAAAGCAAAGTTATCGATTTTTTTTCATTTTTAACAAAAACAATTTTTTTTTTTTTTTAAATTTAATATTGAGAATAAATTCAACTTTTTTTTGGATATTTAGTGTTATACTACATCTCTAATATGGAAATCGTCTGCATTATCATAAAAGATGATTTTTTTAAATAATAATTTTAATAAATTATTTTTTTTTAAAACAGAGTTATTTTTAATAGCCGAATTAAATTCTATATAAATGTAGGTGCATTAATGAAACGGGGTTCTTCGAAAGAGTTTTATATGATAATTAGTTCTGTGTGAGGGGTGGTAGCCCCCCCCCCCCTCAAACAGAACTAATTATCATATAAAACTCTTTCGAAGCCTAATTTGAATTGTTTAACATAGGTTTACGTAACAGTACTCGTTATCTTACCTCTTAATCTCCAACCTGTATTTATAGTATTAAATTCCAGGGTAAGAGAAAGTCATGTGAGTGAAACACCAGATTATTTTGTTTGTGAAGGATATTCTTTCGTGTCATTCTCATTACGAAAAAAAAAAAAAAAAAAAACTTGTTCTAACAATATGAACCACGTTTGTAGAAAAACTATCTAATTCCTCCGTTTAATGTCAAATTATTCATACGCACTTCAATTACAGTTAAAAGTTTTCAAGTACATATGATCATTCATGATAAAATCTGCATACTTTATACAACATACAGTCGACACCGGTTATAACGTACTGTCAGGGGACCAGAAAATATGGTACGTTATAACCGAAGTACGTTATAAGTAATATTTCCAATATAATTTAGTGCCTAACGAAAGAAAAAGGTGCATAATAGCACTCGCAATAATAGAGATTTTAAATAGAAAGTTTATGAGTTTCTCAAAATAAAATAAGAAAAAAAAAAAAAAAAAAAAAAAAAAAACATTTTACTACTTACATGTTTATTTGGAAAAAAAAATCTGTTATTTTTCGTTGTTTTCTTTGATTAGATGACACAGAAAAAATTACATTTTCAATATTTATAATGGAACTTTTCAGAGTCTCTGAATAGTCAGTATGGAATTCAACGAACCGCGATAAAGTTTTAAAGGTATAAAGGAGATATAAGGCGATAAAGGAGACATCGAAAGACGGCATCCAAGAAAATATACCGATTTCCAAACCAGAAATACAAGGTTGACATCCAATTTTGGCTTTTCGTTCCAGTCTAAAAAGTACGTTATAAGCAGAATAAGGCTTTTGCATTGTCCGTTATAGCCGAAGATGTAAACCATTACATTATATAGGGCTTCATTCGGGACCAAGCATCTGAGTACGTTATAAGCGAAAGTACGCTACATCCCAGGTACGTTATAACTGGTGTCGACTGTACATGATTGATCTGAATTTTAAAAGGATGGCGGAGATTGAAAATTGATTCTTTTAAACTACTATCTCAGATTTATGAAAAATTGAATACATATGCACTTAACCCTTTCCTTACCTGTGATTCCAATTGGAATCATAACATTTCAGATTTTCTTTCTTACCATTAACACTACCACTTATTCAAAATGAACAACATTAAAATCCATATACATTTTCCCACCGAAAAATACCTATTTTAGATGATTTCACTATCTTTGTTAATAATTGAAAGTATATTTTACGCTGTTCTGATAATAATATCGGAATCAGTTCCCTGTTTTGGGTAATTTAAGTAAATTATCTGTTTGAAATATTTTTTATTTTATTCTTTAATGTTTATAACATGTATTTTAATTAATTGCAATATGTATTTCTTCAAAATTTTTGATATTTTTATTTATTGAAAAGTTATGATTTTTAAAGGCATCAGTGGTTATATTAAATATAAATAAACATCTATCAGTTGCTTTATTAGTTATATTAATTCGTACTCTGATATTACTCCTATTTAAAAAAATATTTATATATATTACCTTTGAAATAAATTTATGAGTAAATATAAGATTTATTGTTTTATGGAGGGAAAAAGTTGGGAATGAAAGGGTTAAATGTATTAAGCATATTAAAATGTATTGAAAACTATTTAACTAAAAAAATAAGTATATAAAATTCAAAATTTATTATTTTTTATTTTTGGGAAATTTTTAAAATGGCTCATGCCAACTAATTTTTACACGATTATATAGTAATTTAGTTTAACAACATATTCCAAACATATTTGTATTTTACTTTCTAAAGGGAATTCGAAAGTTTTTTTTTTTTTTTTAATTAGTTACCATTAAGCATTTTAAAAATTTTCAAATAAATAAATAAATGAAAAACAAAACAAAATAATATAAAATAAAATTTTGAGTTTTTTAATTGAATATTTTTCGAGAAATTTTTAAGTATTTAATATTGAACCATTTCTATGCATATGTAAGTAGGCTTCCATAACTCTAAGTCAGTAATTTATAAAAGATATATATATTAAAACTAGTATGTTGGACACCACATGACTTTCTTGTATATTTTCCTATACAAATTCTCTCAGTACAAATAATTTATTAAAATTATTATATAAAAAATATTATATAAAAAACTGAAATTCTAAAGATATAGAGCATTTAATTTTAGATTGTTTTAATAGAATTTTCACTGTAAAAAAGAAATGTAAGATATTTGGGTAAAGCAATATTCCAAAGTCGAAAGTTCTGTTTATAACCCAAAATTTCAACCTAATAAATTGGATACGAGACCAGTTTGGGATAGAATTGCTTTTTTTTTTTTTTGTTGTTTTTTTAAATAAGAGGTGAGTGATACAATATTTTCTACAACGTCTTTATTTATTATAGACAAAAATATAAAACAAGATAGTGAACCATACATAACAAGTTTGTAAATTCAAAATCGATAGATTTTCTGACCCATTTTGGATTATAAACAGAACTTTCCAATTTGGAACATTGCTTTACCCAAATATCTTACAAATTTTTACCTACTTTAGAATTTTTTTTTATTTTATTTTTTATTTTTTTACAGTGTTGTTTTGTAAATTAAACCTGTCAGAATATTTGGACAAAAAAAGATAACTTAAATATATAAAAGGGAATTTACCCTTTGAGTTTCTGTTAGACTCATTTGTAAATTTTATATTTAAGATTTTTTTATCAAATCATGTGTAAAAAGATAATATCTATAATTAAATCTATTTACTAATTTTAAATAACAGTTTGTCCAAGACAACTATGCATTGCTATTAGGACATAGATGTTTTTCAAGTTTACCTTTTAAATACCTATTTCCGCTTCATATGAAATAACTTTTACAGACAAGTATACAATGGCTTCACCAAAACAGAAAGCTGTAAAAGTTTTGATATAATTTAGAAATTAAGTTTGCCTAAATGGTTGATTGGTCGGTTGATTCAGATGATTAAGCAAGTTTGTATATAAGCACTAATATATATATATATATTACGTAATTTAAGCTAAGACATTTTATAAAATTAAACAGATTATCCCAAAGCAATCCGAATCCGGAAATTTATTGTCAATTCGCACTAATTTCAAGAAAAACTTAAAGCGAATCTTGTCCGCAAGTTTGGTCTGTAATTAGCTCTGTGAAATAAATTTTATTTAAAATTTTAAATAATCATCGACAATCTAAGGATGCAGTTTTAAAGTTTTAAATGTAACTTGAAATTAATTACTTTTTACCATTACCGATTAGAATTTTCCAGGAGGGGACAAAATGCCACCCCCTTGCCGCTATGTGTCAGCATCTTAGGCAAATATATTTTTCTTTTGTATAAAACAACAACTTAAAGATTTATTTGCAAGTAATATTTGTATCACTGGTTTCTATTTGATTCTGTCTCATTTTATTTTTTTTATTTTTATTGGAATTTTAATAAAGTACAGAGCTTGACGTCTCTGCTCTTCTTTCAGGACAATTTCATTGGTGAGAAACTTTTGCCTATTTTTATGCAGCAATCTCTAACCCATTTAATCACGACACTTGATATAAAAACTCAGTAAACATTTCTGTGTAAATATAGTAGTGGCAAAAAAGCCAATTTTTTTTTTTCATTTCTAAAGATGTCCGGAAAAAAGGGTGGATATTTTGAGCTCTGAAAATACTTCATTATTAAAAAAAAAAAAAAAAAAATTACAAGGATTTTTATTAAACAATCTTTGCTTATGTAAATGTAAACCAATTCTAATCTTGTAACAAACTAAAAAACTTTTATTAATATTTTCTACCAAAATTTATTATAAGTATCATCTGCAAGGATAGTCATTCGAATAAATCAGTGTATGTTTTATTTAAAAATTAATCTTTCATGTTTGAATTAAAATTTTTCTTTAACAAAATTTTTTAAAGAAATTTTCGCCAATAATTACAGTCATTCTTACTTATTTAGTTTACAAAAAAATTCTTACAAAAAAAAAAAAAAAAAAAAAAAAAAAATTACAAGGATTTTTATTAAACAATCTTTGCTTATGTAAATGTAAACCAATTCTAATCTTGTAACAAACTAAAAAACTTTTATTAATATTTTCTACTGAAATTTATTATAAGTATCATTTGCAAGGATAGACATTCGAATAAATCAGTGTATATGTTATTTAAAAATTAATCTTTCATGATTGAATTAAAATTTTTCTTTAACAAAATTTTTTAAAGAAATTTTCGCCAATAATTACAGTCATTCTTACTTATTTAGTTTACAAAAAAATTCTTACAAAAAAAAAAAAAAAAAAAAAAATTACAAGGATTTTTATTAAACAATCTTTGCTTATGTAAATGTAAACCAATTCTAATCTTGTAACAAACTAAAAAACTTTTATTAATATTTTCTACTAAAATTTATTATAAGTATCATCTGCAAGGATAGTCATTCGAATAAATCAGTGTATATTTTATTTAAAAATTAATCTTTCATGTTTGAATTAAAATTTTTCTTTAACAAAATTTTTTAAAGAAATTTTCGCCAATAATTACAGTCATTCTTACTTATTTAGTTTTTAGTTCCCAAAACATTAACAATTGTATAAATGAAGATGGGAGATTTGAGAGAATAGTTTTAAAAATTATAATTATGTTCATTAAAATGGAAATATGTTTCAAAAACAAATATAATATTTTAAAATCAACTTTATTTTACATAACATGAAATTTATTCACATTTATTTTAAATGATATTTTGGTTCTTAATTGCAAATTAGCACAATGCTTTTAAAAAACTTTGAAAAATTATAAATATAAAATACAAATAATTATTGTTACTAAATTTCTGTTTCATTGTGTTATTTTAGAAAGATAAAATGTTTTAAAAGACTGAGTTTCATTCCCAATTAATTTTATTGTTATTTTCTTGAGTATTTAATAAAAGAAAGTACTATATTCGTAAAAATTTTCCACCTCTGGTTTTCTCTTTATTCATACATTTTGAGATTTCCTGAACATAATTTATGATTTTTTAGAATATGTCCGTCTACCTGTGACAAAAATTGTTTACCATTATCTGGTGAATTAAAGTAGAGAATTTTTCAAAAAGTAAAATTAGATTCATGTTGATATGCATTGGTGCCTATGAAATTTTGATTTGTATCGCTCAATAGGCGGCGCTGTAGTCTTGTTTTACCCTAAATTTTAATATGGCAACATAGGTCAAAATTTCATATAAACGTACACACACACACACACAAAAAAAAAAAAAAAAAATAAATAAATAAATAAATATAATTAAATATAATAATAATTAAAATTAAATACAATAATAATAATAATAATAATAATAATAATAATAATAGTAATAATACTCAACCAGGACAAAAAGATTGCATATATACAAGCATGTCTTCCCTCTCCCCCCCATGCTTTTAAATTTTTAATATTAGTATCCCCCCCCCCCCCAAAGAAAAAAAAAAAAACGTCAATACTTTTAAAACGAATGGTTGAAAAATGTATCTTCGATAATTTAAAACAAAGTAATCGATTTTTTTTTTCATTTTTAACATAATAATAATAATAATAATAATAATAAAAGTTTTCTCAGATGTCGTCTATAGACCACAAAATTGACTTTTTTTTGGGTGTATTCATTATTAGAAAAAAGTTTTAATAAATAGTTTGTATTCCATGATTTTGTACATGAATTAAAATTGTTTTGTGATGGCCACAAGACACTGGTTTTCCTATATCAGTATCATATTTCATAATATGACCTTCTTTTGTGAATATAATTGATAATTTTAAGATACAAGTGCAAAAATTAAACAATTGTAACATGTTTTTATTAACTAATTGCATGTATGTATATTTTTTCATTATTAACTCGAATAATTAAACTATTGTTGGTAATTCAAAGCAATTCTGTCAAGTTGAATGAATAACGAATTTAGTCAATCAATTCAGATTTGTTCGTTCAAGGTTACTGTTTATTTTTACCTTTTCGAATAATGTTTTTATAACTTTATTAATGTATGGTATTATTTATAAGTGACTAATTTATTTTGTGATTTTGTTTATAAAATTTTTATTGGCTAGAACTTATTTAATTAACGAATTAATTAATTAATTTTATTTATTTATTTGTTTATTAATTTTGTAATACATAAAAAATGGATATATGTATATTAACAAAAAAAAAAAAAAAAAAGGTAAGTACTAATATGTAGTTTATGACGTAAAAAAAGAAAACAAAAATAGATCTTCTTTTGATATTTACAGTTTTACTTTTCTGAGACGAAAACAGTGTTACTTATCGTGTAAAAATAATTTCAATAAGTTATAATTTTAATAAATAAGTTCTACTGCATGAGTTTATAAATAATAAAAAATTGAAGAAAGTTTTGTAATGAAGAACAGATATTATTTTCTACATATAACGCATACTATTTTCCGCATATTGATAGCCACAACATACTTTCTTTTTTTCTTTCGTTTTTCTTCCTCTTCTTCTTCTTTTTTTCCCCCCTATTTATTTACTTTGCGTTAAATTTGTTTAAATAATTTAACACAATTGACTGTTTTCTGCATTTTTTTTAATAATAATAATAAAAAAATAATGAGGTTTAAAAAAAAAAAAAAAAAAAAAAAAAAACTACTCTTCTAAAAATACTAAAAACTCTGAATAATAATAATAAAAAACAAAAATCAGAAATCAGAAATATCTGAAAATGTTAAAACAATAGCTGATATTCACAATATAAATAATTAAAATATTTATAGAGTTTCTTTTAAATTTTAGAATACGTTGTTGTAATAAATACTTTAAAATTACAAATGATATATATATATATATATATATATATATATATATATATATATATATATATATTTCTTAATTGATTTTAAAATAAAGAAAAGAGCAAATTTTCATAGAATAACAGTTTTTTCTTTATTTCTTTTGTTCTTATAATGTTTTTACTCATTTTTAAAATAGACAAATAATAATAAAGAATAAAATAAATTTTATTAAGGTGTTTGAAGATCTCATATAACAAAATAAATAAAAGAAAACTATACGTTATTATTTAACTAGTTTTGCAGTACAGCTAGTTATTTAAAATCCCATAGTTTTATTTTCATGAAAATGTTGCTTTGTTGTAATGTTAAAGACCATTGTTTTATTCATACAAATCTACTTATTTTTGCCTTCATTGAGGCGATATTTAAAATAATAGTGAATAGTTGTACTAAACGCATATTATACATAATAAATAAATAAAAAGAAAAGAGAAAAATATAAATGTTTAGTTTTTATTTAGTTTTTTTTTAATGAAATAATTTTATAACAATAATCATAATATTAATATTAATAATAATTATTATTATTATGAATCAAATGATGAAAAGCATTTATAAATTTACTTAATATTACCATCATTGTTAATTTTATTTTAAAGAACTTATTACATTTTTCTTTCTTAATTATGCAATTCCTTCAAAGTGTCAACTGACACCATAGATATGTTTAATTTCCTGGATAATTCTACATTTATTATCATAATGTAAAACTTTAAAGCCATTTATTTATTTATTTTTTATATTAATAAGCATTATTATCATTATTATTATTATTATTATTATTATTATTATTATTATATAGCTTTTTTTATGGTTTTAGTGTTTAATTACTATTTTTTTGTTTTTAAAATATGGTGTATTAAATACATATATTCTAATAAAATACACGAAGAACTTAATATGTCTGCGATGAAATTTGGATATTTTACGGTATTCATTGCATGAAAATTCTATTAGTTTTTAGTGTCTGCGTTTAACCCTTTGCGGCGCAAGACATTTAAATTATACTGCCATCGGAATTCATAAACTAAATTAAATTAAAAGAAATTTTTAATTTAATGTTAAAAAAAACCGGCCTTTTCTGCTAAGTTAAAAACGTAAGTTTTTTCTAAAAAAAATTTGGAATGAATTTTTGCAGTTGGGAAGTGAAATTAGGTATAAAACATATACCACCCCCCCCCCTGAAAGGGTTAATAATGTTTCATTATCAAAGACTATCGCAATGACGATTAGTAGAAAATAAAATATTTAATTAAAAAGTAATTATTTTTTAGTTAAAACTTTAAATAATTGATATTTATTTCACCCAGAATTAAAACAACTCGAGTTTAACAATTTTTTTTCAAATTTGTATTTAGAATTTATTCTAGTTATGACTGGCGTCTTATAAAATATTGTTTATTGTTTTTTGAATACAAATTAAAATCGCCTTGGAATATTTTCTAAATTAGCAATTTAAAAGCTAATCGGCTCTTAATCTTTTAGAAAACTTTCAAGAAATAACGATTCAATAAATGCAATAAAAATATTTTTCAAGTAATAATTGTTTTCCACAGATAATTATGTAATTATATAAGAAAATTAATGTGCATTATTTCATTTTTATTTATTTATTTACTTACTTAAATCTAAAAATGTAAACTTTGTGTGTACTTTTTTTTAAAGCTGAAATTCGAGATTTTTATCGATTTATTATTTATTTGGAATGTTGTGATTATTTATTATGAAAATTAATATTATTTATTTGGAATGCTGTAATTATTTATTAGGAATATTGTCTCAATGTAAACAATGAAAATTAATCAATGTTTAATATTAAGTAATATTAATAAGGGCTTAATTATAAATAATAAGGAAGACAGGAGCACACTTATGAGAAGAAAACAAATTGGGATAGTTGCTAAGCTGTAATTTTTACATGGAGAATTCAATTTTTTTAAAGAATGAAAAAGCTTTTAAGCTTTAAAAAATTCATACGTTTAATAGGTTCCCATTAATTACGGTATCAAACTGTTTAAATATCCAAGAATTTAAGTTCTGCGGTGGTTTTATTTATTTATTTATTACAGTTTATTATAAGACAATTGTCTGACTAATTCGTAGCGCCATAAATAAATTTAGGATTTTTATTTCGAAAATTTCCGATGACATATTCTCCCATTACAAATTAATTCATATGCAAATTAATTCCCATTACAAATTATACTCTTGCACATGTATGTGTTTATATATTTTACTCACTTATTTTTTACATATGGCTTATAAAGAACGTAACGATTTAAAATTAATGTTTCGTTTGAAAAATAAATATACTTCTCGTTCATACTTAAAATTTCGTTTGAAAATTCTACATGCTTCTTATCTGTCATTTTGAATATTTATATTTGTTTTACTCTATATTACAAATGTATGAATTTATTAATGAAATCTCTTATACTACAATAATAATAATAATTAAAAATCTTTTTACTTATTTATTATTATTATGATTATTATTATTGTTATTTTACTATTCAAATATTACTATTTCCATATGTGCATATATGGAAATTTCTTTTACTATTTTAAATCATCGTTTTAATTCATTAAAAATAGTTTTATATTTATTGTAAATATGTACTAAAAATTTATTATGTGAACTTTTTAGTCGTTGGAGATTTAATAGAAACAGATTATATAAAGATAAAATTATACAAAAAAAAAAAAAAAAAAAAAAAAAAAAGGAATTAATTAATTACATTATTGATTCTGAGGAATTTATCTTTCAATGATTGAAATATTTTTTTCTATAGTTATGTTTCATCTCTACAGAAATAAAGACTGCCTAATCAGTCAAATGTTAAAATATAAATAAATAAATAACAACAACAATAATAATAAATAAAAATGATAAATAAATAAAGAAAATTGCTGATTCTGAAGAAATCATTTTTTAATGATTGAAAATGTTTTTTCAATAGTTGCGTTCCATTTCTACAGATTTAAAGGTGGCTTAGTTAGGCAAACGTTGAAAAATAAATAAGTATTTTTTTGGACATTCGTGATTATACCTATGTGAGCAAGATTTCATAAATATACAAATAATATGAAAAAATATAGATATTGTAAAATTTTTTGAAATTTTTTTACATTTTTGATAAAAGTGTAGCTTATATAAAGTGAGATTTCTGTTTATATGTCTAAAATCCCTACACATTTTCTCATATGTAATTACTTTTAATTTCTATTAAACAAGCCATTCAGGTAAAACAGTTTCTTTATCAAATTATAAAGCAAACCAGGCAGCCAAGAATGTCATAAAGATGCCAACCTAGTTGTTCAATTCCTCGCCAAATTAAATGTCCACTTGCTGAGAGTAAAAACTTTTCATACACCCCGTTGGTGTGAGTAGTAATCATAGCCTTCGGTAGAAGAAAAATTAAATCAGAGAAATTTTTTATTTTCATTTCTAGTTTGATTTTGTTTTTGTTTCTTTTCGGTTTCGTCATGAGTAATTTTTTATTAAAACTTCAACCTTGATTTTCCCAATGGATATGTTTCGGATTGCTTTTGATTTTTCTATGGATTGTTTTGAAGTGAAAGTTTGTTTGTTGTGCCAAAGGATTACACTGTGATAAGTTTGTTTATGTTTGTTGGATAATTAATTGTGTCAAAAAATGGATGCTTTTGGGATAAAAATTAAAGGGATGAAAAAATTTGGTAAGTGATTCATTTTATCCGGTGCCAATATATATTTTATTTTAAAACTGTTAGATAAATTTAAACCACAAATTTCAAAGCAATTAAGTTAAAAAAAAAAAAAAAAAACTGGAATCCAAAAAAAAAAAAAATCAAATCCTCTAACAAAAATTTATAGATATTGAACATTTTTTTTAAATAAAAAATTGAAATTATTAAAATTTTTCTTACGCATCATTTTTCCCTTTTAATGTTTTTATCAACATTATATGCGATGTTTCCGAAAGCTGACGAAAAAGATAATTTAGGTGAATATTTATGTTTGAAAAAGTAAGCATTAAGTTATGTATATCAAAATATTAATGTTCTGATTTTACAAAGAGTGTGATAATGATCAAAGATTATGATTTTACAAAGAAATATATAGTTCATAGCTTTTTTGAAATTATAAAGGCCTGCGATGAAATTTTTTTCTTTAAGATGATGTGTCTTTCTGGTGTACTTTTTGGATGCTGATTAAAGAAAAACTATTCATAAATTTCCATCACGTAAAGTTTTGACAAAAAATGGGATTTTTTGAGCTTAATGCTCCACTTTTAAAATTCTAATCTAAGTTATTTCCAGTAAAATCTGGGTAATGTGAGTGAAGAACAAAGATAACTATTTCATCAAGACATCAAAGAAATATAGAGGAGATACCAGATTATTGTTGGAGGCTGAATAGAGAATCCTTCCCCCCCCCTGCCCCCTTCCATAAGGGCCCGCTTCACTCACCGCCACCGGAAGCCGAAGCTAATGTTATTCTATGGGAAATTTTTCTTTACAAATAACTTATTAACTAATACATATTTTTAAATTCTATGTTCACATTCTGAAAATTCCGAGCTGTTAAATTGGCGGACTTTTTTTTTTTTTATTATTTTTTTTTTTTTTTTTTTTTTTTTTTTTTTTTTTAAAATATTTTATTTTGAAGCTGCAAAATACGAATTTTCAATATGTGAAATTTTTTCATTTTGCAATATTAAAATAAAATATAAAAAATTTAAAAAAAAAATACAGTTTTTAAAAAGGTCCGTCAATTTAACAGTCAGGAATTTTCTGAACGTGAAAACAGAATTTAAAAATATGCATCAGTTAATAAGTTATCTGTAAAGAAAATTTTCCCATAGAATAACTTTGACTCGGGCTTCCGGCCACGGTAAGTGAAGAGGGCCGCTAAGGCTATCAAGATCAAGCCGTGTGCAGGAGAAAAAGTTCTAATGGGATCTTTTTCTCAAAGAAATATATTTAAAAGATAACGATAGCCTATTTTAATGTATTTTATATATAAATTTTTCGAATTTATTACAGCCTCTGTGTGACATTTTCCGATCTTCATCCTTAGTTTCTGAATTATCCTTACGTGATAGGAAGAAAAGACAAGAATTTCTGAATTCAGCGTATCAAAACACGTTACAGACACTCAACGCAGTGCAAATTAATTAATTAATTAATTAATTAATTAAACAAATAATAATTAAAACAAAATGAAAAACGTTTTTCGTAGGCCTGTGTTACACAATGGAATAAAGAATATTTAAAATGAAATAAATATAATCTTTCAAAAATTATCCTTTACAGCTAACAGTGATATATATATATATATATATGTTAGATATTTTTTAGTTATTTAATAGAAAGACATGCAAGAACTTTTTATTCGTTATCGTTTTTCATTTATGTATATAATTATCATATATTAAGTATTAATGTTACAAGGATTGTGTTAACGATTTGAATGTCTTTTTAATTAAATATTCTTTAAACGGTAACATGGATCGTAAAAATACATTGAACAGGAAAAGGCCGTAGAAATAACAGACTTTTTTTTTTCTCTTTAAATATCTTTTGAATAGATATTTTACTCATATTTAGGTCCAAGGAACAACCTATATATGTAAGAGACTTTTTGATGCATGAATTTATGTTTTAAAAATATGGAAAAAAAAAAAAAAGATCTGTTTCATTATGAAGCTCAGACATTTTTCTTCAGAAGAGATTACTGAATTAGTTCCAAAAGGATGGCTAATTTCGCACTTTTAGTCCACTTTTGAGCTCATATAAACAATAGATTAAAAACTTTTTTCTATTAATTCGTTACAATTATATTCAGTTTTTTTTTTTTTTTTTTCAGTAAACTGAGAAAAAATTCTGTAACTGACATCTAGAATCTAAATTGTGGCTCTAGAAAAAATAGTTCCATGTCATCCTTATAAATTCTAGTCCCCTTGGAAAGCGAGTTCTAGAAGCCCCTATTAGAATTCTAAAGCGTTTCGCAATATAAATGATTCAGAATATTATTTCACCATTTAGAAATGTGTACACTAGAAATTCTCGATAATTTCGTCTGTTCAGTTTATTGGCGTGCCTTATGCGCATAGCTCGGAAATCTATATTTCTAGTTAAGGGATTTAGAAAATGGCTACTTATTCATTCTATAGAAAGGCGGTATATTTTTTTCCCAGTGTAAGTAAGCAAATTATTTACTTTAATTCATAAAAAATTTTAGAATCTCTCTCTCTCTCTCTCTCTGCGTTCTCCAATACGTACATATGACAGAGAAAGTATTGTTTTGGCTCATATTTTCGAAATTGAGTTTTCTCATATTGACATATTTTGAAGTCTCCTGAAACCGAATAATTTGTCAAATAAAACAGTTATTACACTTAGCTTGAATTCCTTTTGGTCTAGACTTATATACAATACTTGTATTTTTTTAATCTGTATTTTGTCTTTATAGTGCAGGATAAGAGAAAGTCGTGTGAGTGCCACGCCAGGTTACTTTAAATATAATTATTTATTTCTCTGAAAACATTACTCAGTTTTTATAGCGATCCTGTAATTTTTCTTTTACAAAATTCAATTTTTTTTTATTTAACTCTAAATAAATATTAGTAGGTTGAAATACATATTGTATGTGATATTTCTTTTACATAAATATTTTAAAATGTCATTTCATACATTAAATATTTTTCTCCCAATATAATTATTAACTTATATTCATTTGTAATTTTAAGTTTAACATTTCCAATATTGATTATCAATATTTCTCATAAAACTATTAAAGTGTTTGCGCTGCTATACCTCATGCACTTTTTTAAAAGAATCATATGTTCGCAGTTTAATTTGATATAATTTTGAAGATATTTCAAAAATTTAAACAAATTAAAAATATGTGCACTTAAATGGAATTTGCCTTTTTTTATTGATGTCTTACTATCTCATTTATACCATTAATTGTTTACTTTTACTCGTATTAGTCTTTTATTTTATTTTTCCTGATATTTTATAATTATCTCTGTTTTTTCTAAAATCGCAATTACAATAACAATGCTATTTAAATATAATTTTATAAGAAAAATAACTTTAACTTAAAAAAGTGTTCAGAAAAATAAAATGCACGTTATTACGTACATGTCATCCTTTCCTTTTCTTTATGCGATTATTAAAAAAAAAAAAAAAAAATGTTGAAAACTATTTTTTTTTTTTTTGTTATTAAAATTATTTATCGACTTGTTTATCGACTTGTTATTCTCAAATAAATTTGACATTTTCCATTCATTACTACAAATAAGGTAGGGTGAAACAACCGGTAATTCATCATTTAATGGAAATGTTTTGAAGTTTTATCTATTTTCTAATATAATCATTGACAACATTTTTGAAAAAAATTCTGAGTACTAATCGATATATAAGACTTAGTAACTTGGATTTTTTTTTTTTTTTTTTTCTACAATTTTTTATTATTCTCAACAATAGTTTCGCAATGAGATTTTTCTAGTAAGTGATTTTTTTATATTCAGCAAATGATCACAGTCATATTACGTGAATTGTCTAATTCAGCTTTCGAATTTAAAAATCACTTTAATAAAAAAACTATTAGTAAAAATGTATATTTGATTTATATTTCAAAGTAAATACATAAAATGTATTAATATACTATTAATTAACACCAATCGACTTACTAATCAACACCACCCCTGCAAACCAACAAATTAATTTCACCTTCGACGATTTTGACAAAAAATGACTCCCCAGAAACTTTCTTTAACCACTTACACTATCAGTTTCAAACATACTATCAAAATAGAACCCTAGAAACCTTCGCAAGCTCAGAAATCCCTGGGGAAAACTTAAATGAGTTAACCACACTTTTAAAAAGTAAAACACATTAATCAATTACTGAAAAAAGAACAAAAAATGCAATAATTCAGTAGTTGATAAATCTGATTATTTACAATCATTGATAATATTCTAGATACTTAGTAACTAACCATCCTCTGACACTATTAAAAAAAAAAAAAAAAAAAAAAAAGAAAGAAAGAAAGAAACTAATTTAATACTCGTATATACTATTGAAACTGAATTTCATGCTTTAAGATTAAATTAAACATCTCATATCACCTGGGGCCGCGGTAGTTTGGTCGGTAGAGCGCCGAGCTCATAAATGGAAGATAGCATATTCGATACACGAGCCGGACAAAGACCGTCGTCTACACTAATGGTGGCTGGTGCACTTAAAATCTGTTGTGGCCGCAATGTCCTCCATGTTCCCAGCTAAATTATACCTCTGGGGATCTCTGAAGCGGGTAGCTGTAAATGGAGGATTAAAATCGTGATGACATGTCTCCGGATCGTCCTTAGAGGTGCTTCTCAGACCGTCGTCAATTACCAACTGTGTAGTACTAGTGCGACATTTAACCTAACCTACTAACCTACCTCATATCATCTGGCTTATACTGACAGGTACTTATTTTAAGTTTTGTGGACAGCTTTGTAATCGTTCCATGTTGACATAGAATCAAAACATTGTTAATATGGGAAATTGTAACAAAGTATTTTTCTTTTAGATTGTTATATATTCTATTCTCGTTTTTTATATTCTTGTGTTTAAGTGGTCAATTATTGACAAATCACCTTATTTTAAAGAAGTATTTAAATCTATCCCTTTTTATATGCTGTATATTTATCACGCGTACAATATATTCTAAGTGATAAAAAAAAAAAAAAAAAATGGCCATTGTTTCAATCAATTTAAAGACTATATAATTTTTCTTTCATTATTTGTAGTGTTACGTTTGTTTATAATAAGTCGTACTTTTCATCTCGATATTTTAAAAGATAATAAAAATGAAAATGAAACCATTATCATCGAAAAAAAAAAAAGCACTGGAAAAAACATTAAAAAAAAAAAATGTAGAATAAAGCAGGAAAAATAAAAAATCAATTGACTCGGGTCACACACACACACACACACACACACCAAAAAAAAAAAAAAAAAAAGGCAACAAAATTAATATGAATTATGTTTATAGAGAAACGGATGAATCGAGCTGGAGTATTGGAATTATCAGACTCAGTTTGTGGCTTTCGGTATTGTAATAATGTAAATCTTAATAGAATAATACTTGAAAACGAAAGCCCTGTCCTACGATCTCCCACTGTTAAAATTAAAATATTGCGTTTCCCCGAGAAAAATGGTTGTAATAGCTGGAGCCAATGATTTTAGAAATTGCTTCATGCCATTTTAATTCATTGTAAGCACCATTAAAATTCTAAAACATACCATCAATTAGTTAGTTATAGTTGCAATTAAATCTACCCAATTAGAATCCCCTTTTATTTCTGGTGAAACGTAAAATTTTTATTTTTAACAATGCATGTATACGTACTTTTCTGTACGCTTAGAATATACTTCACACTTTTTCTCATAGATATTTTAAAAGGTAGTTCCTTTGCAATTAAAATGATGTATTGACTTGTTTACTTTCACTTACGACTAAATATGACAGTTTATATTCATTAACGTAAGTATGACTATCTAATGTATCATTCAGCAATATTTAAAACTATCCATTTTCCTATGTCCTATATTTATTACGCATATAATACTTTCTAAATAACCAAGATCATCATCTCTTCAATCAAACTAAAGACTTATCTAATTCGTTTCTTCACTTGAGAACAATTGAAATCAAATGAAGTGTAACGCCACTATCGTGATTTTATTTTTAAATTCTTTTTCTTCTTTTGTAATCTATTATTTACAGTTATATTTCACTAGATCTTCATACATCAAGATCTGCACGATAAAATCTAAAAATTTTTATAATCGCCAAATAAAGGGATACAAAATGCTTTTATGCAGTAAGCGAAACAATGGTTTAAAGATGACCGCATTAGCAAGTATTCGATTTCCTTTCGCTACCAGATTTTTTTCACTGATTAGATCAGGTTGGTGGTCTTCAAAAATAGAAGGTCAGGGACATCATAACGCGATTTTTTTTTTCATACATGTGGTGTGAGAAGAAAATATATCTTGTAAATAAATTTTACTGAGATGTCTATGGTTATTAATAATTTTTATTGGCACGTTTTATTGTTGTTATTGTTATTAACAGTGACTTAAACTGAAATAGGTGTTTGTGGTTCCAGTTAGTTCTAGGAATATTTATCGTTTTGTAGAAATAGAAGATGATGAAGTACCACACCACCGGTTCTTACATGCGTGTGAAATCAAAATTTTTGCTGCTAATCTTCACTATTAAATCTGAGTTGTTTTATTTTTTTTTTATTATTTTCAAGTCTACCATGCACTCAGAATAGCATCAAATCAAAATGACTTGGATTAAAAAAAAAAAAAAAAAAAAAAAAGTGCTGTCATCTATGAAATATACTGTCTTTTAATTCATAAGTGCGTACACTTTTTTAGAAATTTCAGATTTAAAAAAAAAAAAAAAAAAAAAAAAAAAAAAAAAGTACTCTTTTCATTAAACACACCATCTTTTAAATCTTAAGTGCGTACATTTTTATAGACACGTCTTTATTTTTAAAATTATTACATATAAATCTTAAACTCACAAAATAATACAAAAAAAAAAATCTATTTCATATACATGTTGTTTTATTTATAAATAATTAGTGATTGCACATCTGCAAAGCTGCACATTTATTTCATTTGTCCTAATGAAACTGTCAAAATTATTATATGTGAAAAGATATTTTTACAGGATGTCTGTAAATTCATAGGCCAAACTTTAGAGGAAGAAAAGACACATCATAAGGATTCATAATTTGCAGAGGCCGCAAATGTCATCTTAACCCTTTAAGAATCGCTTGATTTTTGTTATACATTTTAACAGATGTGGGCGCTGCTTTTGAGAGTTAAATTTTTAACAAACAATTTTTTTTGTGCATATGATTTCATAAAAAGATATAAATAGTAATAATACTGTTTCAAATCGATTATTTAAATCACTGATTATATTAATACGAATATTGCACACATTTGAGCACTTTCTGTAATATTATGTAAGTAACGAACTACCTTTCATTTCCTCAACATTTCTTTTTTTTTTTTTTCCCGCCTAAATTTTTCATTTTCGACCCCATATTGCTATGCAAAAGATATTTAATTATATGTATTTTGCCTAGCCTTAAAGTTTGGCCCTTAAGTTCCTGTTTGCCCTGTATATTTATGTAGAACGTTTCTTATTTTTAAACCAAAGTTAATCAGCACAAACATGCTGAGGGTCGTATCTAACTTTCAGTCCTAACAAAAGTTTCATAATTTTGCAGTGGCGCAAACTGTTGCCAAAATCATGTAATATTCTAGAGTCCTTCTAAGCAGGTGTGCAAAACTAAGTGTCTAAACTTCAAAACTGAACAGGAGTGGGGAATTTAACATTCAAATGTCGCTTTGTATATGCACAAAAGAGCACACTAAAGGGTTAAGAAACGATGTAACACGCGCTGCTTATTTTTGAGACACACCTTTTTCCAAAAGTTATATGACATATTCTACTTTTTGAGACAGCTCTCCTTCCAAGATTATAAATATCAAATACGAGTACCATACCTCTATAATGATAACACAACTCTTGATTAGTATTGCCAGATCTGGCGGATTTTTTATTGAATAATCACCAATAACTTTTTTTTTGTAACATTTGCCTAATCAATATTTTCCTAACAACATTGCCAATCAACATTTGCCTAATCAATAGTCTATTATGTGTATCAAATATCACTTCTCAAAATTATTGGTGATTATTCAATAAAAAATCCGCCAAATCTGGCAACATTGCTCATGTTTGCACTCAGAGAGAGCTGCAATCAAACTCGATTACAAACTCGATCGGCAAACACACAGTTATTTATTCCTTTTTAAATTCTAACATTAAATTATTCATGAGAGGACACCACTACAGGCTGATAAACTTTTCAAATAATTCTGACGTTATAAGGGACAAATAGATCTTTGGTATTTATGAAAGTAACGTAGTTCTTAAAATATCCTATAAAAACTCTTACATTAATTATGAAAGTAATTATATAATAAAATCTTTTTGTAAAAAAATAGAACCGACTCCAAAAAGGAACTACTATTCAAACAACTAAAAATGAAAGAAAATTGGCAGAAAATGGAATTGTAGATTGCGCCTAAAAGTATAAAATAATTTCCTTCGCCAAACAACCTATAACACTACAATTAATCATAACTTTTGAAGTCGGCGCAAAATTAAATAAAATTTAATTAGTTTTTAAAGGTTTGTCTTTAGATCGGTAGCAACAAATGCTGTTGTCTCGAATGATCCATTTTCATGTTTCCTTTATTATTTTATCGCTGTATACAATTGGTCCATTAGTAGCATCTACATAGAACAGTGAACATTCTTCACAATGCGGTATTTATGTTTCTACGAAGTTAGATCATCCTTGATGGCTTTTGAATTTGGCGATAAAAACGTAAGGCAAAAATATACACGCAAGATGTATATTTTCATAATATATATTGTACGATGTGTTGTTTCATATTCTTGATTACTCTCTTGATATACCTTATTAAAATAATCATGATATCCCAAAGAAATTGAATATGCTTGCCAGATAATTTTGCGATTTTTCGTTCAGAAAGGACGACAGATACCAGCATCTTCGCCAACTTTTGCTGCTTACGAAATCTTATTTGTTTTCTTGAATCAAAGTAGTTTTCGGCTGCGTTTTGCAGGTAACAATGTGAGACGTGTATTTTGAATAGGATTTGAGTTTTGTATTGAATAAAGGTATCAATTTTTATTTAATTTTGCGCCGACTTCAAAAGTTATGATTAATTGTAGTGTTATAGGTTGTTTGGCGAAGGAAATTATTTTATACTTTTAGGCGCAATCTACAATTCCATTTTCTGCCAATTTTCTTTCATTTTTAGTTGTTTGAATAGTAGTTCCTTTTTGGAGTCGGTTCTATTTTTTTACAAAAAGATTTTATTTTTCTCTTTTCAGTGAAAATTTATTTATATAGCAGAGCATCAGAAGACGTTCGACGGAAGTTTCACAAATCACAACTTCCAAGAAAAGTGACATTACTCAAAAAATGGTTTATGTCACTGAAAAATACATTAAATGCACCCAATGTGAACAAAAAAGTTATATCTCCATCTAGAAAGTTATCCATTCGAGAGACAGTTGTGCCAGTTTTATTCTTGTAAAGTTATTTTAAAGTTGATTTTTTTCAAATGCTGCATTTTTAAATTGTGTCACTTTTCTTGCCTTTATAGGATATGACCAAAAAACTATCTATTGAACGAACATACGTTAAATTAAAAAGTCTTTAGAAATGTAAAGAAAGGATACGCTGTATTCGCAACCGAAAATTCTGTTAGGCATATATATTGAATACGTGTCACCCGCTGCGCTGGAAATTGCGCAGCGTAAAGTTCAAACAAAGAGCAAAATATGCATTGCAGCTAACGGACAGAAGTTTCAACATCGATACTTACACACTGCTTTTACCAGTGTAACTGCTTGCGTTGAGCAGTTAGAGTGAGAACAGACTTTTGTGAGTATCCTGTAATTTGTTTATATCTTAATGAAATTCTAATGAAACTTATTTCAGGCGAAGATCATTACGACAACAAAGAAAGTATTAAAATTAAATCATCTCTTACGAAGTTATAAGCTAACAAATTTCAACAACAACAACGAGAAACATGGTTTGTATTGAGAACCTCTTCCTTTATAAAGTCGGCTTAAAACGCCTATGCGTTAATCGATGTGACCTCATACAATAACCATACTTTGAATTTTACATAGCATAAATGTCACCCGCTACGCTACAACATATGCAATGTTTTTCAAGTGTGCACAAAATAGGAAATTGTGAACAAACAAATGCACGTTTTAAGCGTTCTGTTTTTAGAATTAATGTCTAAACTATCTTTGCTTACTACATCGATGATGCTCTGCAATGTTATTATTCACTTTTTTCCCCTGTCTTGAAACGTTTCAGAGATAGGATCGCTAACTCCACTCTTTTCAACCAGGTGGCGCTTTAGGCGGTTGAATGGCATAGCACATGTCCACTTTACTGTTCCTACATACCACTTTTATGACTCTAGCTGCAGCTGTTCAGCAGTTAAAAGAGTCGGGACTGACTTTTTTGGGCATCCTGTATTTTCTTTTGATCGTAAAGTTCTTACAATGGGACCTATTTCAGACAAAGACCTTTACAATAAAACAAAAAGTATCAAAATCCGATAATCCGTTCAGATGTTATGATCTAACAAACAAAAACAAAAAGAAAAAAAACATACGCTTTGAATTGAGAACCTCCTCCTTTTTGAAGTCGGTTAATTAGAGCATTTCTTACGAAGTTATAAGCTTACAAACACCAACAACAACACATAGCAAGAATTAAGAACACCCTCCTTTCTGAAGTTGGTTGAAAACGACTTTGCGCTAATCGATGTGACCGCTTACAGTAACAGTACTTTGAACCACAGAGTATACGTGCCATCCGCTACGCTGTAAAGCGTGCAACGTAGTTCAAGTGTGCAGGTGTAAGAAATTGCGAACAAACAATTGCACGTTTTAAGCGTTCTATTTTTAGCAATAATGTCTAAAAACTGTCTTTTTGTAATAAATCGATGATACGCTACAACTTCGTAATTAACTTTTCTCCCATCTTGAACCGTTTTTGAGATAGGAGCGCTAATGCCGCTGTTTTTCACCAGATAGCGCTTTATTTTCTTTAGATTGTAAAAATGTTATAATGGGACCTACTTCAGACCAAGATCTCTACAACAAAGCAAAAAGTATCAAGTAACCGTATTTTGAACTATATAGCGTATGTCTCACCAGCTACGCTACTACGTGAGCAATGTAGCTCAAGTGTGTAAAGTGTAAGAAATTGCGAACAAAAAAAGTCACGTTTTTAGCCTTGTGCTTTTAGCATCAATGTCAAAACTATCTTTTCGTACTAAATCGATGATGCTCTGCAATTTTATAATTAACATTTTTCCCCTGTCTTGAACCGTTTCCGAGATAGAAACGCTAGCATGAAAGTCTAAACTGTCTTTTTGTACTAAATCGATGATAATCTTCAACTTTCTAATTCACTTTTTTTCTCTAGAACCATTTTCGAGATAGGAACACTAACTCCACTATTTTCCACCAGGTGGCGCAGCAAGCAGTTTAACCTTGTACTGCAGGGCCACTTTACTATACTTACATACCATTTTTATCACTATAGCTGCAGCCGTTTAGCAGTTAAAAGAGTTGGGACTGATTTTTTTGGGCACCCTGTATTTTCTTTAGATCGTAAAGATATTACAATGGGACCTATTGCAGACCAAGACTTTTTCAACAAAACAAAAAGTATCAAAATCGGAGCATCCGTTCAGAAGTTATGAGCTAACAAACATAAAAAAAACATACGGTTTGAATTGAGAACCTTCCTTCTTTTTTTGAAGTCGGTTAAAAAAGTATCAAAATCGGAGCATCCGTTCAGAAGTTATGAGCTAACAAACATAAAAAAAACATACGGTTTGAATTGAGAACCTTCCTTCTTTTTTTGAAGTCGGTTAAAAATAACTTTAAATTCTATAAAAAAGCAGTTAAAATAGACATTGGCAGACGTTTTGAGCCTGATTTTATAGGCATTTCATTAGAATTAAATTGTTAAAAACATCATGTGGAAGATAAACAATTCCAAATTTAAATTTAAATAGATTGAAATAGGGTGGTATATCTAGCAGGTAACGCAGAGAATTCATTTAACAATTTCTGTTGCAGTTTCGTATATGATACCTCAAGAAAAATTCGACTAATATAATTATTGATTTAAAAAAAAAAAAAGTGAGGACAATCAATTTTTTTTTTTTTTTTTTTAAATATTAAATCAGGTAATTTAAATGCACGTACATGCTTTTTTAGCCTTACAGAAGCTGAGCGACCTGTTTCGCAAATATAAACAGTCATTTTACGTATAATTTTATTACTACAGCAGTTCATAGTAGATTAAAACATTCTATGTTTTCCTGTAATAAAAATAAATATCTGTTTTTAAAATTTAAAATAGCACAATGTAGTTTAACCCCGTTATCAAATTTCGTAGCTATTAAAATCAATTTATGGGAATTAAAGAAGTATAAAAATACATTGAAATATTTTATATGAATTTATAAATAGAAAATAAGAGGCTATTTTCTGTAAGTAAAATTGTTTTGTCAATCCTGGAGAATAAAATATTTGTATGAAGACACCATAAATTCAAGAAAACATTCTACGATTGTTTTTTGTGTTGGTACTTTCATGCTGAACTCGTGTCTAATTTTTCGCCTCATTAAAAAAGAAAAAAAAAAAAAAATCATATTTTATTATTTCGATCCAAAACATTTCTAAGGTGATTTTGAAGTTTACGGTGTCTCTTTTCAAAGTTTTTATTTTTAAAAGAATTTTCTATTTTTGGTTCCTAAAACAATTATTAATAATAAAAGTGTTTTATAAACTGGAGTATTTGTTTAAAACTTATATATTTCACACAAATTCTTTGAAAATGCAAAAAAATATACACATTTACAAAATATATGCATATATACTCCTCGGTCGTAAAAGAAGAATAAGAAAAAAAAAAAAAAAATACTGCTTCTTAATTCTTAAACCGAAGTGTTACCAACATTAAAAAACAACGTTTCTAAAGATAGCGACATTATTAGATTTTGAGATGATGCCTTGTTTCATAAAATGTATTATCTTGTACATGCAACAGACAAGAATTACCGGTTAGTTTTCTGCTTTGCGACAAAATATCTTGTTGAAGTCTCAGACTATTACTTGTCTTTTTTCCGTCCAGTATGGCTTGGACAGTTGATATTACATACCTAATCAATCATATTCTACCTCGTGATATTTCCGTCATAGCGATACATATACAATAGGACATAATGATATTTCTTCCTTTTTTTTTTTTTTTTTTTTTTTGGTAAAAATCGAATATGACGTAATTTGGACAGGTAACCATCCGTGCCGCTGCCACCTGGACCGTACATAGTATAGAGAGAACCCGGGAAATGTTTAGAAACGTTTTTCTACAATTCACGGAAGTGGGGGCGGGACTTTTGTAAAATTCCACACATGAGCTATCCTTGTTGAACTAAATGATGGGCTGAGCTCACCTATTCCTTTTTCTTTCTTCCATTTACAAGTTTTATTGGGACTTTGATCTGTATTTTCAGTTGGGTTTATTTATTTTTTCCTGGAACAAATCATTTATATTATTATCTATATGCAGTGTTGCTAATTTTTATTGATCTGTTTACTCAAAATCCACCATCAATTTTTATCGTAATTTTTGTGTAATTGTACGCTTAGCTAATCGATTATCATATATATCAAACATTATTCTTTAGTATTAGTGGTGACTTATAAGAAAGCACCATTGAGCTGGCGTTTAAAAGTAATAAGTAGAAAACTTTGAATAAGCATAATAAAATGTAAGACCTCGGAACAATTGTTTCGGGTCGAAAGAAAACACGACCCTTCGTCATGCGAACAAAGTAGGCATGAGTGCTGCAATGTTTACCACTTTGTTTGCATTACAGCACTCGTGTCTACTTTGTTCGCCTGACGAAAGGTTGTGCTATCTTTCGATCCGAAACAATCGTTGCGAGTTCTTACACTTTATGGTGTTTATTCAAAGTTTTGTACTTATTACTGTTGACTATTAAATAAAAAAAGTCCTTACGAGTTAATAACATTGTCTGAATGTGAATCAACTGCACCATCATTTATGGGAAAAATCGGGAGAGAAAATCAAAAAAAGAAAAAACAAAGTATGAAAAAAACAACTAACACCGGTCAAAAAAAGAGAGAGAGTGTGTGTGTATTTATATATATATATATATATTCTCTAAGAAAAAGAGGGAGGGTGAAATCAGGGCACTATTAGTACGGCAGATTACGTAGTAAGTTTACGAACAAGTTTTTAAAAAGTCATGGATTTTTTTTTTTTTTTTTCTTACTTGTAAAATCGTAGAATAATGATAATAGAGATACTCACTGACTGTTTTCTATTTAATTGTACACTGTTATTACAAATAAAGTCTTACCCTTCAACAAAAGAATCGTTCCAATTCAGTTGTAACAAATATTTTTGGAAATATGATACGCTATGTTTCAGTATTTTATCAATAACATTTAGTAGTAAACACTACAAAATGGTGAAATTTAGCACCGAAATTTTGATTGTAATTAAAATTACCTAATTAGCAGCATTTATTTATTTATTTATTTGTTTTATTTTATTTTATTTTATTCTGTGTATTTATTTATTTATCTATTTTTTTTGAAACGTTGAACTATTGCTGTTCACTAGTGTATGTTGCAGTTTTATTAATAAAAAGGTTATTTTTACAGAAATAATTTTTTTAACTTTTCTCAATATAAAACTTAAGTCAAAAAAGTTTTTAATTCAGCATTTTCATATATTAAATGCAAGTTTTTAAAAATATCTATTATATATATCCATTGTTATTGTCATGAAGGTGGCTGTAGTGTTGCCATTTTTGGAGACTTTTATCCAATATCCACCGCTAAATTTTAATTGCAACGGTTGCCTAATCACTTCGAAAAATTAATCGTCTATTAAATATATCATATATTATTTTTTCAAAATTATTGGTGACCACTGAATAAAAATATTCTCAAATCTGGCAACACTGGCCGGCTGTTTGAAAATTTAACGCTGCATTTCCTCACTGTTAGTATTCTTAAACTTTCCTACTGTTTATTTTTTATTTTATTTTTATTTTATTTTTTTTTTGTTTTTAGTCAACCGTTAAATTGACTTTGTTTCACACACTTTTTCCTATACACACATTCATCCACATATATATGCACATTATATGAGTATATAATAATAATAATGATAATTCAATAGCTGGGAAAGCATATGACAGATTTACTAACAATACAGAATTATTAAAAATTAACGATATGAAGCAAATGATAATAACAGGATATATGTGTGAATAGTCACACACACATATTATACATATATTGTTAAATTTCATATGATAAACTTTCACCATTTAAATATTTCATAAAAATTTTCTATTTGTAAATAATTGTAATTAATTAAACATTTTTCAATTAAGTTACTAAATATTTTCTTCTAGTTGCTCTTTGCCTTCAATTTGATATATGTATTATATTTATTTTGCTTTCGTATTTTTTTTTTTTTTTTTTTTTTTTTTTTTCTTTTGTTACGACTGGTTTAGGTGAATCGGGAGGATGATTTGTAATTTTATTTGGTTTTAGGCTTACAAATATAGAAATTCGCCTAATATTTGTATACATAATCCATTCTTGCTCCTGATGAAGTAATGTTATGATGCATGCTTCCATTTTTGAGTTTTGAAAATAAATAAACATAAATAAATAAATAAACATAAAAGTATTAATTAATTTCCCATTTCTTTATAGTTTTCCCTTTTTTTTCCTGTGAAATATTTGAAAAGATCTTTCGTATACCTAAATATTATTAGATATCTTGAAACATATATATATATATATATATATATAAATGAAGAAGGAAATCTGTAATATTTTCTTTGTAATTTTCAATATACTTATTTGTTTTATTTATTTATTTATTTCAGTTATAATTTACTGATTACCTTACTTTTCAAAGAATAAATTTTTGAATTATTATTTTTCATATTAATTAAAAAAAAATATTTATAAATTTTTTTATTAAAAAGAAAATTTATTAGCTATTAATTAAGATATCGAGTTACCAATTCTCTTTCAAAAAGATAAAAAAAATATATGTATATATATATATATATATTTATGGAAAATGTTTTATTTTAGCATTTTCTCAATAATAATAATAATAAAGAAACTACTGCTACTAATAATAGTAATAATAACAATAATAATGATAATAAATGAAGATGAGTGATTTATATATTTATATAGATACTACAAAAATCAGTATATGTAATTGAAAACAGTGATTACTTAATTTTTTATATCCATGAGCATATTTGGATATTAAGAATAACTACCCCTTCTTTTATTTAAAAAGAAATTGCAAACCATTATCAAAACCTGAAGCAAATATTAATATTCCATATATTAAAAACGAGGATTGTAAGAAAATGATATAGAAAATTTTGAAAGATTACACTTTTTTCTTTTGAATACTAAGTTAATGGGAACGGATTTAAGATATGGCAAAATTCAAAGTGTGACGGTAAGTAATTATCGTATGGGTGGTCTGGTTGGAAAAAATGCAAGACATTTTGAAGACTCCGCGTGTCTTGGATATGTAGTCGGTAATATTGGAAATGAAGGATAGTCCGTTGTTAGGTATTTAGGAAAATAGTAAATTGCTCCAGATTACTTTTATACCTTTGATACAATCTAAACTCAGTAGTTATATAAATATGTAGAAATTTTGTGGTATTGTGTGGAATGTCACTATTCCAGAAAATTCATTATTTCGAATTGGGTGTGTTACCTTAGTTCAAATGAAAAGTATGAGAATCATTTTTTTTTTTTTTCCCCAGAGAGAGTTTTAGTAGTGTTTTGAGAAAATCGACGCTATGTATACATTGGGTGCCTCACCAATGCTGGAAAATATTTAAAAGGTTATATAAAAACAGTATAAAATCACTTTTAACTCTTTGACGCAGATGGGACACCGGTGTCCCTTTTGCTTATTTATTTTTTGACGCTCTTATTACAAATATTACTATTATATGATGTTTTTTTTATTATAAAAGAGAGTCTAATAGTTACTATAAAAAATCTGTTAGAATATCAGAGTAAATTTTTTACTAAAATAAAAATGTTAAAAAAAGTAGTTTAAAAAATTTTTATCAACCAATTCCAAAAATTTATTTCTAATTAAATTTGATAATTTAAAAAAGATCGGTAACGAATTATGGCTTCTCCTATATCTAAGTAATTATAAATAAGTGTAATTTGTAAAAATATTTATTCATAAGTGAGCCGTAAGTTCATATATCCTAAGGGACAGGTATGTCCCTTTCTGTCTCAACGCTTCCCAGAAGAAAGGTTCATATGGAATTGATAGAGGATCCAAAATTAAATATTATTTACGTCAATTTCATGATTTACTTGACATAGCAGTGAATAATGCTTACGTGGCCTTTCAAAAATTGAATCCCTCATCAAAAGTGAAAAGTATCACTTTTAGGCGGAAAATTGCAGTTTCTTTGATTGGTGATTATTCCAGCAGGAAGCGTCCTATACATTCATTCCTAAACAGGCATTGTGCATCACAAATTTATGCCAACGAAGATAATTCATAGAGACACTTGCCGGATACATCAGACGCAAGGAAAAGATGCAAGAACTGTTCAGAAAAAAAAGTGGAAAATCGGACAAACATAATTTGCACATTATGTAATATGCATTTCTGCCTAACAAATACTCGTAATTGTTTCAAGGAATTTCATAAAAAATAAACGGTATGTATTAAAATTATTTATGTATTTTATTTTATATTAAAGCTAAGCCAATATAATATTTTCTTCTTTTTCCTCCTTTTACTCGACGCAGATTGGGACGCCCGTGTCCCATTATGAATTTACCTTTAACGCAGAAAGGGACACCGATGTCCCACTCTATATTTTAGAACCAAAATTAATTAAAATTTTAAATATAACATTTTCCACTTATTTAGACCTAAAATAACTTAAAACTATCAAAAAAGTGTAAAAATTATGTTTGATGAGAAATCTGCTTCAAAGGGTTAAAAACACGTATATAAAAATTTCTTTATTTAAAACCTTATTTCTTTATTTAGTAAAAAAGTTCATCAGTTTGGTGAACTTTTTTACTACATTGGACAAACACGACGAACGCTTAAAGCAAGAATAAATGAACACATTCGAAATGTTAAAGAGAAAAAAAGCTCTATTCTAGTTGAATTTCTTTACGAGCACCCTGAAGCTATTCCTCTGTGGACCTAGACCGAAGTAATTTCAGCCCCTCGTGACTTTCAAGACCCTCTAACGACAGAAGCTATAAATATTATCAAGTACAATAAGATTATTAACTCTAAGAATGCTGCATCTCTTCATAAAATATGGCACACGTTGTGCTCGTAAGATTATTGAAAATTGTATTGAAATCCTTTTTTTTCAATTTTTTTTAATTTAACTATAACCGTATTGAACTTTTCAATTATATATTGCTGGCTATTATGTTACTTAAGAACACCTGATGATGCTATTTTGATAATAGAGAAAAGCTTTGTGTCTGGTTTTAATAAAGAAATTTTTATATACGTGTTTTTAAAAGTGATTTTATAATTTTTTTATATGATATGTGTACACGTGAAACACTTTCTAATTTTAAACTTTCAGTAGTTTTTAATTTTAACTATTTAAAAGATTATTTATAATTTTTTGGCCATTTGAAGATGTTAAGTATATGGCAAGTTTGTCATTTTCATTTTGGAAATTTAGGGCTATACAGATTTCTAAATCTTTCTATAGACCCCATTTAAAAAAAGAATGATGTAAAAATTGTGATCAGAAGGCGCTTGAAAGAAGTGTAGTGTAAAATATGACACTCGGTGGCTACCTAACCAGTCTTTACCCGGTGAATATTGACTGTGCATTACTCAACAACGGTGAAAGAAATTCCAATTACTTAAGAATGATAATAATATTTCAGTTTCAGGAAAAATAACAATGATAATATACATATTTACGACCTTTTTATACTGAATTTTCCATAATAATTACCTTATGTGTTACTAATATATACTTGTCATATTAAGTGTGAGAGTTATATCGAAGCAGACCGGAATAATAATAATCATTATTATTAAAATAAAGTATTAACGGCTATTTATAGGTGGCAAGTGGTGGTCTTTCTTACAATATATAGACAATACATCACTTCCTAAATGGATGAATTCCCTCTATTCGTGAATAAGAAATTCGTGAATGAGGTAATGTCAGCTGATTTTACCGACATGGTACGAAACTTGGGTGACACATTCTTTTAAGAAACAATTTAAATGTCATCTTATACTAATACCCTTCCCTATTAACTGATTATATAATTTGATGAGTTAAATTAGTTTTGTTCAAGTGCATATTTCTTTTAAGTATAAAGGGTTTAATTGCAAATATATTGTCCTAAATTGTTAACAATTTAAAAAATCATTATGTTGAATTAAACTATTTATACCTTCATAGGAAATCACATCGCATATGGAGACATTTAAAACCACGTCTCATTGTACAACTTTGACGAAATGTTCTATGTGATTTTAAAGAATTTTAATTAAGTATAGCTTTTTAAAGAAAATGTATACGTGTTTCTAAAGTGTAAATGTTTAATTAATTAGTTGTATTTATACCTTTAGCTATCACTTTATGAAACAGACTAAAAAAAAACAAAAAACTTAAGAAAAAAAATTTACTTTCTCTTACCCATATGGTAGAAAAGGTATTGTTTTTGGGTCACACTTTCGAAACTGAGTTTTTGTTATATTTACACGTTTTGAGGACCCTGAATCCTAAAATTGTGTTTTTAGCAGTTGGTCTGTGTGTCTGTGTGTGTCTGTCTGTTTGATTGTTATCAGCATATCTCAAATACAAATCATGGTAGAAAGTCCAAACTTGGCATTCTATATATGTATCATATAGGGATGTTACACTAAAATTTTCATTGAGATTAAACTAACGGTTTGTGTACAGGGACACCCAAGAGAATTCAAATGCATTACTTATCTGCAATTTCTCCCATAGACGTAAAGTTCAATATATATAGATTGCACTATACCAAATGAAACGAATATATATTTTTCGTATACGTAAAAATATGTTTCATGTAGAATATGGTATAGGAATCATTCACTGTTCGTTTACAGGACTACACAAAAGAACTAGATTATAATGCGACAATATTCGAAAATTTGTACTTCAAGCTGTGCCGTGTATTATTAATATTGAATTATATTTATATGCACCATGTGATGTATACGTAACTTTCAGAAACATAGAATTGGTCTTCAAATAAAGCTGTTCCGAAGTCTAATTTGACTCGTTTTAACATAGGTTACATAACAGTTATCTTACCGCTTAATCTCGAACCTGTATTTATAGTCTTAAATTTCAGGGTGTAAGAAAGCCGTGTGAGTGACACACTAGATTATTTTTAGTTACTTAATAGTAATTTTTTAAGATATATGCAATAAAAATTATGCATATAATCTTATCATGGTAATTAATGAGGATTTAGTGAGGTGGTGCTTTAGTGTACCATTGGTATATAGAGGTTTAAAATGTCATTAGGACCCTAAAAATGTAAAAACGTATTTACTTTTTGTGTTCCTTAAATTTTTCTAAGATTGATGGAAAGTTCTGGAGGTAATATAGAAATTAATCATAATACATGTGAAGAGCGTGTAAAAATTCCAAGCAAAACAGTGAGAGCATTCTATAAAACCCTTTCGTGAACAAAAACAGCTTCATGTAGCGTCTAGGGACATGTAGTGAGATTAAAAGGTGGGATGTTAATTCTATTCTTATCAATATCTTTGAGGATTTTACCGTTATTTTGATTTTATGCGTTTTTTAAATAATAATTAGTGTGGTAGAAGAGAATGATAAAAATACGAGTATATATTTAAAACGTTTTTTCTTTCTTTTTCTTCCTTTCGCACTTCTTTTTTTATGATATAGTTAATCCATCATAATCATTATTCGCAATTTGACATGACATGTTTCTGCTCACATTTCGGTACAAACAGTTATATTTAAAATGGTAGTTAAAATTTCAAACTAATTTCATTTATTTGTAAAGTTAGGGGCTTCATAAAAAGAAAATAAAAATAACATTTCATATATACAGAAATTATTGAATTTTTATATAAATAGTTTTATTATCTATATGTATTGCATTACAAGATTTATGTAAAAAGGAAGGAGGAGGCTGATTAGATTAAATATTATTTTATTGAATAAGAGGGGGTTTAACTACAGAGGGGCTCTAAATCAGATGATTATTATTTAAATAGCTCATAATATTAGTAATCTCAGGCAGCATTCAGCTGCACAACAGAATTAGCCTTTTCTCCTCCCTTGTTCAACTCATTTTCTACCGATTTATTCGGCGGGTTCTTTCCAACTTGTTGGCTGTTGCCACTTTTTGCGTACAAATCTTGGACTGAATTGAGCTGCCACTCTGGAGAGACAAATCTTAATGGTTCGAGCGTTACATGACAGATTCAGGAGAGTGGGTGACCTCAGCCGATTGACATTTATGTTTACCAAAAAAACCCCATGATATTTAAACCGGGGAAATAAACAGCTGGATATCTAGTTATTATAATCAATATGGGATTGCAATAAGTATTAAATTTCTAAAACACGTTTAAAAAATTAATTTGTTTTAAACTTTGACAAGCAGATTATTATTATTTTTAATGAAAACTTACTTCCATTATTACATATATTTCCTTCACTTCAATGGTATTTTACTTTCACTTACCTATATGTGATAGAAAAAGTATTGTCCTTGGGTCTAATTTTCGAAACTGGGGTTTTGCAATTATTACTCGTTTTGATGTTCTCTGAATTTGGAAATCAAATTTTCATAGCTTAGTTTGTGTGTCTGTCTATGTGTCTTCTTTTATGTTGTTATGAGCATAACTAGGGAAAAAATCTGGAGTGACTCCACTCGACTTTCCGAACATTGAGTAATTAACAGTTTTGTAGATAAAGTAAAGAAAGAGTAGTTGTTAAACAAACAAAAGAGAGAAAACCATAATAGAGTGTTTGAGTGTTTTTCTCCATCTATTACACGTTGTTTTATTTAACGCTACTGAACTTTGAGCCCATAGATCATAATGACAAAGAAATTTTCGTTGTGTCCCTGTAAAAACCTATAAATGTTAGATTCACCAAAATGCTTATAGTTAGTGCAACAGTGATTTATAATACTCATATAAATTTTCAGCTGAATTCAATAAGGCGTTTAGATGCTATCGTACTTTTAAAAATTTAGTCCCATAGGCCATAATGATAAAGAATTTTTCTTTGTGTCCCTGTAAAAAAACTGTAAGTGCTAGATTCACCAAAATCTATACAGTTAGTTCAACTGTGATCTATAACATGTGTAAAATTTTTTTGCTCGGATTAATAAGGCGTTTAGACACTATCACATTTTTAAAAATTTGGCCCCATAGGCATAATGATAAAGAATTTTTCTTTGTGTCCCTGTAAAAAAACTATAAGTGCTAGATTCTCCAAAATCTATACAGATTGAGTATTTGTGATCTATAATATGTGTATAAAATTTTTGCTCAATTGAATAAGGCGTTTAGATGCTATCGCACTTTTAAGATTTTGCTCCTATAGGCCATAATGATAAAGAATTTTTCTTTGTGTCCCTGTAAAAAAACTATAAGTGCTAGATTCACCAAAATCTATAGGGTTCGTACTATGGTGACTTACAATATGCGTACCAACTTTCAGGTTAATCGAACGAAGCGTTTAGACGCTAGCGTGTTCACCCACAGACATACACACATACACACATACACACACACATACATATATCATCGTAAAAATAGTGAAAACGGACTCAGGGGACCTCAAAACGTATAGAAACATCAAAATCTCGAATTCGGATTTTTGACATGATTACAATACTTTCCTCACTATAGTGTTCGGAAAGTAAAAAGATTGCAAATCCAACCTCGGTATTTGAAATCTGTATTGCAAGAAGATATTATATTTAAATTTTTATTTTATTATTATTATTACTTATTTTTGAGAAATGATTTATATATATATATATATATATATATATATATCAATAAATAAGGATAGGCTTTAAATAAAGGTGGAAATTAAGAAATTTGGTTGGTGGCCACTGGCCACTAGCCTTCATTTTTTTAGTGGCCACTTTTAAAAAGTTAGTGGCCACTAGTTAGTGGCCACTGGCCACTCGCTGATAAAAGTGAAAGTAAAATAAAATAAAATTTTCTTTAATTTTTTCAATGTTCAGTCTCGACAAATCATTAAGAAAATAATTAAGGTAGTCAACTTTTTGAAACTCATCCACAATAATACATTTCTGATAAATTTTAATAAATGAAACAGGAATAGATTTACATAATTTATACTATGAATGTAAGAAAATACTATTCAATACAAAATTCATATGTTTAAAATGCTCTTTTGATTATATTATTTTATAACAGAAAAATTCTGATTATATTGCCCCTTCACTATCCTGAATGGTGTCAATTTTCTACTTTTTTAACAAAAAAAAAAAAAAAAAAAAAAAATCTTTGATTCATGAAAATATATTAGCATATGTAAATAAAAAAAATATTTTTTTAATAATACTTTTTTATTTTGCAAGTTTTTTTTTCCTTTTTTTTTTCATGTTACAAATGAATTATAAATTAATTCATTGGTTCGTGAGATACGGTGAAAACACTAAACCGCAGACACACACACACACACAGACAGACAGACATTTTTAAAAAACTATCAATTCGTGTTCAGGATACCCCAAAATGTGTAGATCCGTCAAAAAACGGAGGTCGAAAATTTTCGCGAATCCAATACTTTCTCTATATTACATATAGAAGAAAGTAAAAAATAGTTCATATGCAATAACAAATATTAAATAATATGTAGTAAATAAATAAAATATTCAATAAATTATGCATTCTTCTGATTAAGAACTAAAAATATACATATATATATATATATATACATTATTTATTTATTTATTTATTTTTTTAATAATAACAGAAAACGCACTTACCTTTTTTCCGAAAAAAGATGTTATTTTTACAGAATTATCTGTAGCTCCACGTTTACTACCACTACGGTTGCTTTGTGATTCAGGATTTTCTTTAAATCTCTTCATATTAAAGCAATAAATCCAAAATTTATATTACTATATAAAGCCTGTTTTAAAGATTGAAATTTCGAGAAACCACGCGTATGACTGAATGCGATACGGCCTTTGGGAATGGATAGAAATGCCAAGTTTGAAAAGAAAGTGGTATAAAATAACAAAGAAAATGCGTCGAATGACGTTTTTAATTTTTCTGCGAACGTAATACAATCGGAGTTTCAGCCGATTGATTATCTCACGAGCTTCCTTTTCGTCTCTGTCTCCCGAAAGTCGGCCGAAACTCTCATTTTGACATTTTTTAAAAATCAAAATCTAATACTTTTATAGAAAAATGGAAAAAAGCCATACTTTTTTTAGTATATGAATAAGACTACCTGCCAATTTCCAGTGTTTACTGTTAAAATTGACTTCCGAAAATGTCTGTAAGTTGCGATGTTAGATTTGAGAAAGCCTGAATTCGAGGCGCACGGCGCGTTTACTGCGAAAACGCCGCCGCGCGATCCAAGTTTGCATTGGAATGGGGTATTCTATAAAGAATGGGTAGAAGAATTTTAAGTGTTTACTATTAAAATTGACTTCCGAAATGTGTTTGCAAGTGGCGAGGTTAGATTTTAGAACAGCCTGAATTCTTTGCGCGGCGCGTTTACCGCGAAAAAGCCGCCGCGCGATCCAAGTTTGCCGTGGAATGGGGTATATTTTATAAAGAATGGGTAGAAGAGAAGTGGCCACTGCAGTGGCGACCAAAGGCAATTTCTTTAGTCGCCACTTTTAAAAATCTAGTCGCCATGTGGCGAGTGGCGACCGCTAATTTCCAGCTTTAGCTTTAAATCTAAAACTATCAGAAGAATCGTTTAAGTTAATATATTTTACTGTCAGTTGTCTATATTAATTTAGAAGTGAAATAATCAGCTAATAGTATTTTGCAAAATTAATTCGGGCGTTAACGAGTTAATGTCATTTTTGAGTTCGCTTCATAATAAATGAAATAGTAGATTTGTCTTTTTACTTCTATTTTTGTACTGAAATATGCAATTTTGACTTGGTCGTAATATTTTACAAAAAAGCTTATCATTATATCTCTAACCCATAGAAATATTTACGTTTGTAAACAATACTACCACGATTTTAATGGTCTTGCTTTTGTTGATAATGCTAGAGGATATTAAAAAACAAGCTTGATATCTTAGAGTTATTTAGATTAGTGTACAACTTTAAAATTTGAGATACTGATCTTTATTTTCTCACAGCACAGATCTTTAATGATCATAGATTTGCCTTTATAAGTGGATCATTCAATGTGCAGGGAGAATGATTTTAATATATAAAATGCAGAAATAATTGGCTTTTGCATCACTGAGATAATGAACAAAAATATCTCCATATACTTTGCAAGACAATTTTTTTATTTTTTTTTTTTAACAAAAATTTCTGCTAATGTGTTGTTAGCCTCCCAACAAAATAGTCTATTACCTTTATTTTTTTTCGTTGAAAGCTCATATTTGACAAGAAGATTTATACTTTCATTTTCAATATTGAATTTAATTCTGTTGAGAATGCAAATTTCGGCTGATTCCTTCTTTCATCTTCAATACTAAATTTGTTTTTACATCGGGAATGCAAAGTTTAAGTTCGGTGTACTTTTGTCATTATAATTTAAAATAGTTTTGGAATCATTTTTGGTATTATTATATTTTTATTAATGCAATAAATGGTGTTTCATGCATTATTATTATATTGGTGGAAAATGTGAAGCTGTATTAACTGAAATATGTATAAAAGTAATATCATGTGGTGGTTTTCAGCAGTGTATTTTAGTCTGTTATTTTCATAAATGAAATAACTTCCAGAACTATTTTGTTTTTATAAACCTGCATTGAAATATGTATAGGCAATATAATCTTGATATTCTCCGGATAATACCAATTATTATGGGAAAGATATATGTATATGTATAAGGGTCTGAAATTTCAACTCAGATTACACTCGCCGAAAAAAAAGTTTCACTCGCCACAAAATAGGGTTGATTTTTTTTTATTTTTATTTTTCCTACGCATTTTGGGTTTTTTATTTTTCCTAACTCTCTGAAACGCTTTTACAAATATGCCTAAAATTATGTATAGTAAAAGTGTATCGTATATCATCATGTCTCATAATCATCTATAATTAAAAATCATTATAATGTATTGTATTTGAGATTTGAAAAAGATTAAAATATTTAATAACATAAATATATAAACAATCATTAAAAAAAAAAAAAAAAAAAAAAACTCTTTGTCAAACAATATCCTGCGAAAATCTTTTTATTATGAAAGATTAAGTTTCCTTATTTACCTATTTATTTATTTAACTTTTTACATCATAAATTCCTTTTTCGTCCATTTTATTTTTGTAATCAGACAGAATGCCGATGTGTATAACTTGTTCATTGTTGTCATTTGAAATAGCCATTTCGGAATAACTTTTTCTATAAAATCGTTGCTTACAAATCATTACAAGCGCAAATCCTTGGCTTTTCAGTAAAAGAAAAAAAAAAAAAAAAAAAAAAAAAAAAAAAAAATGGAAAATTTGAACTGTTTTATTTTTTTCCTTTTTGTTATTATTCAACAAAATAAACATAGGAAGTATCTTTAAAAGGGTTTGGACTCATTTTCATGCGCCAATATCACATAGGCAAACTTTTGTATTTCTCTTCTCTTGGACAGGGGGCGACAGGCAAAGAGGCTATCTGCTCATCTATTCTCACTCTGCTTGGAGAAATCACAGTGGGAAAAAAAGAAACTGCCGAAGAGGTTAAAACTTTTATGCATGAATTAAGTGTGTTTCCTTTCCCAGGCTGGAGCGATCGTTGGACAGCGCATACACAGACTCGGCACTCCGAGAGAAAAAGGAGAGGGGGGGATAAATATGAGGTTATAAGATAGCAAGATTTTGCCACGTTTATATCTATAAAGAGAGTGTTTTCTGTCACCGTATCGTGTAAGAATTCTACCTATAACTAGACCAAATTTTTCTCGCCACAATAAAAATTCTACTCGCCAATGGCGAGCTGGCGAGTGGAAATTTCGCGCCCTAATATATATATATATATATTATTGGACAAATTCGAATTAAAATCCACGTTATCTTCATCAATAAAATTACATAAAAATAGATGCACTATATTCACAACATTATTAAAAATTTAGTTTTAACAAAATTGTACTACATTGTTTATTTTTTAACGGCGTATATACATAGTAAATATTGTATAGCAATCTATGGTATTCAATATTGTATACAGTAGGTTTATTTGGTGTTACTAAATCGATTTTTGATAAAATTGGAAACAATATGCCTATTTTTACGGAATTATTCCTTTTTTAGGATCATTAGTTATTTTTACAGTGGCGTATAACACAGTGATATTTTTAAAATATGGCTTAACCCAATAACGCCGAATTAATTTTGCAAAATATTATTAGCTGATTATTTCACTTTTAAATTAATATAGACAACTGACAGTAAAATATATTAACTTAAACTATTCTTCTGATAGTTTTAAATTTAAAGCCTATCCTTATTTATTGACGTTTAGTGTTCTAACGAGAAAACTTCGAGATAGATAAACTTTGAGGTAACAGATTAATTTCCTATTATATATTGACAAAGATCTCGAAAGTAAAGTATTGTAACATATATTGAAAAATCATAAAATGACTATCCAAATTTTGAAATAATAATTAATAGTAGGCACATAAAACTTTCAGGGATCATTTAGAGTGACGCTATAAACTGTCACTAAAAAGCAGAAATCATTCTAAAAAACCATAAAAAAGATACGTGCCATTTTATTAGCTGTCCTCAAATGAGGACACTGGGCGCTAACGGGTTAATTGAGAAATATTTTGAACATTTTTTCTTCTAAATAAAACACTTTAAAATGAAAAAAGAAAATTCTAATCTACAACTGTTAAAATAATTATAACTATTAAAATAATTTTATTATAGTATTAAAAAAGTTAGTTAACGTGAAGATTCAATAATTTGAAAATTTTAAAGTAACATAAAGTTACTATTACTTTTTATATAAATAAATACTAACTTTGTGTTTTTGCCATATATTATAATACTGTATATTATAAATAATTCTATACCAGATTATAAGATGGCGTACCAGCGGCCGACCGGTTCTGCGTTCAAAGCTTGTAGACGTGAGGTGCCGGGTTCGATCCCAGGTCACGCTTATCCGCCTAGCTGTATGGAGTTTTCCGTGATTTTCTTCGAAACTTGCGTACTTACGTAATACGTCTTAGGACCCCTTAGAAAGACACCCACGGAGGCCACTCCCCCTCAGGCCTAGGATCTTAGTGCAGTCAATCGGTCTTAATCCCTACAACAACTCAATGACACTTAGGTTTTCTAAATTATGTGTAGGAAATGAACATGTTGTATTATCAGTGAATAATAGTGTGAATAAAATTTCAATATTTGATTTATACCTTGCATTATTTTCAATTGACTCAAAAATCACTGTCGCTAGAATATCCCTGTTTATATTAATAAATCTATTCCGGTGGATATCATTTTTTCTCCTTTTGCTATGTTTTCGAAATGTACTGTTTCGTTTGCCATCGCGTGCAGCCAAATTTCCGATACGCGAGGCTAAATGTCTCGCTTACTGCTCATGAATTAAATTGTTTTCTCACGTCAATGAGCAGAAGGGTCTAACGTATAAATATTCATTTTCCAGTTGTTCTGGATGGTGATTTGGAGAGGACATTAGTTTCTCCATGCTAATGAAACATCATATTTAATTATTCAATTATGTCACTTGATTGCGTATCTAAATTTTGTCGGATTCGGATGGAAGTAGTTGATTTTGATTTGTCTCTAAAACGTTTCCTGTGCTGTTAGTCTAGAATTCAGAAATAAAAGTTTGAAATTTATTTAACTATTTTTGTCATTAAAAAAAAAAATTATTCTTATATTGTATACACACAATATATAAATATATCGCCAAATCCTCTTATATCTTAACTTTAACCCCTTATATCTCGGGTCTATTTTACCACGTTTTTATTAACTCGCTTTCATGTTTGTTTGTCCAGTACAAATCTTGCAATCGATTTTTAACTAACCTCCTGATTAGCTAGACATCTGAAACTTTTAGAATTGCTCAGAACACAATGACAATGCATCCTTTTAATACTTTTATTAAATTAAAGTTTGAAAAATTCTTATAATTGCTCACTTTATTACGCATTTGATAATTTTCTTTCAAGTTGATGGGATAATTCATAAAAAAAAAAAAAAAAAAAAAAAAAAGTATTTATTAATACGTAGTATCGTAGAGATTATATGATTCAACAGAAAATTTAAAAACGTGGTACATAAAAAAGTTCTTTTTATTTTGTAATTATATTTATTAGAAAAGAGAAAAATTTATTTTTACATTTTTCTTTAGTTTGAAATTTGGAAATGTGCAGAAAAATTAGAAAGTTATGCTAAACTAGTTAGTATATAAGTTTTGTTAGATCTAGTACAATATTACGCTTAATTAATCAATGCTACTTAATTGTGTACCTCTTCTTCTTCTTTTTTTTTTTTCGTTCTTTTTTCTTTTTCTTTTTTTTTCTTTTTTCAATTGTATATGTAAAGGTACATTTATGCTGCTATTAAACAATTTTAAAGTAGCTGTTTTTTTATTAAAATAATTTTTAACGCATTTCTTTTACCCCTTTTTAACACTTTCCAAGGAGGTTGCAAAGTGTTAATGACTTCGATTTGTCTGTCTTTCTATCTGTCTGTCCACGCTCTAACTCACATAAATATTCATGGAATTTCTTGAAACTGATATATGTTATTCCAGTTCACTATCGGATGTTCCCTATTGAAAATGGAGTGAATACCTCTACGGGTTTTGAGTACTGAGACACCTGAAAATATTCCAATGCATTGTGTTCTATGAGAGGTATTTCTTTAAACCATGTTTTCATATCTTTACTTTAAACAAATCTTAATGAAATTGAAATCTGTTATTTAAGTTCACTATCGGATGATTTCTGCAGAAGGTGGAGTAAATAACACCGCTGGTTTGTGTACAGGGACACCTGGAAGTTTTCCAAAGCGTTGCGTTCTACATTACCTTTCCATAAATGACCGGACACTTTCGATTTCAGACGTTTTTTCAAATATCTCAAAAAGTACTTAAAGAATCATCTTGAAACTTAAGGAGTGTGAATAACATGTTACACTCATATTCTTCATTGAAAGTTTTGTCCCGAAAATAAAAGGGGGATCAGTAAAAAATTAAATAAGAAAGAAAATGTTTTGGATCACCCTGTAAAAAGTAATGATTGAAATGTAATCTGGCTGTAATATTTGATTATGGCGCTCCATTTTATTCTTTGTATACATTTTTAAGAGGCTAACACTTATATTCATGAAGATACAACAGTTTCTTAAAAAAAGAAAAAAAAAAAAAAGGCCCCTTTTTTAGCTATGACACGCAAGGAATTAAATCCAGTGCAAAGTCGTTTTCAGGAAACTTGACACATACCATTAGACACAGCATACTGCAATCAGTATGCAAAAATATTAAATACCGTAATTTCTGGTAGATACCCCGCAGGTTATATAATCCAGTTTTGCACCAGAAATTTCAATTGATAAATAAATTTATATTTGCACGAGCTCTTCCTTCGAAAAGTATAGATTTCTCTATTAAATAAAATTTCTGGTAGAGAAATGACACATCTTACCTGCGGGTTATCTACCAGAAATTATGGTATCTAACGAAATGTGAGCAGTTTTACTAAATAATTTTTAACTGCGCATACGCTAGCTTTAGCGAAATTTTATTTGCGTAATATAATAGCCGATAGTATTGGGCTACTTATAACAAAACCCCAAACAAATATCATATAAATTAAAAAAAATTATGCGCGTTAGAATAAACTGTATTTCAGTTCTTCACAAAAATACGGAAAATGATAAGAGATTTTCTCAATATCTATTTATAATAAACGGACATTGTATCACAATTGATCGAATCATATTAAAATGTGGGTAATATAGTTTATCTGGTTTCTTGAGAGGAACTGCAAAGTAGTTCATTCTATTGCGTACAACTTTTTGAATTTACACGATACTTCTTTGGGATTTTTTACATAGGTAGCTCATTACATTTGGCTATTAAATTATGCACATGGAATTTCGCTGAAGTTAGTGCATGTGCAGTCAAAAATTATTTAGAAAAAAATGCTCGTATTTTGTTAGTTATTTAATATTTTTGCATTCTTGTTGCTGTATGGTGTGTCTAATATTGTGTGTCAATTTTTCTGAAAAGGGTTTTGCACTGGATTTAATACCTTGCATGTTATAGGATAAGTACACCAGTGATTGACACTTTTAGAGCAATCGCTGATGCTTTTAATGTTCTAGTCACCAGAAAATATTTTTAGAAATCTTAAGTTAGTACATATGGTATGAAAGACATCCAGAACCACATATATGCTAAAATATAAACATTTGATAACAAGTATTTTTTTTACTAATTTTTATTTGACACCCACTCAGTGTTCCAGTAATTGACACTACCAGTTTTTTCATTTTATCAGTAAATGCCCCCCTATGTTCCAGTGTTTGACATTGCTAGTTATTCATTTTACCAGTTATTAGCACCCTATGCTCCAGTGCTTGACATAAAATGTTAAAATTCTTATATGTAAAATATATGATTTTCTTATTTATTAATTATTTCGGGATAGATGTCAATGACTGGAGCATGCCAATCACTGGAGCACCTACCCTAGTTAAAAAAGTGATTTTTTTTTTCTTTTGAATTTTTTAAAGAAACCGTTATATCTCCCTGATTACATGCAGTAGAGACATAAACATTTATATAGATAAACAGAAAGAATCCCATAAACACATGCTACAGCCAGATCACATTTCAAGCATTACTTTTCACAGGGCGATGCAAAACACTTTCATTTTTCTTTAATTTTTTTACTGGTCCCCATTTTACATGCGTTGGAAAACATGTAGTAGAACATGTTCTTCACACTTCTGAAGTTTCAAGATGATTTGTCCAGCACTTTTTGAGGTATTCCAAAAAACGTCTGAAATCGAAAGGGTCCGGTCATTTATGGAAAGGTAACGTGTGAAAGATATTTCTAGAAAACAAATTTTAATAACTTTACTTTGCACAAATCTTGATGAAATTTAAATATATTATTCATATTCACAAAAGAATGCTTTCTATAGAATATAGTATGATTAGAATTGAGATATACAGGGCTACACAAAAATATTCAGTTATATTAATGAGTATAATTGGAAATTTGCTGGAATTGCATTTTCGCTTACCTTATGCGTTTTTAACATTTGTTTAACAAATGTTAAACAAATTCATTCAAATTCCCTATTCAAATTCCCTATTCATTTGCAACATCCGAATTAAGAAACTTCAGCAGTTATTCGAAATTTAAGATTTTCTTAACGTGGGAGAATAGGACAAAAATTCACTTAAACGTGCATTAAAAGGAAACTTTTTACTGTAAAAATGTCAGACCAGTTTTAAAATATCAGTTTTGATGCCGGAATGAACATCAGTAACTATAAATATGCTACTTTGAAAATTTCGCAAGTGATTGGAAATTTACGAATTTCTTAACATGGCAGCATAGGGCAAAATTTCACATAAACGTCAATTTTGAGAGGTATTTACATCGTAAAGATGTCAGACTACTTTTGTAATATTATTTAGGACACTGGCATGAATATTAATGACTATGAATTTTCCAATATGAAAATTTCGTCAGTTATTGGAAATTTACGAATTTCTTAACATGGTAGAATAGAGCAAAATTTCGCATAAACGTCAATCTTGAGGGATATTTTCACCGTAAAGATGTCAAACCACTTTCGAAATGTCATTGAGGATACTGGCATGAATATCATAGACTATGATTTTTCCAATTTAAAAAATTCGTAAGTTATTTGGAATTTACGATTTACTTAACATGTCAGAATAAGGCATAATTGAGCATAAACTTCCATTTTGAGGATTATAAATACATTAGACAACTTCAAAATTACATTTATGGTATTTGTTTGAACATGATTGAATAGAAATATTCTAATAGGAAAATTTCGTAAATTATTCGTAATTTACGATTTTATCAACATAGCGAAATTGTAAATTTTTCATATAAATATGAATTTTGAGAATTATTGCATTGGAAATAGTAGCATGAAAACTAAACAACGAAATCGACCCTGATAAAATAAATTAACAGATTAGAATAAGATAAATATATCGAAGTGAACGGCCTATTAGGCGGGGATTTCATTCTGTCACTGTATCAAGCTTTGGTCAAATTCATTTCTTTTAACATGATTATAACATGTCTCGCACTAGAAATTTATGAGAACATAAATATGATGGGGAACTGAGCATCTATGCCAACTAGTTTAATTACGAATGTAATTTGAATTTGTATACCTTTTTCTGTCTATCTGCTCATCTACGCACCTCCAGCGTTCGTAAATATTTTTAGAAATTTGACAAAAATTATATATGTTATTCAAATACACTATGAAATGATTCCTATTTAAAATGATATTAAAAGATCCTGTACAACTGGTTTCTGTACAGGGACACTCAAAAAAATTCAAATGCATTGCGTTTTAGATCAGACTTTTAAATAAATCCCATTTAAATAACTTTCTACAGAAAAATTCATAAAAAGTTGACAATTATTATCAATATGCTAAAATAATGTTTTGTTTATAATAAGACGTAATTAACCTTCAAATTTACAATGTTACACTAAAATATTCAGATAGATTAAGAGCTGGAATTAGAATCTAAGGGCTCCATTTTCGCTTACGTTAAGCAATTTTAAAACTTTCCTGCGATGTTTAAAAGTGATTATGAATTCAGTTGGTCTGTCTGTATACCTTTCAGTCCTTCTGTTTGTCCGTTGTGTGATAACGTAGGCAAAGAGCATTAAAAGTTTTATGATACAACGAGTACGTACAGTTGGAAAGTGTTAATAAACTATGCGTGTACGCAAGATTTTTCGTTCTTGTTTATACATATGTACGAGTGTGCATTTTTCTCTTTGTTTTGCTTCTTTTTATTTACTTGTATTTTTAACAAAATAAAATAATCTTTTGAGGAAAAAAGTACAATTCCATATATTTATTCAGATAAAAAAATGTAAATATCTTAAAACACTGCAAATTCTCATTTCTTAAAAAATAAATTTTTAGCTGATTCAGCAACAAAATTTGTATGATTCATAATTGATCATAATCTTTATTAGAATGTTTGCTGCACAGAAAAATATATGTGTCTGACATCTTGAAAATAAATTGGGGCTATGGTAAAAATAATTCCATTATATCTTGGTAAATTCTGCTTCCCTTTGACAGGGATTTCTAGAAACCCCTATTAGAATTGTAGAACGTTGTCTTATATTATCCTAGTCAAATTTATTTGCAAATGAATGCGAATACACGTGGCGAGTTTTAACATCTAAAATTAATTATCTATAATTCATCAATAATTAATTAAATTAACATTGTTCATTAAAAGGCATATATAAAATACGTTTTGTAATATGTCCGATAAATGATTACCAGGAGAATTTTTTTTTTTCCTGAGAAAGTTAATTTTTAATATACATTTGCCATTAACGAAACAGAGGCGTAATATATTCTAATTTTCTAAAGTTTCTTGTAATTTTCAAATAAACACTGTAGAATATTGGGAAGGTTGTGTGTAAATTCTGCAGCAGGTTCATTTGGGATTGACAAAAAAAAAAAAAAAAAAAAAAATAGGCCTATGGTCTGAAAGATTGAACTAACTAAAGATAATTATATTTAACAATTGGGCATAATCACATAAACAACTATGTAATTAAATAAATGTGTAAACACATAAAGTGTATTATCCAGTTCGAACCATATAATAACAAAATATCTATAGATAATTATGACATGTTTATTTCCAAGGTAGAGTGAAAAAAATTTTCGTACATATAGAAATTTTATATATATACAGTAACCGCCGCTTAATAAAATCACTGGTTAATAAAATCAGCCGCTTAATCTGATCAAATCGCCAGGACCGGAATCAAATAAATACAAACAGCTTTTAAATCCGCCGCTTAATAAAATCAGCATCGCCGGTTAATAAACTCAAAAATATCTCCTCAGCAGCCAAAAATATCATTTATGCACACCAAAAAAAATTTTTTTACATTTTTCTTTTTGAACTAAAAAAAAAAAAAAAAAAAAAAAAGAAAAAAGAAAGAAATTAAAGCACAACAAACCCTTCGTTATCGCTCATTGCTGAAGATTTTACACTTGCACCACAGTTACAAATTAAACACGCCCCATAACTTATCTCCGTAACAATTTCAAGGAACGTATTCTTCAAAATGCAGTAATAAAACAGAAATTTTATGTGAAATGATATTTTTTTTAATTATTGGAAGGCAATTATTAGTTTTTATTTTGAAATTACTATTATTCATGAGGTTTAAACGGAAAGATTTTAAATTTATAGGAAAAGCGTGAACTTTTTGTAAAGTAATGATGACATTCCTCTAACGAAAGTGCACGGGAACTTACAATGCATTTACTTATATTGAAGAAACAATTAGTTAATTATCGACTAAAAACTAATTAATATTGTTTTCTAATTCCATTATTCGTTACCTTTTGAAGTTTCTTTCGAAATTCAGGGAAGTAATACCTTTACGTTAAGGGCAGGAACGTTCGCCGGATATAAAAATCAGCCGCTTAATAAAATCACTTTGGCTCAGAACGAATGTGATTTAAATAAACGGCGGGAACTGTATACATATACAATCAAACATACGTGAATATAATTTTGAAGGAAGTTGTAATTATTTCAACAATTACAATGAAAAGTACTTACAAAGGCGATGAACCTAGAACTTTTTGACTAAAGGTTGGTGCTTTGAAAACTCAGTTATCCTGGTTATCTCGGGGAAAACACGTAACATTTAAGGTATTTAAACTATACCTACTCTGTGAAACGTAGTTCTGTTGAAAAAATTTAAGTAAAGTTAATCAAATGCAATAAATTAACTGTTACATTTACAGGGACTTTGCGCCATAAAAATTCCTCCAACCAACCAACCAAGATCTACAGAGAAATTAAAGATAAATATAGGGTATTCAAAAAATAATTATCTAAATATTACTTGCTAATAATAAGATTTTAAAAACAGAATTGCTTACTTAAACCTTTCATTTTAATTTTTTTCCATCCATAAAACAATAAATCTTATATTTAGTCATAAATATATTTCTAAAGTAAAATTATGAATAATTTTTGAAAATAAGAGCGGCAGAAGAGTACGAATTAATACAGTTAACAAAGCAACTAAGAGGTGCTTATTTCACTGAGAAAAAAAATATAACGCCTTTCTCTAGAATTAATAAGTGACCATTTTCTAAATCCATTAACTAGAAATATAGATTTCCGAGCTATGCACATAAGGCACGACAATAAACTGAATAGACGAAATTATCGAGACTTTCTAGTCTACACGTTTCTAGATGGTGAAACAATATTCTGAATATTCTAAATATTCTGAATCATTTATATTCCGAGAATATTTGCTCGCTTGATTTTCTAGAATTTGGTAATAAACCAAGATTATAGTTGCAGAAACCCGCCTCTTGTAGTCTCATTTATTTGCAGAGATTTTTAAATAACTTTTCCCTCGAGAATATAGGCAAACGCTCTAGAATTCTAATAGGGGCTTCTAGAACTCGCTTTCCAAGGGGACTAGAATTTATAAGGATGACATAGAACTATTTTTTCTAGAGCCACAATTTAGATTTTAGATGTCATTTACAGAATTTTTTCTCAGTGTTGTACTTAATATAACCACTGATGCCATTTAAAATCACTACTTTTCAATAAAAAAAATATATATATATAAAATTTTTGCAAGAAATACCTGTTACAATTAATTAAAATGTAAATTGTAAACATTAAAAAATAAAAGGAAAAATATTTGAAAAAGTTAATTCACTTAAATTGTTAAAAAAAAAAAAAAAAAAAAAAAAAAAAAAAAAGGAACTGATTTCGATATTATTATCAGAATAGAGTAAAATATCCTTACATTCATCAACATGGATAGTGAAAATACCTAATATATATATATATATATATGTATATTTTCGATAGAAAAGTGTATATAGGTTATAATATTGTTCATTTTGAATCTGTGGGAGTTTTAAATGAAAGGAAAAACAATCTTAAATGTTATGATACCAACTGGCATCGCTGAGCTGCAAGGTTTTATGATATTTCTTTCTCTTTAAACGATAAAACAACTCATAAAACGTATATTTTAACATACTGAATAATAACATTACAAAGACGATTTATGAAAGCAACATCATTCAATTTAAGAACATAAAGTACAAGAGAAAGTATTTCATTTCCATTGTTACCCCCAAACTACAGGTCCACAATTCTATTGTTCTCATAAATTTCTCTACCATTTTGAGGTGCTGTTTAAAACAATGTATTCGCCGAACGAGTTGCATGTCTTTCGCATTACACTAGTGTTATCGGTCACTTAAGGCAACTCCTAAAGGAAATGGACGGGTCATCTTAGCTTCTATTTATGAGGCCACCTACCTTCTTCGAGGGACTGAAGCGTGAAGTGGCAACGATGAGCAAGGCCGAATTTGTGACAAGGATTTTTTCCTTGTAATGACGGTCCCTTTATCGGACATTTCAAAGAAAATGTGTAAGCTTAGAGGTATAAGGTGCCATTTTTTCCTCATTAAAGACTTATTAGATCGGAACCTACCTTTTTATTCTCTATTTTCAGCATTATGAAATAGACAAAACAACGTTTTTGAAACATACTTCTTTTTAGTTGTTTAACATAATTTTTTTTTTTTTAAATGTATGCAATAAAAGTTATGCATATCACCTCCCATTAGTAATTAATGAGGATTTAGTGAATTACCGCTTTAGTATACCATTGGAACTTGGAGGTTAAAGAAAATGTTAGTACCTTAAAAAAATGTAATCTACATATACAGGGTGGTTATAATTAAACTTCCCCCATAAACAGCATCCTACAGCGCAAACGGGTGAACGGAATGCAAAGAAATTTGGTATATAGACTATACACGAGATGCGCTCACGGAATTTCGAAAAAAAAAAGGGGGGGGGTCCAAAACGTCCACCAGAGGGCATCTTTTCCGAAAGCATTAAATTTAACAGAATAAACGACCAAAACGGAATACAGAAACAATATTAACATTTATTGACTAGTTTCTGATCACCTGGACACGATTAATAACTGCTACTGGGTATCTATTCTCCGATCCGACTGCCATAGCGACCGTCCTTAAAGAACGACAGTCGTCAAATCAAAAGTCGGAATGTGACGTCACGTGATCAAAATAACGACTGCCACAGTCGGAATTGAGGTATAGTCTGGTCGGAGAATAGATGCCCTGGTGTGCAATTTCGTCTTAATATGTTCTTGTTTCTACAAACTGAACTTTTTTTTTTTCAAACAGCGTACTGATATCTTTTCCTTGCCTTTACTTAATGTGGTTCGATGACAAGGTGATCAGAAACTAGTTAATAAATGTTAATATTGTTTCTGTATTCCGTTTTGGTCGTTTATTGTGTTAAATTTTATGTTTTCCGGAAAAGGCACCCTCTGGTGGACATTTTGGAACTAAAATTTTTTTCTCGAATCTCATGTATAGTCTATATACCAAATTTCGTTGCATTCCGTTCATCCGTAGGAATTTATAGGGGAAATTTAATTATAGCCACTGTGTATGTTATGTCCCCCCCCCCAAGATTAATGGCAGTTTCTTGAGGTAATATATAAATTAATTGCAACACACGTGAAGATCGTGAAAAATGTCAAGCAAAAACAGTGACAGCACTTTATAAAGTACTTTTTTGAACAAAAGCGGGTACATGTAGCGTCTAGTGCCATGTAGTGAGATTATATATTACCTATTCTTATAAACACCTTCGACATTTCTTCCATAAATTCGATTGCATACGTGTTTTAACTTACTGGTACTTTAAAGTACCATCAGTAGATAAAGGCTTAAAATGGATTCAAAACCACTATGAACATCCATGCATAAAACCGGTATTCGAACCTGAAACCTAGCAAATGAAATCCGGATTAAATGATTAAGGTTTAATAATAAGAGACTTTTTAAATAAAAGTGTGTAAGGATTATGCTGTTAATTTTGCAAAATGCGTTCTGTAGAAAGTTAATGATAATGAAGACAAGTGCACGTACATGTAATTTACAACACTTATAACATCTAACATGCGTTGCTGCTTTCATTCTGCACTCGGGCATATATTTTTCGAATGAAGAAAAGTTTTCATTGATTTGTTCAACACTAAATAATTATTGGATTTGTAATTTACGGTGCTAACTTCTAACTTTTAAATTTTCACATTCTTTAATGCTAAACTAAAACAAACACAAAGAAGTAAATAAATATAAGAAAGAAAAGAAAATGCAGTATTTCTGATTAAATAAAACAAATGCGTGTTTACAATACATTTGTATAACGCTTACAAAATAATAATAGAACGTAACAATAATAGAAAAGTAGTTAAAGAATAAAACTGATAGAAGGAGTCTTATAAAGGTAATCCATAATTTTTTTCAAAATAAGGTATGGCGAAAAAAAAAAAATATTTTGTATCTATATGTTTATATTAACAATGAAATTATTCCAGTAATGCAAAATCATTTTTTTAAATTTTGTAATGTTCGCCACCTAGACACATTGACTTTAACTTAGTTTTCTATTCATTTTAAATGCCGTGAATTGGAATCAAAACACCAAAACCTTTTTGGCCTATTTTTCAAAGTATTTGTTAAAAAAAAAAAAAAAAAAAAAAAAAACCTTATTTTTATTTAGTTAATGATAACATCCCTATTTAATTTATTGGATCAGGAAATTTTGAACTGATTTGTAGTAAACTAGTTTTTAATTTTGAAATCAATTACTGATCTGGGTTCATTTTATCAGTTATTCTTCCAACCTTTTTTTTTTTTTTTTTTTTTTTTTTTTAATTCACTAATGAGTTATAAAATAACTTATGCAATTTTTAAAGATTATTATTTGGGACAGCTTACATTAACCTTTAAATGCTTTTTTTTAAATCGAAAATAATTCTATTTTATGAAGATTATTATTATATAGCTTTATGCAAAAATACAAAAAAAAAAAAAATCTTCTTCTTATTATTAAATTATTTAAAAATACAATTGAAATATTGAGATGTTGAATAAAGAATAATGAATGTAATAGAATTACTTTTCAGAAATTAAAATCTAATTAACAATTTACGAACGATAATTTTTCCCTAGTTCTGACTGCGTCCTAATACTTATGTAACATTTCTCCTAGTTTTTCAAGTACCCCTTTTTATAATCGATGTCTAATGGACGCAATTTAAGAAAATAAATATACAAGACACACAGTTTAAAATGCCGTGATATGGCTCTTTTTTAACACGCTTATATTAGCTTCACCTGTATGCATGTTTGTATGAATGTATGTTTGTAACCGCTCTGGGAGCAAACAAAAAATTTATATTGTAAAAAAATACTTTCCCTACGTGAACGATGTGGCGTTGAGGTACAGTCCCGCGCTACGAATCTAAAGGTCCAGCGTTCGATCCCAGTCAGGGGAGATTTTTAAAAAATGGTTTTTGTCTAATTCTAAGTTATTTTAATTAAAGATTTAAATGTATGTAAATCTTATGGTGTGTCACTCACACGATTTTCTCTTACCCTGCATTTTAATACTAAGATAGATATTTTGTGCTTTTTAGTTCACATTTCTATAAAAGCGTGTTCTTTAATTTTTTAAAACTATAATATTATTGTGTATATCACTCGAGCAATAACGTTGCTCTTACCTACTTTCTGCGATTTTTCTGATGCCTATATCTCAGCATATATTGGTATCGAATTCCTTGCTTAATAGGGTTGCGGTTGCTTGGTCGGTAGAGTTCCAAGCTCGTAATTGGAAGATTGCGTGTTCGAACTCGAGCCTAACCAAAGACCGTCTACACTAATGGTGGATGGTACACGTAAAATCCGTCGTGGCCGCAATGTCCTCCATCTTCCCATCCAAATTATTCCTCTGGGGGTCACCCAAGCAGGGAAACCATTCCCTATCTGGAGGATCAAAATTGTTATGGCATGTCTCCGAACCATCCTTAGAGGTTGTGTCCCAGATCGTCGCCAGTTATCTATAGCGCAGTACTAGTGCGATGTTAAAACCCAACGAACCCTTCGTAATATATTTATTGTGAGAGGCTATGTTGATTACGTTTTAGTGCATGCTAACAGGTGGGTGGCGCTGTTATATGTCGTGCAGATAGCTATTAAATGAAGTCACCAGAACTTTAGAGTTTAATGAAAACTACACCATTTTGAAAAAGTGAGCTAAAACTTTGTAGCAAGAGCTTATGTAAGATTATCTATACCTAGGTCGCATAGACCACGCATTCTGACAAAAAAGCTAACATTCCAGCTGTTACGATCTCAACCATGAAGTTTTCCGACCAAATTAATGTATTAAGAAAAAGTCTTGTGAGTTTTATTATTTTTTTCTCATTTATGTTTATTATCAAGTTAATTTTCAATTTATTTTCCTTTCAATTTTCACAGACGTTTCTGTTCTTCTTATTAATTATTTAATTGTCCTTCTAAGTCCTATTAATTGTCCTTCTAAACATATAGTTATAGAAGAAAGAAAAAAAAAAAACTCAATATTTTTTTGATTAAACGTTTAATTTTACAAATCGAAATTAACCGAATGACATATAAACTATTTGTAAAATCATTAATAGAGACATTAACATTGAAAATTATTCCAAAATTGTTATTTTAAGCTTTTAATTTTTTTTTTTTTTTTTGTTATTGTTATTATACATAAATTGCTCTTGACGATTCTAAAATGAAGAAATACTTTATTCTGCATCACTATTGTTGTATTACGACTTGTTGCTGCAACACTCTTTAATTATATAATACAGTGAAACCTCCTGTAAGGGACACCTCTGAAGAAGGGACACCTCTGTTTAAGGGACAATTTCTCTGGTCCCAGTCCCTTTGAATAGGAACCTTAATGCATTTACCTCTGGCTAAGGGGCACTCTAATTAAAAATTACAAAATAAATTTTTTGAGACTTTAGCGGCAATTTTTGGGAAAATGAAAGAAAGTTTTATGATAAAGAAAACATAAAATACACTGAAATTTTATTATCCTTTCTATTTTGAAGAACAGTTTTCAGTGTAGAAAACAGAGCAATACAGGAAGATGCAGTCAAACCATTATCTCAAACTTTACAATGACGATCCACTGAGAAACACATGTGCTACGAGCTCAAAGGTATTTCTCTTTGCCGAATGTAACATTTTGGGATTTCAAACTCCAGTTTTAACTAAGTTTGATGCTTGATGAAGGCATTGAAGAAAAAGAAATGTCTAAACTTGCCTAAAAAAGTTGCCGAAATGTTAAAGTAATAGAATATCTGGCCATTGATGAAATTTGTGCACTGATGAGACATATGAGGATATCAGATTTTTGTTGTCGTCTCTAGATCATGAAACGTTGAAAAAAAAATACTTAGAGGATACCGAGAGCTGTAAAAACTAGAATACAGAGAAGAAAAAGTGTGATGTCAAATGCTAATAAGATGTATTAAAATACACTTCACAATTAAAATATTCATCGTAAATAATGGTGATTATGAAAGTCTAATAAGTGTTTTTAATATCCATTTCTGAAAAAAAAAGAAAAAAAAAAAAGAAAAGAAATGCTTCTAAACAAACCAGCGTAATGTAATATTTTAAATAAATTTTCGAGAATACAAAGAAAAAAAAATAATTCTCTATTTCTTTTATAATTTTAACGATTTCGTTAATTGAGAGATTTATTTATTATAAATGAAAATTTTAAAGACTCATTATAAAATGAGTGCTATGTTACACTGCATTCTAAGTCGTTAAAGTTTGGTGTTACTAGTATTTCTATTTAAATTTCTTAAGGACAGTTCGCTTATATACCATGTATACTAAATCATACCTCTGAAGAAGGGACACCTCTATTTAAGGGACAAAATGTCTGGTCCTTGGGATGTCCCTTATTCATAGGTATTATTGTATTCTATAAATGTCACCAAAAAGAATATTTTAAGAGAGATTTTGAAAATATTGACCTATAGACATTGATTTCGAACCTACGATTTACGAATTTCGTGCCCTGAGATAACAGTACATCAGCCATTAAGTTGAGTGGATCACAGATTACATTAGATAATGGTGAATGGATGGTAATAATACATGTTTTTCTGTGTTGTAACATGATACTTATAATTAAGAAACACTTAGAACTAATTATTAGTAATCTTATATTTCTAAAGTATCGAAAGAATTATAGTCTACAACCAGGCAATATCATATTAATATAAACCATTTATACACTTAACTTAATTATTTTAAATATTTTTATCATTATCGTTTATTAGTTTTTTACTGGTAGTTCTAATTACATTATATACTATTTTTTATAAGTTAAAAAATGTGTGAAACTATTTTATTGTAAATTAAAATTTAATAGATATCAAAATTTTAAAATATTATTTTAATCATATATGGGTCATTCTCACATAATGGTAAATTTTGTGTCCTTGGCTAAAAAATGTTACTTGAGCAAGTCAGCTATGAAAGTTAAAATTTTTTTTCAACAATTCTTTTCAAGCACTACACTGTGCAGTAATTTGAATATCAAAAAAAAAAAAAAAAAAATAAATAAATAAAATTTCAATATTTAAAAAAAAATTTAAGTTGTAAATGTCATTACCAAGGCTCGTCCCAACCTCCAAACTTTATTATTTGAACCTTTATTTTAAAGAATTGAAAAATTTAAAAATAAAGCTAACAATTTTCTATGTATATTTAATGTTTCTATTTTTAATATATTTGGAACTTTAGACATAAAAGAAAAAATTCTATTAATTATTTTTATTTAAAACTTGTCCCTATGTGTAACTGTCATTACCAGGGTGCGTAAGTTTGTTTTCAGTACCTCACTACTAGATGGTGCTGTCATAATTATCAACCTGTCAAAAGTAAAGTATTTCATGCACTTACAAGCAGACAAGTTTTTTTCAGTTTAAGTAAATACAAATTATTTCTTTTTGCTGTTTTTGTTCTAAAATTATAGTCAGTGTATTTATTGTGTGTCATTACAAAGTCCATTATTACAGAAATATACATTTAATAAATTTGAATTTGCTGAATGATTTATAAAGATCCTTGGGACCGCATACAGAATAAATATTGCATTAGCTTTTAATTGTTATAATTTAGCCATAAATAGGCTTGACATTAAAAATGTCATTACCAAGGTGGTCATTACCAAGGTGTTCTGAAAACATGGTAATGATGTCTAGGAACACGTTAATGACTGTTTTAGACCCCCCTTTTTTTTTTTTCATTTCATAACTGTTCATTAGCAGAAATAGCCAAAATTCCATTTTATGGACTAATTTAGTCTATCATTAAGCTTTTTGTCTCATTTGACAGAAAGTTATAGGATTCATAAAGTGAAAATTATTCCAAAAATCTCACCATTGATATATCATCTAGACATTTTAATTTTTCTGTTGCAAATTAGAATGATAAATACAGCTATCCATAAATAAATGTGTAATTACTTGGCCATTGGTCATTTCTGTGGTTCTGTCTGTCATTACCAAGTTCACAAATGTCATTACCATGTTGCAATGGAAAATTAAAAAATTAATTTAAGCTGTAATTAAGGCAAACGATCTCTGCTGGTAATTTTTTCCTCTATAGGAGACGTGGATAATTGCATTAATGTAAAAAAATCAGGAATTAAAACAATTTTTTTTTTTTTTTTTTTTTTTTTTTTTCTGAAACCAATATTTACCATTATCTGAGAATGACCCATATGATGTAAAGGTAAACAGAAAATTTATATTTAAAATCAATTTGTGTGAATCTTCAAGATCATAACGTACTTACATCATAAAAATTTTAAGAAAAAAATCACTCGATAACAGTTTTTTTTTTTCATCGCTAAATGACATTGAAATATCAGACAAATTAATATGAATACAAACTTATTTAACCCCATTAAAAATTAACAAACACTATAATTATCCTTCACCTAAAAAAATGAATAAATAAATAAAGATAGAAAAAATTAACTAATGAAGCCATTTCAAATATGTAGCATTTTTTCTTTTCTTTTTAAAAATAATTGGCTTAATAATCTTTTAGCTTTCGTTTCTTTTTCTTTCTTTCTACACAAAGACTGTGTGTATCCTAAGCTAATCCTTTCTTTTTCCGCGCTCATTTTGGGACAAATGAAGTGAAGGCTATTTGGAAGGCTGGTCTACTTACCTTGGGGTCATTGTTTTTGCTTTCTAATTTTGTATGTTACTTCCCCCTTTTCTGGAACTTCCCTGTGATGAATGAATGGAATATAGTATCATGTCTGAATGAATATGTCCTAAGAGAAAAAATGAATCAATTGAAAACGCAAGTCATTTGGCTTGACCGTAGTTTTGAAAATTTCGAAATTTGACATGTATCTTTCAAAAGAATGACACAAGTATAAGTTCGTTTTACGGAAATTTTTTTAGTGAATGTTTTTGAGGATTTCCTTTTTTAGGTATCTTATTTTCGCTGTATTACAGAACGATATTAAATAAAATGAAGCTGGAATTCAAAATCACTGATTTCTTAAATCAAAATTGTACAAAAGTTATTTTTAATTTATAATTTTTTTTTTTTTAATGTTACATTTAGTAAGATATAAGATTTTATTCGGTACCCCTTCAATCCTCACTTGTAGAATTTTGATTTTAGCTTGATTTTTAGACGCATCTAGTTTCTAATTTTCTCTACTTCATATATAAAATTTGTTGTTTGCTTGAATTATTATATATAGGTCAAACGATAGTAGTTATTTAGTTTAGATTTTTATAAACCATGAAAATAAAAAATGTTTGCTGAAATATATTTTATTTCACAAATGTGATGAGTAATGTAGTTAAATCTCTCTCAAGCATTAGACAAAAGATAGACCAAAAATATCTGGCCCAGTCTTTTACTCATGAAAAGAAAAAAACCAAAATTCTGCTTATTTTAAAAATTGGATTAAAAAAAAAATGTATCTTTTCTTCGCCAAGTACAAAATTTGCATAATTCTGCAGTTGAAAACTTTAAAAATCTGCATTTTTAGTACGACAGGACTATTGCTTTCAATGAGACGTTTGTGCTGTTATCATTTGCTGTGTTTTACCTTGAATATGTCAGGATATGTTTTGCCTTTGACAACAAGTTAAAATAAAAATGACAAATTAAAATCGAGATAGACCTAAAACAGAAATTTTATGAAATGAATATAGTAACCGTTGTTAAGGAACGTAACTTTATATTTTAAGGTAAAAATGTCAGTTATTTATTTTATTTTATTTATTTATTTATTTATTACGCTTTTTGTACATTTAGACCAACTAATTTTTTTCTTTTTTTCTTGTCGCATCAAGTTAATGAATATAATTAAAATAAAATGTAGAAAAACTGTGGGTAAGAAATTTTAAGGAATGAATATATATTAACCATTCTTAAAGAATACAACACAGTTACCGCATAACTTTTAATGAAAAATTAAACAAAAAAAAAATCCTATCCTGCTAAATGAAATTCTGTTTTGTACTGGATTTTATATCTATTACTTAGAAAACAAAAATGGGGACTTCGGTTTCTTTCTTTCTTTATTTATTTATGTCTTTATTTATTTATTATTATTATTATTATTATTATTATTTTGTCTTCATTAAAAAACATTCTTTTTTTTTTTTTTTTTTTTTTTTTTTAAAGAATGCTTAGCAAAATTCTTTAACTATTTTAAATAATGTACAGTAAAGTCTCGTAGAACGCGGGTGCAAGTTTGCCTCATGAATATTACAATTTATTTTTTAACACCACTAATTTTGTATCAAAGCACAACTGCTTTATGTAAAATCTAAATTGAGTGTATGAACCAATAGATTGGTACTCTAAAAATTTAGTGGTGTTAAAAAATAAAGCTGTTTTATTTATTTGTCCTCTCTGCCATCGCGTTGTACGAGACTTTACTTTTTATACAAATATAAGAGAGAGCATGATACGAAATCTTCTATATCTTCTTTGCTTTTCTACTTGTCCAAAAATTACATTTAAAATTAAATTTAAAAACAGTGTTATTCACTATGTAGCGTCTTGATTGGACTTGTTAAGACATTATGAACTGTTCCACATTATCTTGATTATGTAATCTTTATGTTGCGAAAAAAGGGTGTGTTCACAGCCATGTATAGATTATCTGTCTATAGTTTAGATTGTGGATAAATGGTTTTATGTATAGCTACTAAATTAATCCTTTAACCAAACTTATGCATTTCGAAACGACTTTTGAAAAATTCTGCATTGAGTTCATTTAATTAATGCACGAATTTTGTTTGTTATAGAGTTTGTCTTCATTGGTGCACTTCTATATTTCGATTATAACAGTGTAAAAAGTAAAATTTTCCATTCTTATATCTCTTTAATTTTTAAATCAACTCATTTAAAAAAAAAAATAAAAAAATAAATACCATCTTAAAATTCTAAAATTTTTAAGCTATCGAATTAAATCAATTTTTGAATTAATCCTTTGAACATTTTTATTTAAAAAAATGATAATTTTTCTTTTATTCGAAAACATTGTTATGAGATATTAAATCTCCGCCTTTCTATTAACCCGTTAGTAGTCCTATCGACAGCGCCACCTATTACAGATTGCGAACTTTTTATTTAACTGTCACCAATAATTTTAAGAAGTGATGTCATCGATGTTAAATCTACTTTATTCGCGTTTTATGTATAACAAATGCCACTTCTAAAAATTTTTGGTGGCTATTGAATAAAAAAATCTGGAAAAACTGAAGGATGGGCGGCAAATCGATCAACTAGCGACAACTAACGGGTTAAAATAAATTGCTGTGTGAATGGATGTGAAAAAACAAAATTTTTTTTGTGACAGGATTTTTTTTTTTTTTTTTTTTTTTTTCTTCTTGGTATTCTAAAAGTACCATTAATTTATGTTGCTATGATTACGAAAATATCTCCTTTTCTAAGAATTTATTCCATCGCTATATTTATTTCAAAATTCTTTTTCAATTTACTTGATAAATCTACCATATCCATTTCATTGTTTATTCATATTGTTTTCAATATTGAAAAGAAAACTTTTTGAAACATTCAGCTTATTAAAATTTTAACTATGTTATTATATTTATTACATTGGTTTGAAATGTTTTCGAATCGGTATAAGTAGTAATTTAAAGAATTCTGGATCTAGAATTCCGCAATACTTTCGTTGCTTCCTCTAAATGTTTTTCTTTTGATTAAAAAAAGGAAGTTGAAATATTTATTAATATTCTCAAATTCATAAAACAATAATAATAATAATACATATTTTTGTTTGCTTTAGTATCCACGTTAATTTCATTTCAAGGAAATATTTATTTAATGAAACCTTTTTGAACAAAAGGTTAAAGCTTAGCACATTTTTTTTTTTTTTCAAAATATGTTAATTTTATGAAGGTTTTCAAGCTGATTTGCGGTAAAATTAAGACTATTGTAATCCAATAAGATATTTGCGAGTTTAAGAAAGAAAATTAAGTCAAATTAAATTTAGAAAACCAATTTTCTTTAATATAAGTTTAGTTTTGCTGATAACAAATCTGCGCGTATTTTTTTATTATATGATATAAGGTCATAAAGCATTTTTCTTATACAATAATTTTTAACATTAATGTATTAGTTAATATTAATTGATAAAAACCATTTATTACGGTTTAGGAAATTTAATTAAACTGAAAAAAAGTTCCTGATTTTTGAAAATAAATAAATAAATAAAAATAAAATAAAAATAAATAAAAGATATTTAGTGCATAATTTATTTACAAAAATACACGAAAGGAATCCAAAATATTTATTCAGTATTTATGTTTATATATAAATTAGTTTGAATTAATTATAAACAATTAAATCATAAAAATAATGCTTAAAATAAATAAAATAAAAATTAAATAAAACATAACGTAAAATTTTTTATTTTCGGATTTTTTTTTATTATTATTTATTTATTTTTACTATAAAACTTTATTTATTAGAATATAGAGAAAATAAATAAATAAATAACTTGAATTCTATAATTTTTAAAAGGAGTTGGGATAGTTGATATCGATAGCAAGTATATACATACGTGGTATAAGATTTAAAATTTATTCTGGAACACTCTTAGCACCGCTCTTTTTTTCACACCAGTATATTTTAAAATCATTTTTTCTCTTATTTCATCGTAATTACATATTGGAGAATATTTTCTAAAATAATACTGGTGTGGAAAAAGGGTGGGACTAACAGAACTCCCGAATAAATTATAAATATTACCAGATTATGGTATAGATAATAAATTGCAAAATTTTCTTTAGAAGCAAATATTTTCTTCAATATACCGTAATATACATTTATTTTTATGTCATATTTTATTAGATTTTAAAAATCTTATATTCAACTTTATGCTAAAATATAGTAATTAAATAAGAAAACTAACACTCAATAATAACCTAAGCCTATACTTATATTATAATACCACTCTCCCAAATCATACTATATATTTCAAATAACCTTAAACAGAGCATTAGATGTCACCATTTGTGAAAAATGTAGCATTTTTACCACACCTTTCGAAGAGAACATTTGAGATTGCTAAACTGTAAAAAGCCAGGTTTATTATTTACATATCTTTTGACTAGATCTTAACATTCCTTTTATCGTGAATGTTTATCGTGACTATCCAATGTAGACAATTAAAAGCGAGAAAGAACGTCCTTTTTTACTGGTCATTCTATTATTTACGACCTTGCTCTATATTTTTCGTAATTGTTGGTAGTACTTAGAGGCGACGAACACTGAACGAAACGTTTTTTGAAAACAAAAATTTAAATATATTTCTGTAAATGGGTCGGCGTTTCTAGTGAACACACTACAGCTGTTTTAGGGTGATGGGTTAAAAGTGTTTGCAAATGTGCTTAAATAGTTTAAAAGAGGCTTTTATGCAAGGTGGGGTTTGTATGCTCGAGAAAGTGCTATTCAAACCATGTTAAAAGAATCGACTCTGGCAAAAAGAGGAAAAATTAGTTGATGAATGGTCACACTATATGTGTGGCACACGTACAGTGTAAAGACTGCCACAAAATGCGTTTTTTATCTATGGAAATATTTTGGTATATTATAGAGTTTTTAAAACTTCAAAAATTCCGGATATATATATATATATATATTATAGATATTAAAATAAGGATTATAAATTATATATACAGTGGCCACCGCTTATTAAAATCACATTTGTTCTGAGGCAAACTGGTTTTATAAAAAGGCTGATTTTTATATGCGGCGAACGTTCCTGCACTCAAGAAAAATGTATTACTTCCCTGAATTTGGTAAGAAATTTCAAAAGGTATCAAATAATTGAATTAATAAACAATATTAATTAACATTTTTTTGATAATTAATTAATTGCTACTTCAAAATAAGTAAATTAAACACATCCCAAGTTCCGGTATGTTTTTCTTAAGGAAAATCATTATTACTTTGCGAAAAGTCCACGCTTTTCTTTTAAATTTAAAATCTTTCCGTTTAAAACTCTTGCTTCTTAGTTGTTTCAGAATAAGGACTAGAAACTCTCTTTTAATAATTAAAAATTAAAAAATATATACATCACATGCGAACCAAATCAAATTTGTATCTTATTACCGCGCTTTGAAGAATACATTACTTGAAATTTTTACTAAAACAAGTAATGGGACGCATTTAATTTGTAAGTATGCTTTAAAAGTAAACTTTTCGACAAAGAGAGATTGTTGAATTTTCTTTTCTTTTTTATTTCAAAAATAAAAAGTCACAGTGTAAATAAAATTTTTTTTAGCGTGCATAAATGGCATTTTTGCTGCTGAAGAAAATTGTTTCCGTTTATTAACCGACGATGTTAATTTTATTAAGTGGCGGTCTTAAAATTGGTTTGTATTGATTTGATTCCGTTGCTGCAATTTGATCAGATTAAGCGGCTAATTTTATTAACCAGTGAATTTATTAAGTGGAGGTTACTGTATATGGATATACGGTACCCGCCGCTTATTAAAATCACATTCGTCCTGAGCCAAATGGATTTTATTAAGCGGCTGATTTTTATATGTGGCGAACGTTCTTGTACTCAAGAAAAGGTATTTCATCCCTGAATTTGGAAAGAAATTTTAAAATGTAACGAATAATGAAATTAATAAGCAATATTAATTAATTTTTGACAGATAATTAATTAAATGTTTCTTCAAAGTAAGTAAATTAAATACAACTCAAATTCTGATGCACATTCGTTTCAGGAAGATCATAATTACTTTGCCAAAAAATCACGCTTTTCTTTTTAATTTAAGATATTTACATTTAAACGTTTTGCTTATTAGTTATTTCAAAAAATAAAAACTAAAAATCCTCCTAAAAAAAAAAAAAAAAACTTACTATTTGATAATCAAATGAAATTTGCAACTTATTATCGCACTTTAAAGAATGTGTTCTTTGAAATTGCTACTAAGACAACTGATGGGGCTTGTTTAATTTATAACTATACTGCAAATGTAAAACTTTTGACAAAGAATAGAAAAACGGAGAGATTTTTGTGTTTTCTTTTCTTTTTTATTTCAAAAATGAAAAATCACAGTTTAAATAAAAAAAAATTTAGTGTGCATAAATGACATTTTTGCTGCTGCAGAGATTTTTTTTTGAGTATTTTGAACGGCGATGCTGATTTTATTAAGCGGCAGTTTTAAAAGCAGTTCATATTGATTTGATTCTGGTCCTTGCAATTTGATCAGATTAAGCGGCTGATTTTATTAACCAGCCAGTGAATTTATTAAGCGGCGGTTACTGTATACGTTTTTAGAAAGAAAAAATATATGATAGTATAATTTGAATGTTTTTTGTTTTTAACATTCAACATTTTCATTTAACATTATCATATTTGATTAATTATCCTTCACGGTAAATTTTTTAAAATTAATTTTAAATGCATTATGAATATTAAAATTTCTATAAAATCACGTAAATGTCTTATGAATTAATAAAACACTTCATTATATCATACCTCTAAACCTCTCATTCAAATATAGTTAGTTATTCTTCCTTGTCATCCATTAAGTTTCCAATTTATAGATTAGTGAAAGTGAAATGTAAAAATAGTTTCGTATCGATGGTAATGATTTGCCGTTAAATCCCTTTTTCATTTCAACATTGCATTATTAGTATCGTACAGAAGAAGCTGGGTGAAACATTAATTGTTTATACAACGGGGAGGAAAATAAACTATTCCATTATACGACTAATATCGATGAAGCTGTCAAGCTATTAGAATGATTAAATTCAGACCACATTACTTATAATGCATAGACTTCGTCATTTTTTAATCACATTTTATTTGCTTGGCAAGCCTTGAGGAACAAAGACAACAAAAGATTTTATGCTTCTTATTCTTCTTTTTTTAAAGAAATAACACTTTTTTTCCCCATTTTTTTACACGAAATGTTTTACAATAATAGAAATAAACATAATCAAAAGAAACAACAATAATCAATTACTATCACTGATTATCACTGATAGAAGAAATAATAATAATAAATCACTATCACTGATTGTTAATCTTATATGTAAAAGAAGCGTGTTGACAGCCCACAGACTAATACATTTTAATATTATTTTTCTTTTTAACACTTTCCAATAAGGTTGAAAAGTGTTAATGACCGGTTTGTCTCTCTGTCTGACTGTTCACGCTCTACGCCCCGTAAATATTCATGAAATTTTTTGAAACTGATATATGTTATTCAAGTTCACTATCAGATGTTTCCTGTTAAAAATGGAGTGAATACTTTTACTGGTTTGTGTACAGAGGCACCCGAAAGTATTCCAAAGCATTGTGTTCCACGAGAGGTATTTTTATAAAAAACATTTTAAAATCTTTATTTTACACAAATTTTAATGAAATTGATATGTGTTACTCAAGTTCACTGTCGAATGTTTTCTATAGGAAATGGAGTAAATACCACAAATGGTTTATGTACAGGGACATCCGAAAGTATTCTAAAGCATTGCGTTCTATAAGAGGCATTTCTATAAACCAAATTTTAATAACTTTACATTGCACAAATCTCAGTGAAATTGAAGTATGTTATTTATATGTACAAATAAATGCTTTCTAAAGAAAAGAGCATGATTATCATTAAGTTTTACAGGACCACACAAAAAGGGCAAATAATAATAATAATAGTTAGTTGTATGGAAAATTTCTTAAATAGCGATTCTTATGCAAAAGAAAAATCTTAAATAAAAGTACAGTCTTTGGGAAATTATATTCTTCCAGTGCTTTATGATATGATCATTTTCATTAGAGCAGATTAGTTTTCAGAATTACATGCCGGTACTGTATAATCCCTGTGTCATTAAAATAACCGAAATTTTGTCTGAGTCCTATTTTTCAAGAGCGTTTATTTTAATATGTCTTGCATATTTTCAAAGTTTTAAAAATTTCTTCAACGACTTTTATCAAATTGTAAGTCACTTTGAATTATTTTAAAAGATTGTAATACATCAGCATGAGAAGATTTGTTGATTTCAATATCACGATCTTTTGAAACTTCATCTTTATCGCAATATTTTCCTATACTGTTTTTATTTCAAACCCTGTTTAAAATAACCGATTCAGTTAATATTGTTGAGGTGTCAAATTTCTAAATGGTTCTTGAAAACTCCTGTTTTTATTCATTAAGCATCAAAAAATGTGAGAAGAAAAATGATATTTTGAAATTTTTTTAAAAATAATCTGGTGTATCCCTCACACGACTTTCTCTTACCTTGAAATTTAATACTATAAATACAGATTAGATATTAAAGGGTAAGATAACGAGTACTGTTATGTAAACCTATGTAAAAACAATTCAAATTAGGCTTCGGAACAGCTTTAATTGACAAATAATTCTATGTGAGGAGGAGCTACCGCCCTCTTCAACCCCCTTTCATTATCGTACCTACATTTATATAGGATTCAAACCTGTTATTTAATTCAAAAGGTCATTAAAATTATTCAGACAACTTTCTCACGCAACATTTCTTGAAATTTATCAGTCTTGATAAAAATAAATCAATAAATAATTAAATAAAAAAAATGAATAAAAATAAAATAAAATAAATAAATAAAAATAACAAACGTATTAACTTCAAAATACAACATTTGGATCGCCTGAAATTATTTGCTTTTAATTTATTCTGACAGATGTAGACAAAGATCAAATGTTAAAGCTTCACTTCGGTATTCGGGAAACTTCAAAACGTGTAACTATACAAAAATCCGAGCGATAAATATTTACCTTAAATATAAATAAATAGAATAAATAAATAAATAAATACATTATTCATCATGTGGCTATGAACCATGAGGGATTGATTTCAATTTCTGAGCAGCTTTCCTGGACATGGTGAAATATTATCGTAAAGCACTTCCCCTAACAACATAAAAGGTTGTTACGGATTAAATATTGACAGCCCTGTATATCTTCTGAAAGATATGTACACTTCACTTGGTGTACATAAATATAATTCTGTATTAATAACACACGGCAGAACCTGAAGTAAACTTCTATCAATTTTCAAGTATTGTCTAGTTCTTATATGTAACCCTGTAAACGAAAAGTGAATGATTTCTGTACCATAGTCTACATGAAACATGTTTTTAGGCATATAAAAAAATATATATTCGTTTCATTTGGTTTAATGTAGTCTACAGATGTTAAACTCTACTTTTCTGCAATTTCCCATATAGACGTAATGTATTTGAATTCTCTTGGGTGTCCCTGTACACGAACTATTTGCTTGATCTCAATGAAAAGTTTAGTGTAGCATCCCTATATGATACACATTTAGAATACCAAGTTAGGACTTTCTGCTATAATTTGTTTTTTAGCTATAATAGACACACAAACACAAACACAAACACACATACACATACACATACCCACCACTAAAAACATGATTTTTGGATTAAAAGAACCTCAAAACGTGCAAATAAACAACTCAAATTCAAAAATTTGACCCGAAAATAATGCTTTTTTACCTTATGGGTAAGAGAAAGTAAAAATGTTAGGTTACAAAAAATAAAAGTTCATTAGATCGTGAATGCTTCACTTCACTTTTTTGGAGATTATTTTACAAAAATAATAATACTTCAAAGAAAAATAAACTCAAAATAGATTTTAGTTCAAAGTAGCACCAAATTATTCAATATTTGTTCAATATTGTGCCGATATATATTTATTGTTTGGATAAGAGAACGGAATGAAAGAAGTGTCCTACTCAATTTCTGTAAAACATTTTATATTTTTACACTAATAACACTCCTGTCGTATTAATTGCTATTTAAGTGGGAAGGATAGGATTATTTTAGGATTTTATCAGAGTACATGCTTTACATTTTGAGAATTCGTCTGACAACATGCTCTAGGCATAACCTCGGTTAGACTATTAATGTAAATATATTTTAACCATATTAAGATTCCGCTCATAATTAGAGATGAAAGTGATATAGCAATTATATGTAAATTGCAGTAAAATAATGAGGAAATGAAATTTATAGGATTAAACATTCCTCTTACTATTCAGGCTATTTTTTATAATGTTGCTAAAGGAACATCTAAAATTAATTAAAGTTGAAGGAAAGTAACTCTAATGAATATCACTGTGACTTGAATTATAATAGTTAAAAAGTGCGTTTTGTTTTAATCACAGAGTGATCTTTACGAAATGTATTCCATGCTCTCAGAATAACGGATATTTGTGTTTCTAATTGTGTGTTAATGAATATAAATAGTCATATACACAATTAGACTTTTTTCAGTCACGAATTAGAAATGTAAATGAAACATTGTTTAATATATATGTATATTATTAATATCATACGGTTTATATAGAAAGGAAAAGTAAATCTATATCTTATAGCGGTCTAATGAATAGTAATTAATTAAGCAGTTATATTGGTTTCGAAAACTAAAAAACAAAGCATAATTTCTCTATTTTCTTAATTTAACAATTAATAATTTTTATTCAAAAGTTTTGAGCATATAAAAGAGCAACATTCAAATAATATTTTATAAAATTTTCATTAAAAAAATTAGAAAAAATTTCAGCCAGTGGGTCTTAGTTTCCAGATATTCTTTAAAAAAAGCGGTGCATACGATTTTCCAAAAGCTAATAAAACGATCTTATTGAAATTTCACATACTTCTTTGAAATAGAATTGACTAATGCTTGAACAAAGTATTTTTTCTTTTTTACAATTTCAACTAATTTAACAAGACTGTATGTGAAGTAGAATGTAACAAAAATTGCACTATTTTTGGATACATCTCTGCCAAAAATTAAACTTTAATTTCTTTTCTTTTTTTTTTTTTTGTTAATCCTTCGATTAAAAACTAGTCATTTCTATGTTAAAGGAATGTGCAAAGTTTTTCTAAGATCGGTTCATTAGCTGTTGAAAAATCATTGCCACCGCTTTCCTGTAGGGCCTTCGAAAACCAAAGAGCGGTTCTGCGCTCAAATCTGTTAGATGGGAAGTGCCGGGTTCGATACCAGGGCGCGTTCATCGACCTAGCCGTTCGGTGTTTTCCGTTGTTTTCTCCGAAACTTACGTAAATACGGGCTAGGACCAGGGTTCACCAAAGTGAGCCGAGCTCGGAAAAACCCGGGTGGGTTTTTTCGGGCGGGCCCAGTTGAAAAAACCCACTCAAAAACCCAGAAAGTGGTTTTTTTCATAATTTACTACATATTATATTCATTCATAATTTTTATTTCACACGATGGCTATTAATTTTTATGATTATTTTTTAATTATTAATTAATTAATTATTAATCATTTATAATTTATTATTATTTTTTAAGATGTCGCAATTTTTATTTGAAAAAATGATTTTCCAAAAATGAAGCAGAATGCTATAATAAATTTCAAAAATTACAATTAATAAAATAATATAACCATTTTTTTTAATAGCATATTTTGCTACTTATAGAAAGTTAATACAATAAAATATATAAAGTTACATTTTTTTGTAAAATGATAACAATTTTTACAATTTATATGTAATAAAACACGTGGGTGTAATGCTTAAGTTTTATTTTTTTCAAACCGGAATTATATATATATAGAAATTATAAATGATTATGCATATAATTAATATTATTATTTATATATAATTAACATCTTAAAAAAATAATATATGAAATGAAAGAAGTTTAACTGCAGTTGTATAGACTATTCACCATTACTAATAAGTAGGTATGAAATATTTAACTTTTAAATTAAATTGTGTTTTCCAGTTTTACTTCATGTGATTTCATTGAAAAATGATCAGTTTAGATTTACATATTATGTTATATGGTTAGATTAAGATGTAAAAGTTGAAAGATGTAAAGGAGTAAAAGATTTAAATTTGAAAAAACTTGGGAACCCAGATTTCTCATGTAAAACCCAAAAGAACCCGGGTTTTTCATGAAAACTCCGAAAAAACCCGGGTTTTTGACATTGGGCCCAGGTGGGCTGGGTTTTTTCGGGCGGGCCCAGTTGAAAAAACCCACTCAAAAACATAGAAAGTGGGTTTTTTCATAATTTACTATATATTATATTCATTCATAATTTTTATTTCACAAGATGGCTATTAATTTTTATGATTATTTTTTAATTATTAATTAATTAATTATTAATCATTTATAATTTATTATTATTTTTTAAGATGTCACAATTTTTATTTGAAAAAAGGATTTTCCAAAAATGAAGCAGAGTGCTATAATAAATTTCAAAAATTACAATTAAAAAAATAATATAACCATTTTTTTTAATAGCATATTTTGCTAATTATAGAAAGTGAATACAATAAAATATATAAAGTTACATTTTTTTGTAAAATGATAACAATTTTTACAATTTATATATAATAAAACACGTGGGTGTAATGCTTAAGTTTTATTTTTTTCAAACCGGAATTTTGTATATAGATAAATTATAATTGAATATGCATATAATTAATATTATTATTTATATATAATTAACATCTTAAAAAAATAATATATGAAATGAAAGAAGTTTAACTGCAGTTGTATAGACTATTCAACATTACTAATAAGTAGGTATGAAATATTTAACTTTTAAATTAAATTGTGTTTTCCAGTTTTCCTTCATGTGATTTCATTGAAAAATGATCAGTTTAGATTTACATGTTATGTTATATGGTTAGATTAAGATGTAAAAGTTGAAAGATGTAAAGGAGTAAAAGATTTAAATTTGAAAAAACTTGGGAACCCAGATTTCTCATGTAAAACCCGAAAGAACCCGGGTTTTTCATGAAAAACCCGAAAAAACCCGGGTTTTTGACATTGGGCCCAGGTGGGCTGGGTTTTTTCAAAAAACCCGGGTTTTTTCGAACCCTGGCTAGTACCCCTTAGGAAGACCCCCCATGGAGAGCATTCCACCTATAGGTCTAGGACCCTAGCGTAGTCACACGGCCTTATTTAAACCACACAAACAAATACCAACAATCGAAAATTAAAACCAAGCGGCTGAATTTTCCAGAACTTTTAATAATAAAATTTTATAAATGATTTTAAAATGTTGCACATTTATATGCTCAAAATTTTAAATATATATATTTTTTATTATTATATTTAAAAAAGAGAAAATGTGCTTTTTTATATAGCCTTCGAAACCTATGTACCCCCTTAAAGTAATGTTTACAATTTACCTCAAATGTGTACAACCGGCACCAAAATTATTCGAGCGCTAGAGAAAATTCTTATATAAAAAAATTACACTTAATATAGTTTTTTTAAAATATATAAATCCTTGTCCAATCATATTCTTAGACTGACTAAGAACATGATTCGATAAGGATTTATTTAACAAAACAATATTAAGTGTACTTTTTTTATATGGGAATTTTTGTTAGCACTCGAATAATTTTGCTGCCTACTGTAATGTTTCTTTAAAATATTTCATCATTTTTCAGTGAAAATTTGAAGATAAATTCATTTACTTTTTGTAAAATGTAAAGTATCGTTTGGTGATATTTTCACATATTCAATACTTTTCTTGTACATTTTTAAACAACTGTCCAAACTTCAGATTATAATAAGAGTTTTGTTTTGTAAATAAATTTTTAAAAGTTTCAATTTTCATAAGATATTATATATTGCTAATAAATTTCAATAAATCTTGCAATATTATTCACCTCAAAATCTTTATCATTCACTTGAATAAATATTTTTAATAAATTCAATATTAATTTTATCTACATCTTTTAGAAATTTATGTATGTATGATGTCTTGGTTTAAATGAAAAAATAAAAGAATTTAGTAGTAATTTATTTTCTACACATACGATTGTCATCGCTGATGAAATAATAAATAATTACAATATAAAAAGAACTTTTCATATACCTTGTTTTTAAAATTTTCTGATGAATCATATAAACGCTATCGAAGGCAGCGGGGACTCGATATAATTGGCTAAAAGTATTTAAAAAAATTGCATTGTCACCTTGTTCTGAGCTATTCTGAAAGTTTCAAATGCCTAGCTAGTCGAGAAGTTATATGATTGTTGAAACATATAAATGCTACCGAAGGCAGTGAGGACCCGACGCAATTGGCTAAAAGTATTAAAAAAATACATTGTCACCATGTTCTGAGCTATTCTGAAAGCTTTAAATGTCTAGCTAGTCGGGAAGTTATATGATGTTGAATCATATGAACGCTACCAAAAGCAGCGAAGACCCAAAACAATTGGCTAAAAGTATTAAAAAATGCATTGTCATCGTGTTCTGAGCTTTTCTAAAAGTTTCAAATATCTAGCTAGTCGGGAAGTTATATGACTGTTGAATCATATAAACGCTACCGAAGGTAGCGGGGGCCCGAAACAATGTGCTGAAAGTATTAAAAAAAAAATGAAAAAAAGAATGCATTGTTATCGTGTTTTGAGCTATTCGAAAAGTTTCAAATGTCTAGCTAATCGGGAAGTTAGTTAAATAAATTTTCTGTTGAATGATATAAACGCTACCGAAGGCAGCGGGGACCCGAAACAGTTGGCTAAAAGTACTTAAAAAATGCTTTGCCACCGTGTTCTGAGCTATTCTGAAAGTTTCAAATGTGTGGCTAGTCGGGAAGTTAGTTAAAAATCGATTGTAAGATTTGTACTGGACAAACAAACAAGAATCGAAGCTAATAAAAGCATGGCAAAAAAAATCTTTTTTTTTTCTAACACAGTTACTTATCTCTTTAAAAATATGATCGTTTTTTGTTGGCATCCTTAATATATTAAACTGTATATAATAATAAAAAATAGCATAAAATTTTTTTAAATGATATATACTTTTATAATCTCAATGAGTATTTTTCTGTAATAATTCTTTATTTGAAAAGAAAAATTTGCTTTATGTAGCCAGCAATAATACATTTCTTCCTTCTATTGGCTTTGGAAAATACAGGTTAAATAATTTTACCCTTTTATTCTGTCACATATGTAAATTATTGTAATTATTTTTATAAAAGTATATATATATATATATATATGCAGATTTCTTGTAAAAATATTTATAAAATATTTAAAAAGACATTTAAAAAAGACTTTTTTTATATAAATATTGAACATAAGGTGAACCCCCTTTTTTTTCATGTGCTTTAATACTGATAAGTAATAATCAAATCTGGTAACTGAAAATTGAGACAATTAAATTATAAATATTTTATTTTCTACTCTATTTCTATTTTGCATTTAAACTTATTAATAAGTTTTAATTAGTAATTTCCTTTACTTTTTTGACAATTATTTTATCGATATCTTAATAAAAAAATTTATATGCTTTGTTTGATATACTTAATGCTTATTTATTTGATTTTTGTGTTTTTGAAACTTTCCTAATTGTACAAATTTAACCATTTGCTTTATTATATTTTTTAAGTTTAACAGTTTTTTTTTTTTTTTCTTACTTTGAATATAATTATTATTTTTTTCTTACTTGACTTAATATCTCACTTTTTCATTCTTTTTAGTATATTATTTGCGATTTTCAAAAATTATAATTGGTATAAAAAGCTTAAAATTTTCTTTTATATTACTTTAAAGGAGAGAAAAACTAAGCACATCAAAACTGGACAAAAAATATATGTTGTATATTTTTAGGAAGATTTTTAGAAAAATGCATTTGATATTTTACAAATTTCATCAGCATGATTCATTTTCATATTCAGTTAGCCATGTACAGTGTGCTTTTCTCTTTATATATTTCCATTGAACTAGTGCACCAGTTTCTTTCTTTTCTATATCATATATCAACCGTACAAATCCTTCCTGTTAGCTTTGTACTCCAAATCCGGGAGCTTGATTACATTTTGTTGAAATTACTGTCAAAATAAGGTTTTTATCGTTTACGGTACCTCTTAGAAAAAAGCTTTTTGCAGAAGATTAACTCTTCCAGACTATGGCGAACGAACCCATAAAATACCGAAAATGTAAGCGTTCGTGACTGGAATTCCAAAAGCATATGTTTCTGGTATCTTTCCTTGTCTAAAATGTAAAATGAAAGTTTTTATAGAGCAAGATTAGATAGGTTAGTTTAAGCTGTATATGAAATTTAGAAATTATAGTGGTAAAAGAATTACTTAAAAGTTATATTCCATATTGTGAAAACCAAATACAGTACCAAATACATATATCTATGACAAGCATGCATTTAAAACAAAAATTTGGATTAAACGAGGAAAATGAAACAACTTTTTGTTTGGTATAACATTAAAATAGAAAACTAAATTTGAAGTATATTCCTTTAACAAGCTCTTTTTTTTTTTTTTTTTTTTTTTTTTTTTTTCCACTTTACTTTGCTTGTGTTTAACGAGGGAAATAAATATGGAAGCAAATTACTGGTTGTTCCATAAGTCAGTAGACATTTTAAAAAAATCATAACTATGGAATGAGTTGATAGAATTGAATGCGGTTTGCAAAAAAATCATTCTTGTGGAGGGGGAATTTTTTTTTTTTTTTTTTTTTTTTTTTGGTAAAGAAAAAAAATATAGTTAAATTCTTTGTCGATGATAGTTAGACAAATAGTTAAATCTTTCGCACGGATGTGAAAGAAAAGTATACAAATGAAAGTCCTATAAATTATCCAATTTTGCGATGAGAACAGTTTATTTCTTATTTTGCCTTCTACTTGTGCATACATGAAGTTTTAATTGCAATGCTGACTTCATGGAAAAAGCGTTACTGGTGAAGATGTTTATCCTGAGGTAAGAACCGCCGACTGAAGCTGCAGTTAGCAGTGTTATAACTCGTTTGCAAACTGTAATTTGTGGTGACGACGGACACATAGAATAGGATTTATATGCCTGTAAGCCTTTGCATGCGAATAAGCACAGTTTTTCATGAAAATGTGTGATCTGGTCACGCATAGCGTCCTCTATCGACTAATAGCTTAATTAATAGTTCAATTCTATCAATTCATGCAATAGTTACGAATTAAAAAAAAATGTCTGCAGACTTATGGGACACCTTGTATTTAGAGCAAATGGAAGCAAATTAGATAATTACGAAAATAATAAAATGTTATTTTTAAACAAAAGGAAAATGAAAAATAGCATGTTAGAACAATAACTTATTTAGTAATTTTATGTAGATCAGTTTTAATTTCTTTGTTTAAACGTTATAATTATTTAATTGAAAATGTATAATTTACGTATAGGAAATAATTATAATGAATCGTTAGCATTCATGTGCATCAGTTGTGTTCTTCCGTTTTTCAAAACGAAGTATAAAATATTCAACTTCCAGCTGTTGATGAATTTGTACCTTTTCAGGAGCCCAGGACACGAATTGATCACTTTTAGAAAATATCTGTCTATTTATGTGTGTATTAGACAAATTTTTTTGGAATTTCTCGCTCAAGAACTAATGCACAGAATTTCATACAAATTTTATATGCAGTTGTATCTTGAAATCTATATAAATAAAGAGAAGTGCCTGTGTGTCTGTGTGTCTGTCTGCGCTCTGGTGCTCACACTACTGATCGCAGAGCTTCTAAATTTGGCATATAGGTACCTGGGACCCTGCAGGTGTGCACCTCATCGAGATTTTTTCGAATTTCGAATTAAAATTTTTTAAATTAATGTTTTTTTGATTTTAAACATCGGCTTTTATGTTTCATTTTTCATGAATTTATTCTTCGATTGTAATCGTCTGCGTATCTTAGTAACGGCTATTACGGCATTCATTTTTATTTAATACATTCATTTGAAGGCAATTTTCTTTCTTTCTTTCTTTTTTTTTATTTATTTATTATTATTATATTTATTAAAAGTCAAATGGTAATGCAATCCGCGATTGTAATGAAATGCTCTCCCTCTGGTGAGCTAAGGTGAAATTACAATTAACATGCATAGCTTTCGAATTCATCTTAGACGCCATTGCTTGCCGATGTTTAGTTTCACATATATTTATTGAATAAAAATGAATAAATCCGGCAAAGAAGTACACATACTGTTGTGTGCCGCAGTGTAACTCCAAAAATAAAAAAATCCAGAATTAAGCTTCCATTTATTTCCAAATGACAAATTTAAAATTTCAGTTGCTTCGGCTAATGGAAGTAAAAAATTAATCAGATGATTTGAAACTAATATTTGTTCAGCTTCAGTTAAAAATCTACTTCCGATCGAACGCTGAATAAACTGAAATATTTTTTCCAAACGCAATCAATTTTCCATGATGTAATGGCGGAGAAATTATAGCACGAATATTAAGTAGTAATACAAATAGAACAAAAATAAATACACGTGGCCATTATATTTACTAACAACAAAAGTTGAAAAAGCGCCATCTATCGATCATTACAAACGCGGATAGAAATAAATTGTTACGTTTATGTATAAATTTTATAGTATAGCAACTTTTTATTTTTCATTTTTTTAATTAATTCCTTTAAAAGAAAAATCTTTTATTTATTTATTTATTTTTTTATTAATATTTATTGGGGGAAAAAATGGTAGTTTATAGTAAAAAGGATTAAACTGGTTAAAATTCGTTTGTTTTTCATGTACTTAATTCCTTTTAAAAGAAAATCTACTTTTTTATTTTATTTTATTGCACTGGTCGGAATCAAATCGTAATATAGTGTAAATAACGGGGGCTATAAAATACATGGTTCAAAAACTAAAATATATAATAGATGCTGAGATACAGTCATCTTTAAAATCGTAGTTCTTAAATAACAGAAAATCCACGAGTCGTCGATAAATACGCAGATTGAAGTGCCCGTTAAAGACTTTTCTGTAGACAGTGGGAAACTGTATCCGATGCAGTGCGGGCAGAAAAAAGAGCTGACTTAGGCAACGGGTACCCGAAGAAGCGAGATCTAAAATGATTTCAGTGGTTTTTTTTTTTTTTTAAGTTTTTATTTGTGATGTGATGTAAAAAATAAATACTGATCCAATTCTTTTGAAAATTCATTTAAATATAGTGACCAACGAAGCGGGTTTAGCCTGCTAGTATTTTAATAAATTGATAAATATTTTAGACCAATCACTGTGGAATTTAAAGAATATATTTACAACAGCAACAGTCAGTCAGCACAAAACTTTTGTTCGTGTAGGAGTATAATCCTCTTCCCCCTTTCTCGGTGGATGCAAATTTTAATAGAAGTATTTTTTAAAAGAACTCGTCAGTACCTTTAAAACGACTGACTGAACCATAGATATATGGTGTCTTGAAACAAAGTTATTTAATTTTGTATGTTCAATAAATGAATAAATAAATAAGAAGAAGAAGCATTGCCTTAGATGTCGTTTATAGGGACCAAACTTGACTGTCTTTCGACATTTAATATTATACTTCTTTGAGATAAAAATTATCTGTATGCGTTATAAAAATGATTTTTGTAAATGCATAAATTTGTATAAGAAAATACAGAAGAAAGTTTTGTGCTTGACATAATGTACTGGTTTTTTAATGTCACCCCATGTTTACTAGTCATCCTAAAAATTCTAAGATTTTTTTCCCCCCAAGTGCTTCTGTTAATCTACACTTTTATTAAGAATATATTTCAATGGAATAGGAAGGGCGAAAATGTACATATTAATTTGAGAAATTACAAACCATTTCTAAATATCGAAAATTGCTCATAATTTCCGATTTTCTTTATCTACTTCATAATTCGTTTGTATGCATAATATTGTATCAGTAAATTAACTAAATACTTTAGTAAACATTAGTATAGTGTATTCGATTGCTTTATTTTCAATTAAACTTTAAAAGTATTCTTTACACTTTAACAGGGTCGTTGCCAATTACCCATTGCAAAGTACTTGTGGGACATTAAACTCAACTAACCAACCAAATTAAACTTTAACAGTATTCTTTTTAAAGCTAAATATGCTGCTAAAAACTATCATAATAATTATTGATATTATTAACTATTATCCTTAACCTGTACATTTTATTATTTTATTTCTATTTCCTAAAGCATTAAAAATACATTTCTTTCTATGCTACACAGTTTGTTCATACACATAATTTTTAATTAGTATATTAATTAAATATTTTAATAAAATTTACTATAATATATTAGATTTCTTTATTTTCACATTAAACTTTTAAATGTTCTTTAAAATCTAAAAGAGTTATAACATGTGTTAATAATATTTAATATTATTTTCTGTCTTGCATATTTTATTATTATTTCGTAAAGCATTAAAAATATCATATTTCAGTAAATGTGTTAAATTTTTTTATAACGAAAGTTTAATTCACTTGTTTCCATTGTAAAATAAATAATTCCTTTAAAAAAAATGGAAAATTACTCCAGAATTTATTCTTTCATTATTATTATTATTATTATTATTATTATTTATTTATTTATTTGTTATGACTAAAGCTTAAGAAAATGATTACTTACTGTGAAATGTATTTCCTGAATTCTGTGTAATGTTTTATATTTTCGATAATCCATATACTTCATCCTCTTTTTTTTTTTTTTTTTTTCATATTTGCCGAAAAAAGATTATTCAGTTCTTAATAGAACTTTTTTCCAATATTGCGTTTATTTTTTGTGCACATTTCATTCTAATGTTTACTTTCACTGTAAAGTAACCTTTTTTACTCAATATTTTTGAGTTTATTGCATTTTATGGTGTTTATTCAAAGTTTGTAAGTGATATTTTTTACAACGGCAGTTTTGTGGTGCTTTTTTACTCAGTTTTATCATTTTAAATGTTCATTGATCAATTTTAAAACTATTCATATTTTTAGATATCTTTCCAAATCGCAAAAATCATCTTACTTTTATATTTTGTTTATTTGTACAATAACTTTTCAAAACTAATACAGCGTGGACGAAAATTTTTTTTCTCTACATATTTGTATATGACAGCGCTACCTATCAGTTAACATGCATAGAGATTTAATAAACTTCTTTTAATAAAAGAATTTACAAATACAGTTTATTACAATTTCAAACAATAGATGCTTAGATATATCACCATAGAGGAAAATCACAGAATGTAAGTATAACAACAGCACCCCCTGTCAGCTAATATAAATTACGTCAACAATCTTTTTCATAGCAACAATCTCCTATATCGAGTCTGATATTTATACGATATAGAAACTACGATTTAACCTTCTTGGAAATGACGGAACTCGCAACGATGCCACCCATTAGACAATATGCACCAAATGTCGATAGACTCCAGTTCACGCCAAGATGCGACTTAATATAATTTTTTATGAATTTTTCAGCATTAGTTTTTGATCTAAAGCTGCCACAGAATTTTCCTAACACGCACACGCACACATACAGAGTCAGATATCATTTGAAAAATGATCAAAACGGGTTTAGTACCTCTTCAAATGTACAAAAATAGGAAATCGAATGTCGAAAATTTTATTAATCCAATACTTTTAAAATAAGGGCGTATGGTTATTTGAAATTCAAATTAAAGTGAATAAAGGAAAACTAAAACGATAGACTAGATAATGTCTGAAAACAAGAACAAACTAAATGTTTATGCATATATAAATGTTTATGTTTAATGGTATTAAAATCATCCTTTTTTATTAAATCATTTATTGTATTTTTTTAATAAATAATAGATTTGTTTAATAAAGAAGCATCACAAAACTGGCGTTGTAAAAATTATTACTTACAAACTTTGAATAAACACCATAAAATGCAATAAACTCGCAACAATTGTTTCGGGTCGAAAAACACACGACCCTTCATCAGGCGAACAAAGTAAGCACGAGTGCTGCAGTCAAAGCGGCAACGCACAAAATCGTTTAAAATGAAAAGAAAAAATTTATAAAGTAGAAAGTAAATATAGCTACTGGTGTGAGTAGAATTGTATGAAAATACAAGAAAATAAATAAATGAGTGAGATTAAACATATAACAATCTAAGGATAACAAAATTAAACTAAAATCTAAGTTACGTGAGTAATTTCCAAGCATCAGAGAAGAAAGGAGTGGAAGAAATATCATTAACAAGATTTTTCGAATTTTTAAATATGTAAAATGCTTCATGAATATCCAAATGGGAGGAATAGACAGGAGATGAAATTATGTTAGTTTTGGAAAAATCAAAACGATGACCTTGAGACCAGCAGTGGGAAGCAATAGAAGATTTGTTAATCTCTTCATTACGAACATTCCGACGGTGCTCATTTATTCTGTATTTCAAACGCCTCCTAGTTTGACCAATATAACCTAAGTTGCAGGACGAACACGGAATTAAATAAATTCCAGAACGGTTTTCGGTGGGAATGGGATCCTTAAGAGAAGATAATTTAATTTTATTGACGGGTTTGTAAATAACTTTGAAACCAAACGGTGAAAGAATTTTAGAGATTTTAAAAGAGAGTGAAGAATAAAACGGCAAAACAACTGGGATGAGACTATGATCGTTTAATTTGGGAGCAGAACGTTTAGGATTCTTAAATTTATATAGAGCTTTATCGATGATAGATGGGTTATAGCCACGAGAGAGAGCAAGAGATTTTAAATAATTAATTTCATTCGAAAGATTAGACGTCTAATCTTTCGAATGAAATTAATTATTTAAAATCTCTTGCTCTCTCTCGTGGCTATAACCCATCTATCATCGATAAAGCTCTATATAAATTTAAGAATCCTAAACGTTCTGCTCCCAAATTAAACGATCATAGTCTCATCCCAGTTGTTTTGCCGTTTTATTCTTCACTCTCTTTTAAAATCTCTAAAATTCTTTCACCGTTTGGTTTCAAAGTTATTTACAAACCCGTCAATAAAATTAAATTATCTTCTCTTAAGGATCCCATTCCCACCGAAAACCGTTCTGGAATTTATTTAATTCCGTGTTCGTCCTGCAACTTAGGTTATATTGGTCAAACTAGGAGGCGTTTGAAATACAGAATAAATGAGCACCGTCGGAATGTTCGTAATGAAGAGATTAACAAATCTTCTATTGCTTCCCACTGCTGGTCTCAAGGTCATCGTTTTGATTTTTCCAAAACTAACATAATTTCATCTCCTGTCTATTCCTCCCATTTGGATATTCATGAAGCATTTTACATATTTAAAAATTCGAAAAATCTTGTTAATGATATTTCTTCCACTCCTTTCTTCTCTGATGCTTGGAAATTACTCACGTAACTTAGATTTTAGTTTAATTTTGTTATCCTTAGATTGTTATATGTTTAATCTCACTCATTTATTTATTTTCTTGTATTTTCATACAATTCTACTCACACCAGTAGCTATATTTACTTTCTACTTTATAAATTTTTTCTTTTCATTTTAAACGATTTTGTGCGTTGCCGCTTTGACTGCAGCACTCGTGCTTACTTTGTTCGCCTGATGAAGGGTCGTGTGTTTTTCGACCCGAAACAATTGTTGCGAGTTTATTGCATTTTATGGTGTTTATTCAAAGTTTGTAAGTAATAATAGATTTGTTGTTTATTTTTCGTTTTCGGCTATATTATTTCCTTAAATAGCAGAAATTACTCTTACACTGTTAAGTTTTTAAAGCTTTATTTTTATAGAACATTTAATATTTTAAAGTACCAGAAAAAAGTCTTACGATATTAAAAGTTATAAAAACTCTAAAACTGATTTATAAAAGAATTATTATTCGATTTTTACTATAATATTTCTTTTATTTTTAACAATTTTTCATCTTTTTATTTATTTATTCGTTTTATTAATTTCTAATATAAACATCAAAAGTGGAACTCGGTCACCTATTTGGCACCATTATTTTCATGTAACGATAATAATTTTCTGCGTTTTAAGAAAAGAAAAAATATTACTTGTGAATAGTGGCTTCAATTTTTGTAGTAATCCACCTGAAAATAATCATGCTTCAGCAACCCGCAAAGGGTAAATTCATGTTTAATTGAGTCGAATATGTTAAGAAAATTTCATACATATGCATAAACGCATGCATTGCTATCGAAAATTTATCACTGTATGGGCATGTTGCTTGATTTTACCTTCCTGTTTCCTTCAAACGAGATGTGCATATCCTCGTGCCAATATTTTATACCTGGTTGCCAATAAATTTTGTTCAATTGGACAACCTTGACTGGATAGATTCATAGAAATATTTAGATCTTCCTCGAACTTAGATTCTGATGAAAAGTAAGACAGGTTTTTTCAATCCTTTTCTTAAAATGGGCGTTCCTTGGCACACAAAATACTCCGAAGTTTATTGTCGAATGAAAAATATGCCATTGTGAAAACTCGTCTGAGACACCAAAACTAGCGGAAAATTAAAGACCATTAATACATCATCGTTTTCTGATTACAGTACTACTCGACAAAAACACATTATTCCGTGTCTTAAATCGCGTGCAGTATAATTTCCCTATCGTGACATGTTCGTCGGCATTAGAGAGAAAACTTCTTTAACAGACAAATAGTGCGATCATGTTATGTTGTTTTCTTCGACTTTTTGCAAACTTGACTAACGATGTAGTTATTATCTAGAATATTATGTTTTAGTTGTAAGTCATTCTTGGTAAAAAGTAGATTTATATGTTTGGGCTAGATTTTTTCGGTCGTGTTAAAGAGGGTTTTACAGTTGACGCTAAATTGCTTGAGTGTTTATCTTTTTCTTTCTTTGTAAACCGTTAACAATTGTGTATACATTCCATAGTTCTTTCTATATTAAACATATATTTTGACAGGCTGTTTAAATTTAGACCGCACTGCTGTCACGTGTTAGTTATTGGATACACATATTATTAATTTTTGTTACAGTTGCTATGTGGTAGGTGAATTTTATTTATTTATTTATTTATTTATTTTTGTACTTAAGCAAAATAATAACGACGCAATTATAATTTTCTCAAATCTTGTTTCGTAAATACAAATAGTTATACATAAGTAGTTTTTTCAAAGAAAGCACAATTAAATATTAAAAGGAACTAAAACAACGCTAAAAGGAGTACAAATTAAAAAATTCAAAAACTAAACTGCTTTTTTTAGCCCATCTACCATTATTTTTTAAATTTTTATTCCCCTGATTCTTCGATTTATTTCTATAATTTTTGCATGTTTTAATATTTATTAAAAAATTCCACTAGTAATGGTGAAGGAACTTTAGAAATTTCGAAACGGATATTTTCTAGTTTTTGAATTTCTTTAATTTGTGCGCCTTTTAACGTTGTTTTTATTTTCTGTTTAACGATATTTTTATTTATATTTCCTCTTACCGTTATTAGCCCAGTTAATACTCAGCGAAACTAGTATTATGACCTGGTCAGCATAATACTTTCTTTTATATTCATCACAGTGTACTAATTTAACCGGATTCATACTCACCGTTTTCACAAGTACAAGCTTCATTTAGCTGATTCCAATAATATCTTCGTATTTTGGATATTGAAAAAAAATTTAGTACATTTATACCTAACTGAAACTGTAATACTATTGTAATTTCATTCCGTACTGCATAAAGCTATTAGTGTTACTTATTTAGCGACATGCATCAAACTTAAATCTGCATAATTTTGGATTATAACAAGTTCCATAAAATTTATGAAAAAGATAAACTTCTTTTATTTTTTTTTAACGATTGAAAGTTATTGTTACACGGATAGAGTGATTTTAAGTCATTTATATCGTATATAAGACATGTTAAAACATACAAGCTTATTGAAAATCAGAATTCAACAATTTTAGAAACCAAATAATATTTTACATAAATGTCGACTTTTTTGTTTGAAAAAGGGGCCTTGTAAATAAACCGGCAGGTTCTAGTCAACAAATGAACATTATTCAACGAATATTATCGAAACAGTACAATAAAACTGTTACTCGTATCATAGAAGTATTTAACGAATAGCCTGAAAACTTCCAATAAAACTATCACTTGTTCCACAAAAATCAGCGTTGTACACACCACATACAATTAATTTTGTTTATTTAAGAGCAATGATTAATCGCTCAATACACAGAGAAAATATCTGAACATCCAGAGCAAATGCATGAGCGTAACTAAAATCTCACTGGTTCTTTTGATGTCACATTTTCTTTTCATAGTCTCGGAAAAGATTTGACGAAATTACCAGTTATTTTTGTGCAGATAATTTATGGGTTAATCCGAAAAATTTCAGAAACTCAGCTCCTATTGAAAGTAGACCTTCCGAGTTTTTGAAGCTGTACGCTACCATTTTTCACCAAATTTTATTTGCCAAGTTAATCAGGTTGTCATTCAGATTTGTGATATTTTATCCCACTTAGGGGAAACTCTTATTTCACTGGTGTCTATAAAACTACCTTTTCTGCCGTAGCAACGCAATGGCAAAAAAGGGTTAATCCTTAGCAAAACCACTTTATTATGGATATAAAATTAAACAAAAAACAGTGCTAGTGTTGTTTTGTTATCGCATAAAAAAAAAAAAAAAAAACCTAATGCCACTTCTTAAATTATACTCCCTAAATTTAGTTGGTTGGTTGATTGTGGGGATTAAGGCCGATTGACTGCTCAAGGGTCCTAGACCTGAGGGAAAGAGCCATCCTTGGGGGTCTATCTAAGGGGATCCTAGCCCGTATTTACGCAAGCTTCGGAGAAAACCACAAGCACTAAATTTGAATCTGTAAAATTTGAAAATTGTTAAGTTTTACGAAATCTTCGATATCATAATAAAAAAAAAAAAAAAAAAAAAAAAAAAAAAGAAAGAAACAAGAAACAAGAAAAAAGAACAAAAAGAAAAGAAGAGAAAAGAAAAATAAATAGCTCTGATTTATTTTATCTTTAAAGGTTGGAAATTTCACTCTTTTCTAATTTTCAAGTGTTTTCTTTATAATTAGAAAACTGTAAATTTTAGAAACACTAAACTTTATAATATTTACACGGATCTTATATATAATTACCCCCCCACACACACACAAAAAAAAGTATGTTGTTACCACAAGGTTTTCTTCTATATTATCTTATGCAAATTCACGAAGTATAAATTATTTATAATTCGTAATAAGTTATTTTTATTCGTTAAAAAATCTCTTATCATATACATTTATACGGAATTTCATACTTCACTGACATGTTAAAAATTATGCAAAAATGGGATGATAGCGCTGCCTGTTGAGCGATTCATCCAAAAATGTAATCCGCACCAGTTTAAGTCAAAGTCCAACTAAGTATCAAGCTTGGTTAAATCTCATTCATTGGTAAGTGAGATATAGTGTCCACAAAATTTATTATATGTACACACACTCAGACAGACAAACAGTTAGACATTTTCTAAATATGGTCAAATTTTGTTCCGAACATCGCAAAACGCTTGAATCCATTGAAAACTGGGGGTCGAAAATTTTCACGATCCAATATTTCTTATGTATATGTATATACAGTCCGCTGCAAAATTATTCGAGCACTAGCAATAATCCTTGCCAAAAAAAAGTACACTTAATACAGCTTTGTTAAATAAATCCTTGTCGAGTCATGTTCTTAATCAGTCTAAGAACATGATTCGACAAGGATTTACTTAGCAAAACAGTCTTAAGTGTACTTTTTAAACATAGGAATTATTGGCTAGTGCTCGAATAATTTTGCAGCCGACTGTAGAATAAAGTTAAAATAGAAAAAAAAAAAAAAAAAAAAAAGGAAGAAAGGTAAAAGAAGCCGCATGAAAATATTTTGACATAATTTGTGTTTCCGAGAATACTGAATCCAGATACAACTCCATTTCTCATTATCATCATTTTCTTTCTTCTTCTTTTTTAGAAATAATTGGGGTTGACAATACAAATTATTTATTTTTATTACATTGAATCAAATATATCCATTTTGATAATTACACAGATAATTCCTTTGTAATATATTTGACATTTTGTTTTTTCTTTTTTTTTTCGCTTGTGAAAACACTTTTTTAATATAACTGATACCCCTCCGAACACGTTTTTGTTCTCTCACGTTACATCCCGCCGTCCCAGCTAATTTTCCTTTTGCATAATATTTTGATTCACTCTCATAAATACTATTTTAAAGTTAGAAATAATTATTGAATAAGGTTTCTATTATCAACAACAGGATTTTTCATGTCTTTACGCAAAATCAAACTAAAAATAAAAGTGTTGCTATATATATATATATTTTTTTTTCATTTTCTTTCGGTTTTAGTGATTAAAAAAAATCTAAACAGATTTTTATTTGCAGACCAGTATTATGAGTTACATGCCAAAAAAATTTATAAAATATATTTAATCATCACAACTTATCATTTAAAACGTATAGCAGAATTTGAAAAGTATATTATTATTATTATTACAGTCAGTAATGGAATAATAGCATAGTAAATAAAAATTTCAAAATTTTCTTTTCTTTTAAAAAATAGAGAACTGCAAGTCGATAATTAAAAATAAAGTTATACCCTTCCCTATCTAAACAAAATATGCAGCAGAAACATTAGCAATATTTATGAATATTTGTAATCACGAACTAATTAAAAGTCTTCGGAGAAATGAAAGATGTCCATTTATTATATATAACAAACTTCTCCAAAATGGTAATGGTTTCATTTACTGGAACTGTTTATATTTTTGAGATTTTCGTTACTGGAAAATTTAGTTTGTTGAACGTAATAATTTTTCTGTTTGATTATTTTGAAGTTTTAAGAATGTGCAATATATTTTAGAAATGAATTTTCCGAGAAGGGTTGCATTATTTAGTTACTTATATTATTATCGTAATTTTCAATTATATTTCTCTAGAAAAAACATTATATTTTCAAAATTAAAACGCTAATATTAGAAGAAAAGTTTAAAATAATGTATTCAGTGTATAGGCAGTATGCAATAGTTACTTTTTTCTAAAAAGTTGTAAAACATATTACATTTTTTCTAATTGTTCTAGCTTGTATTAATCCCTCCCCCCCCCCAAAAAATAAATAAATAAATAAATAAATAAAATAAAAAAAAATAAAATAAAAAAAAGAAAGACTTCGAACGGCTAATATAGCGAGCGTTGGTACCTTCTGGTTTTGGAGCAAACTGTTGAAGAAAATATGAAATTTAATTTAACAGTAGATTAGAAATATTTTAAGTAAATTTAAATCTGAAACTTTTTGTTAACTGTTTAGGTTTAGATATTTGATGCTGAATATAAATTATTAGTATTAAAAAAAAAAAAAAAAAAAAGGAAAGAAAAGAAAAAGAAAAAGAAAAAAAAAAAAAAAAAAAGAAAGAAAGAAGGAAAAGGAAAACTTTATAAGTGATTTTACTATCACAAACTTTAACATGAAGACTGAATAAAATGAAAAGAAAGGAGTGGATTGGGGTTAATCTCGCTCTATAGCTATGCATTGGGTAGTATAAAATGAAAAAAGTATACATTTTATTTATTAGTAGAATTTAATTCAAAGTGGTTTGTATTAGTATCTTATTTTTACTCTCTCCTATATTCACTAGAAGAAAGTATTGGTTGAGCAAAAATTTTCATTTATGGTATTTCGACTTTCAGTATGCAATGCATTTGTGGTCTGAGAGATGTAAAATACGATTTGATCACTGAGAAATGTCTGCCTGTGTGTATTTGTGACAAAAATGTTCTTTCATCTCTGTATCAAGAACTAAACTCAAAATTAAAACTCAAAAATTGTATGACATTTTGACAAATTGATGCATGTCACTTATCAGATGTTGCTGTCTTCCCGGTTTATCATAATTTTTAATGCAGCAGCATATAAAGAAATTTTGCACAAATGTACTCAAGAAGGATTATTTAATTATTTATTATGAAATTAATATATATATATATATATATATATATAATTACAGTCAGTCAGGACAAAATTTTTATATTTCTAGAAGCATGATAATATCCTTGAAACGTTTTTAAATCATGTATCTGGGATAGCTTGAAAGTAAGTTATTAATATTTTTCTTTTTTAACAAAATAATCTGGTGTGTCATTCACACAACTTTCTTTTCCTTTGCTGTATTATAAAGGTATATTGCAGATTAAATCGTGAGATTAAAAAGGCAACATAAAAGAAGTTCAATCTATTTTAAAAAAAAAAAGTTTAGGAACAGTTTTATTATGATGGTGCTACTGTTCTTCCTCACCCCCCCCCCCCCCCCCGTTTAAAAAAGGAAAAAAAAAAATCACGAGGCTGTTATTAATTTACTTTCAAACGTGCCAATATTGATAAAAATTTTCAAGTAAATACGAAGTTCAAACGAAAGAATACGAACAATAATACGAACAATCAAGAATACGAACTTCAAACTATCAAATTTGAATGGGACCTCAAAACGTGATACTATACAAAAAAAAAAAAAAAAAATTGAAAATAGAACTTTAAAAAATACTTTGTTTACAATATGGAAATGAAAAATTATATTCTCTTCCTCAGCCGTATTCGTCGACATAATGAAATGTAGCAAAACACCTCTATAAATTACACAGATCTGCGGTGAAATTTTTTCTTCAAGGTGATGTGTTTTTCTGGTATATTTTTCGATGCTGATTAAGAAAAATCTGTTCAAAAATTTTCCAATACGTACAGTTTGGTAAAAAATGGGACTTTTTGAGCTTAAATCACCACTTTTTGAATTGACGTCTAAGGTATTTCTAGGAGAATCTAGGTGATGTGAGTGAAAAAGAGAGATAACTCTTTTATCAAGACATTAAACATATAGAGAGGTGGTATCAGGGACAATGGAGTGTTAAAATTATCAGCAGATTATTGTTGGATGCTGCATATGGCATTTTGCTGCTTATAGAAACATTCCCCCACCTTCCTCAAGGCCACTATGCAGTACACAAGAGCAAAAGCTGTAAACAGAGCTTCGCTGTAAAAAAAACACATTTAAAAGGTAATGTGTGAGTAATAGCCTATTTTAATGTGTTTTATACATAAAGAGATTCGATTTTGTTTTAAGCTTTGTGTGAATCCTTCAGATTTTCATCCTTACTTTATGAAAATCCCTTAAGTGACAGGGGGAAAAAAAAGACTAACATTCTGAATTCAGTGCATCGAAACATATTAGAGACAACCAAAGCAGTATAGTAATAATAATACAAAAAAAAAAAAAAAAAAAAAGTGTGATTTTGCAGACCTGTGTTACATTTAATAGAAAAGAATGTTTAGCTTAATTTTGGGTAGCCCTGTATATTGTCTATAAACTATATGCACACCACATTGTGTACTTAAATTTAGTTATATATGAAAACATCTTACACAAAATGAAATGCACTTCCAGCAATTCCCAAGCACCATAGTCCCACTGCACCATAGTCCCACGATATTCTAGTTCTTTTGGGTAGCCCTGTAAACGAATCGAGAATGTTTTTCATACCATATTATACACGAAACATGCTTTAATACAGATAAAAAATACATGTTCATTTCATTTTGTTTTGCTCCTTCTATAGACGTTAAACTGCACCAACCAGAACCCCCCCCCCCCTATACATGTAATGTATTTTTGTTCTTTTGAATGTATCTGTACATGAGCCATTTCCATGATCTCAACAATAAGTTTAGTGTAGCATCACTATATAATATAGATTTAGTATGCCGAGTTTGGACTTCCTGCAATAATTTGCTATTGAGATATACTGATAACAGGCAAACAGACAGACACGCAGACCAATCGCTAAAAACATGATTTTCTGATTCAGAGACGTTAAAACATGTATAAATATAACAAAAACTCAATTTCGAAAATTTGACCCCAAAACAACACTTTCTCTACCACATATAAATGGGTAAGAGAATGTAATAAAAAGAAAAAAAAAATTTTTTTTCAGATGTTGTCTATAGGATACAAAACTGATTTTATTTTGATATTTAGGGTTATACTTTATTGAGATAAAAATCATCTATATTCTCATAGAAAATATCTTTGATAGATAATAATTTTAATAAATAATTTGTACAGCTAGAAATTTCTAAAACGAAATGTAGAATAAAGTTTTGTGATGCCCAGAACTTAATAGTTTTATAAAATGGTTTAATAGAATCAATTTTGGCGCTTATTTTGGCGTTTTGTTTGTCTTTAGCAGAATTCTATAATTATGAGGTATATGATGTTGGAGACTGTGCGTGGGTCCTAGACATGCGTGGGTCCTAGACATGATTTTTCTGTGAAGACTATTTTCTTGTGTGACCTCCGTGGGGGTTATTCTAAGAAGTGTTGCATTCAGGCAAATTTTGGAGAAAATTTCGTAAACTCCAAACGGCTGAGCCAAAGAATATTGTAATGTATAAATAGCCGCCTTTTTAAAAGTTTATTATTAACGATTTATTTATTTATTTATTTATTTATTTATTTTTTTTTTTTTTTTTTTTTTTATGTGGATTTACATAAAACACATATATACGCATATTTTACATATATACAAAGTTACTAAGTTTATTACAAAAATTGTATTTATATGTAATTGATTATAGCATGAAATTGTGCTATCATTTTGTTTAATTTTTATTTTTTTCTATTTGTACAAGAAGAAAGTATTGGATTTGAGAAAATTTTCGAACTTTCAGTTTTTGATGGATTTATACTTTTTGAGACGACTTGAATCTGATTTGACGGATTTTAGAAAATGTCTGTCTGTCTTTCTGTGTGTCTGCATGTGTGTATTACAAATTTTCTGGATGCTGTATCTTACTAACCAATGAACTAAATTTAACCAAACTTGGTATTTAGTTGGACATTGACATAAACACGTGCTGATTAGATCTGAAGATCAATCGCCGAACAGATGGTGCTGTGATCCCATTTTTTTTCTAAATTTTTAACTTGGCAATATAGGACAAAATTTCGTATAAATGTACATAATGAGAGTTATTTTTAACGTGTGGTTGTAAAATTAATATGAATCATTGATAATAGTAGTAGTAAACAAGAAAAAAAATGTGCATGTGGGAGCATCGCTTCTCACCCTGGGGATAGGGGTGTAAATTTTCAGTATGAGTATCTTTCGAAATATCTCGTCAATATCTTTAAAACGAATGGTTGAACCATAGATTTGTGATAATTTAAAACAAAGTCATCGACACATTTATTTTTTATTTGAAAAAAAAAAAAAAAATCGCATTTCTTCTGATGTTGGTACAAAATTGACTTTCTTTCGGCATTTAGTGTTATAATTCTATCAGATAACAATCGTCTGCATTTATCATGGAAAATAATTTTCATAAATAATACTTTAATGAATAATTTGTACAGCGTGAATTTGTGTAAAATTTTATAGAAGAAAGTCTTGTGGTGACCACATCATGCGAGTTTCAATAGTGTATCAGTGACTAAAAAAACAAAATAATAATATTATGAAAGATGAACTTCATAAGTGATTTTTCTTTGAAGACTATTTTCTTTAAATAATAAAATTAATATTCATGAAATAAAAAAATATATATGTATATGTAACAATCATATTTCAATCCCAAAAGCGACGTTACAAGATGTTGACACGTTTTACATAAATGCTGCGGAACGTTACAATTACCATCGTAATATTCACAAAGCTTTGCAAATTCGCAGTAACGTTACTATCAACATGCTTACAGTACTTTAACTTATGAATTATAATTTCAATACGTAACGAACTGTCGAGATAAATTTAATCATAATATATAAACTGTTACTCTCATTCATAAAATCGATTGACTCTTTCCCCCCCTCTTCTAAGTTTGACTTTTTTTGCTTAGCTTTATTTTGACCTACCCCGAATCTAATAAATCTGACCTTTAATCATACTGCCAGTCTATCGAAAGTAATTATAGTTTAAACAGCCAACAGCCTCTGGTCCCCATTGTAAAAGTGCGATAGTCTTTTCACGAGCGCATTAAAATGTACGACTATACGAACTCAAATCTTTTGTGAATACATCAGACTGTCATGAACAGTCATTAAGATGTCGTCTTTTGAATAGGAAATGCTTTTTCAAATACGTTTATCTAGTTTTAAAAGTATATTAATGAAACTTGTAATTTACTCCTAACAAAACTTTCATTTTCTTAGACGAATGTAGAATGTGACGTATCAGAAAATGTAATCAGTTTTCGGACATTTCAATGCAAATAAAGTTTTTATATAAAGACATTACGCAATCCGTTTTCATAATTACAATTTCAGCCCTAGTTAAATCAAAGATTAAAGAATGTTTTTTTTTTTTTTTTTTTTTTTTTTGTTTTTCTGCAAAACGAATGCTTATTAAAAGACAAATCAGCTGATTTTGTCTTAGAATATCTAAATATTTATTTATTTAAAAAAAAAAAAAAAAAAAAAAAAAAAATCATGGATTTATCATGGTATAACTAAATATTTTTATTTTTAACTTGTGTAAGCATGTTAACCTGTCTTCATTATTAAACATATCTGTAATAATGCTTTTTTTTTTTTTTTTTTTTTTGTACGGAGGACGATTTAGTCTCAATCTACGGATTTTTACGATACCAGTTTTACGATAGTTGGACATTTATCGAACTCCAAAATTTATCGAAAATACAACTGAATAATTTGAAAGCGATGTTATAGTTTCGAAAAAAAAAAAAAAAAAAAAAAAAAACCATAGTCCTCCATAATAATTTTCCTAAATTCTGCTTTTGCCAGAATTTCATCAAAATCTTTTTTTTTCTTTTTGAAAGAAAAAGAAGAGATCATGTAACAGAATATATATATATATATATATATATATATTTTATGTATAAAAAGTAACAAAATTAAAAGCAGACGATCAGCATTTCCTACTAGCGTCTTTGGTGTAAAATATTAGTAAAATATAAACATTTCGACCTAGTTAACATTATTTCCTCCCTCAAAAAAAAAAAAAAAAAAAAAAAAAACTTTTTCGATACTATCCGTTTCGATACTGATTATTATTATTATTATTATTATTTTACTATCTTTCGTAAAGTATCAGGAGCCTGGACCTTTTTTAGAACTTTTCTAAAACGGATAACTTCTATTATTTTTTCCGTACACATAGAGGTAGTTCTCCTCAACCCTTTCAGGGACGGTGGTTGCATAGTGCAACCACAAATTTTAATTCAAAATAGCAAAAACTCTCCCCAGAAAATTTTTATAAAATTTTTCTTTATAACTTAGACGAATACCTTCATTTATTTCTTGTCTTTTAATGTTGTTGTTGATTTCTGGTGGCTGTTGATTTAAAATAAGGAAAATTTGCTCATCTCTGAAAAGGTTAACACGTATGCATTTAGGAATAAGCTGTCAGTTATCCGTTAAATTTTTATTTTACACTCATTTACGCTGTGATTTTATTACTATTATTCTTTTTATTGTTTATATTGAGTTTCCTTGTTAAAGCTTATTCAGCAATATTTCTTAAATCTTTCCCAATAATTATGTTATTTTGTGTGATAATATTTTGAATTTACACTTCAGTTAAATAGTTAATTTATTTAAAAAAATTGCTTCAGGTCTAATTTGATTTCTTAATTATTGATCTGAGACATAAAAGAAATTTACAAAGATTTTTAAAAACAAATAAATGAGAAGAATTTTATAAAAACTATCAAATATTTCAGGGGATTCAATTTCAAAAATGACAAATTTAGTTTTTATATGACCTTCATACAAGGAGATTTCCATTGAGTTAAATGTACCTAATTTCATAATTATGTCCTGTGCAAAATTTCAGTATTTCATTACGAAACTTTTTCGAGATATGATTAAAAATGCTGTTAACGAATGGTCGGAAATTAAGATGTAAATATGTTTACTTACTTATGTTATTATAAATCGTAATTTGCGTATAACTTCTGAAATGCAATTTGCTGGTATTATTTTCTCAATGGAGGTCTTATATGGAAGCATTTGAAAGTGGTTTAATTCAATTTTTATCTTGCTGTATGTAGTGATATTTAACTATAATCTGAATTGTAATGCTGAAACATTAGAATTGACCTTATAAGAGCATGAAGCATTTTTAAGCATTAAACATTTTTATTTGTTTGGGGAATGCAAAATAATAATAATAATAATAATAAAATAAAATAAAATAAAATAAATAAAAATAGGTAAAATAAGTAAATAAATAAAAATTAAATTAAATTAAATTAAACTTTATAACGATTTAAATTATATAATCTGATATTTTTAATTGAATTTATTTCAACTGTAATTTTTTTCATTAATAATGTATGTCTGACAAGTAAACCTTCTCTCCTTTGATACCGGTTTTCCGGAAACCTATATATTTTCTGAAAGCTTATGCCACAAGTAGAAAAACTGTGAAATCTTAGGGGCAGAGGGATAAGCGTTTAGGAGTTATAGGACATAAAATGTTGGAAAGATGACACCAAAAGTCTCTAAAATGTTCATTTCACGTATTTATATGAACTAATAATATGGTAAGAAGGTGGAGGTATCATTATAAAGGAAGAAACAACTCGTTGAAAAGAAACAGTATACGTTGGGATACTTGCTACTGACTTCCATTACAAGAGACAATCAATGTACAATTCACCAAATAAACAGTGAGACGGGCAGAAAGACAGTTCCCAATGGGCACATTTTACAAAAGCGATAGCCGCACATTTGCAAACTCATCATTTGTCAATGAATTGAAGCAGTAATCCATTGGCGCAATCCACATTCCAGGTTTGTCGTCCAAGTATCCGCTTTTATAAAAAGCATACTTAATCAAGTTCTTGAAACGAGGAGCATTGAACTTATATAGGGAAAAAAGACTGCAGGGCCAGAAAACTATCGCGGTGCCAGATGTGCTCATGTGTCTCGATAATAATTGTTTCCATTATGTAAAGAACAAAAGATTTCTAGTGTCTGAAAAAATGAATATCCAGAGGCTAAATCTTTCCTGTACATTCTTCAGGTACCAATTCTTTTTGTAGGACTTTACCATCAAGTACTTCGGAAGCAGACAATACATGATCTTTGTTAGAACACCATGAATCCACTAAAAGCAGAATTTTCTTCCTGTCATTAGCCATACTTGACCAAAATATGCCATGACAGAAGTGGAGACTATGACTGTTGCGACGAGCATTGCTGTTCCTTATAGACACCATGATCTTCGAAGTCCATATCCTCGTCCGTTCTTCTCCATCGCCTCTAGCAAACCCTAATGTCCGGATCCCTTCCACAATCTCCATATCATTTTCCAGGAGAATAATTATGTGTTTTATCATCTCCGATTCCTGGATGTTCGGAGACCGATTACTTGTTCCGAATCGGGAGACTAAGGCCACCACAACGACTATAGTATCCATATAATAAGAAGCAATGTAAGAAGAAGACATACAATACGTTAGTACTTGACAGCAATATACGGGAACATACAAGGAATAGAGACGTTTTTATGGGAATATGTCCCTCTATACACACTTTACTGATACTTTGTGGGCCCTGTATCTCCTAAACGCTTGTCCCTCTGCCCCTAAGCTTTCACAGTTTTTATACTTGTGACATAAGCTTTCAGAAAATATATGGGTTTCCGAAAAACCGGTATCAAAGGAGAGAAGGTTTACTTGTGAGACGAATATTTAAAGAAATGAAGCTTAGGTCTGTGTTTTCTGAACGCGCTATATAATATGTATATGTACGCACACAAAGACTTCTTCAAAAGGAAAAAAAAAATTACTTGATCAATATTGCAATAAAAATACATAATTTAAACTATTCTATAACAATAAGGTCCTATGTTACAAATTTAAGGTGATCGCTTAAATACGACGGCAATTTTTAAACGTGTATTTAATACAATTCTTCCTTATTTGTCTTTGATAAATTAATTACTAATGTTAAAAATAAAAGTTTACTCAGTGAGATTATGTTGCTAAAAATATTGAAAAATGAGGAAATATCTGAGAAGATAGATAGATTTTTGAAAAAAGGAAAAAAAAAAAAATTCGTACGTTTTTAGTCAAGTTGATTAACGATTTAGAGATTCCTATTGTTCTTGCCAAGTCATCTTTCTTGTTAATCTTCTGAACTATAAATATTGTTTAAACGATTGAGTGCAAAGTTTTGTTTCAACAAGCTATTTTCTACATGTTATTGAGGAAAATAACCTGTAAATTTTATTATTATTTTTTTATTATTATTTTCCTCAAATATAAACTTTATAAAAGCGAACAAAGAAGATATAATATTAATAAGTTGTCACCTGGGTATTTTCCTATTTTGAACAACAAATCCTAATTTTTAGCGTTCCTCTAAAACATTACATTATTTAAAAAAAAAATGATTTTACTTATTTTTAATTAAATAATTTATATTTTATCTTCAACAACTCATGCAGTAAATGCCACTAGCGTATATATACGCCAGTGTTATATATACTATATGGTATTTAATATACTATATGGTAAGTGTCCAACATTATACGGCATTTCAAGTATACAAGCAAAAATGCGTAAATTCTTTTAAAAAGCAAAATATTGTTACGCAGGAATGCCTTAATTCGGGGCTCTTTTCAGTTAAAAAGAATTCAATGCGAACTTTTATGTCACCATCAGCATGTTAAGTGTAATCCGTGGGGTAAACACTTCTTTACATAGAAAATATTTTAATTTAATCCTTAAATGCCTAAATACCCAATTTTGTCTTCTAAAGTATTCTTAGAATAATATTGCAGCTCTAATGCTTCATGTTTGCTAATCGGCAACAAATTGCTTTATAGCTATGAACCATAATTAAAATAAAGTATAATTTTTAAAAATATTTTTATTTAATAGAGAAAGAAGTAAAACACTTTTAAAATGATTTAAAAAAATCATATAATTTAAGTGTTAAAATTATAAAAAAACTATTGCAATTAATATCTACAATCGGAATTTTTTTTTCAGTGAACATTTGTTAAGCATTAATATACTTAACAATAATCTTCCATTTGCGAAACTTTCGGTATAATTCTACACTTAAATTAATTTCAACATCATAGGGGCATTTGTTTTATAAAAATAATATAAATGAATGATTGCTTTAATAATATTTACAAATATCGCTTCAATACAACTTATAAAACTTGAAAATGTACTTTTTAAAAACTTTTTATTACGCAACAATGTTTACAATTGTTTTTGATGGACCAAAAGAAAAGAATAGGAAAAAAAAAAATATATGCATCTCACAAAAATTGACGTCATTATCACTTTAATATATATATATATATATATATATATATATATATATTACACATTGATAAAGTGCTAATATATGTTGTACTAAAATCAATTTTATTTATTCATCCTTCTGGGCGATTTTTTAAATTTTTGCCTTGAAGTACACCGAACATTTTTCGCCAAGAAGTTTAATTTAGCAACAGTGATTTTAATCTAGGTAGCGCATCAAAAATATAAAAATTATAAAATATCACAAAAAGAAAAAATAATAAATAATAAACCGAAATAGTAGTCACGTAAATGGTCTATTTTTATCTGAGTCGATAATTTTATAGAAAAAAAAATGCAGTTTTAAAAATAGAAAATTTATTTCAGCAAGCACTATTTTAAACCTAAAAACCATTAATAAAATAAACATAATATGAAAGATTCTTATATATTAATGAAAAGGTGTCCAATAAAAGTATTAGCGAAATAGACTTTCTATTTTTATGCAAGAAATTATATATATATATATAATTAAGTTTGAGTTGGTAACTTTTTAATATTATATATATATATATATATATATATATATAAATACATCTACTTTTCAAGATAGCACGCGATCATGTTTTATATAAAAATTAAATCATTAAACCCATTTTTTTACTTATTTTTATTTCATTTTGCATGTGCACTTTGTATTTCCTAATTCAAAATTATTAAAAAAAAAACTTTTTCGATAGTGTTTGTTTCGATACTGATTATTATTAAGTTTCTTTTCTTTTCTTTTTCTTTCAAAAAAAAAAAAAAAAAAAGAAAGAAAGAAAAAATGATTTTGATGAAATTCTGCAAAAGCAGAATTTAGTTTAGGACGGAGGACTATTAGTTTTTTTTTTTTTTTTTCAAATTATAACATCGTTTTCAAATTATTCAGTTATATTTTCGATAAATTTTAGATTTCGATAAATATCCAACTATCGAAAAATGACACCTGGAAACTCCCAGACTGAGACTAGTAGTCCTCAGTTCTAAAAAAAAAAGAAAAGAGCTTTATTTTTTGTTAGCATTTGAATTTCTTTTTATATGTAATTTAGTACAAAAGATATTTTTCCCTTTATTCACAAACGCACTTAATGCATATTTAATCTGCATTTTGAATACTTTAAATTCCATACGATACTTGTCATATTTATTGTCATCAAGCTAACGTAATTGAGTGTGATGCTACAGATATGTATGGAGATATAAAACTGAGTAGCCGGATGCATGAATAAAAAAAACCTTTGATATCTAAGCTGATTAATAGCATAATCCGACGCTGGCCTAGAAATGATTTTGGCATTCACGTAGTCGAAATATAAATATTAATGCAAACGTATAAAAGTATATCATGGAGTGGCGTTACGAATCTGTAGTTTTGATTATTCAATTTATGTCTTTTGATATATATTTTAAATTAAATAAAGTTAAAAATCAATCCACAATTTAGCATTTTGTGCCTATAAAAATACTTTATTTCATATTAATTCTGTATAACAGCGCCGCATGCTGCTTAACATGAACAAATCCGTAATGAATATACCGTCTCATAATTAACGTTGTACATATGCTGTCTGATTCAATTCTAAAGAACAGATGCTGAGATGTAGTCATGTGATGAAATCACAGGAGATGGATGATAGTTACGCCACTTGTCCATTGATGTACATACGGCATTGGTCTGATCCCCCTCCCCCCCCCCTAATTGGCGTTAATCAAGATTGGAGAATTTAATCAGTATAGAAGGGTTAGCCTTCCAATATACGGAGAAAATTACAGCATAGTCACCTGTCGGTCGATATGCATTTAAGTTGAATCCACATCGTTTTTCATAATGCCCCTCTCACATACCAAGTTTAATGCATTTAGGCACTATAGAAAGTAAGGTAACTTCCAGTGTACGGGAAAATTTACAGCATGGCAACGCCACCTGGTCGATGATATTTATTCAAATTGAATTAGCACAGTTTTCCAGAAGCCCCTTTTCACATATCAAGTTTTATGGAATTATACACTATAGAGATATCCTGTAAATAGAAGAAATCATAGCATAGCAGGGACACTTATTGGGTAATTATATATAAAAATTGGCAGATACCACATTCTGTCAAGGTGAAACTAAACATAAATTTATATGAAATTCTCTGTATTAGTTCTCGAGCTAGAGTTGCCAGAAAATCTTTGTCACACATCCACGCACACACGGACAATTTCTAAAAATCATTAAATGGTTCGCAGGGAACCTCATAACGTGTAAATCGAAAACCATAAGTCAAGCTCATCAAGAACCGTATGTCGGAAAATTTTTACGAACCTATCGTTTTCTCTAAGAATAAAGAAGAAATAAATACGTAAATAATAAGTAAAACCATTTTCGATTTCATATACAAGTGGTAGATCATTATTTGAATGCTTGTTGTTATGTAAACTGCATTGGACCACACAGAAGAATATTAATGTCTATTCAGTACTATCTTTGAATTTAAATGAAAATGCAATTTACTGCGGTAAACGAATAAAAGAGAAAACAAAACTTAGCGATATTACTTTGCAAATTTAAGTTTGGTTTTATATGTTTTTCCATTGTTCTATCGATCATTAATGTTGGAAGGACATTAAATGTAAAATCGCCATTTAAATACACAACTATAGGCCAGAATACTCCTTACGTATTTAATTTCCTTCCTTATGCTGATTTTTCCCTTTGCTGAAGCAAAGCAGCACAATAATATGGAACCTATGTGGAAAGTCTAAAAGAACGTTCCTTTTAGTGGTCGAGATTAAGAGGTAAGAGAACAAGTACTGTTATGTACACCTATGTTAAACAATTCATATTAGGCTTAGGAGGAGTTTTATGTGATAATTAATTCTGTGTGAGTGGGGATACCGCCCCCTTAACCCCCCGTTTCATTAATATACAAAAAACAAGCGATGAATATTTAGATTAAAACATACATTACTTACTATATCTCTATGAGGAATTTATTTCAATTCCCGAACAGCTTTCCTGTAAATGGTAAAATATTATTAGTAAAGCACATCCACTAACAACAAATAACTAGTGTGTTGTGGCCACCACACGAGTTTCTTCTATATTTTGCTATACAAATTCACTCAGTAAAAATAATTTTTTAAAATTATTATTTAAAAAAATTATCTTCTATGATAATGCACACGGTTTCCATATTAGAGAAGTAGTATAGTACTAAATATCCAAAAAAGTGTTTAATTTATTCTCAATGTTACATTTTTTTTTTTTTTTTTTTTTTTTTTTTTTTGTGAAAAATGAAAAAAATCGATAACTTTATTTTAAATTATCGCAGATCGATGGTTCAACCATTCGTTTTAATGGTATTGGCGAGCTCTTTTGAAAGATATCCATCATGAAAATTTACTCCCCTCGAGGGGGACTCCCCCCCCAGGGGGGGAGGCGAAGCTCCTACATACACAAAACATTTTTCCCAGTTGACTATCTCTATTACACAAAATATATATTCGTTTCATTTGGTTTAGTTCAGCCTATAGATGTTAAACTCTACTTACCTGTAATTTTCCCCATAAACGTAATGTATTTGAATACTTTTGAGTGTCCCTGTACACGAACTATTTGCTTCATCTCAACGAAAAGCTTAGTGAAGCATCCCTATATGATACACATTTAGAATTCCGAGTTTGGAATTTCTGCTACTATTTGTTTTTGAGATATGCTGATAACAGGCACACAGACAGACACACACACCATTCGCTAAAAACATGATTTTCGTATTCAGGGGACTTCAGAACATGGAAATATAACAAAAACTCACGTTCGAAAATTTGACCGTAAAACAATACTTTCTCGACCCTATGGGTAAGAGAAAGTAATAAAAATATAAGCTATTTACAAAAAATAAAATAAAATAAAATCATTTTTATAATAATATGAAAACAATTTAATGTTTTTGCAACCGGTTTTTCTATAGTCGCTTTTCACTCTTGACTTCCCCCAACATCTGGGAAAAAGAAGCATGGTAATTGTCACTTTTTTTTTTAATATTCGCCTTACAATTTAAAATATAGTCAAGGTCGTTAGAAAGATGAAATCTTTATAAAACAATTGGTGTAATTTGTATTTGCCTTTCGTAAATGTTCCATTTCTATCAAAATATTTTAAATACTTCATTACTACTTTTTCTTTTTCACGTCATTACACTTTTTTTTTTCAAAGAAAACACTATTCAAGAGTGTACGAAATTTTAATAATCTTTTTACTCAAATTTATGGTGAAAGATAGTGCGTAAGCTTACGATTGTAGATGTTTTATTTATTTATTTTCTTTCTTTCTTTCTTTCTTTTTTTTTTTTTTATAAAAATTGAAATCTACTTTGAATTGTGTCATAATAAAAACTTTTCATTATTTCACAGTCGTTTTGCTAGGTTTTTGCTATTTCCATGTTATTGGCATTTCTTATTCTCTGCATACCTGATAGGTATGAATTGGAGCGAATTGCTCTTTCAGGAGAAAATGTCCTTAGAATGGCAGTGCTTATAAGTTCTGGGGTAGTTAAAAATAATGAAAAAGAGCTTAAAAATGGCTAGGTTGAGCAGCGTGGCGTGAATTCACCCTTGACATTTCCTAGCTATCAACTTTGAGAGGACATACCCTCTTTCTTGTTCACTGGTAAAGTGGACTGTATTAAACTTATCGTGAAAATACAAATTTTCTTAAAATGAATAATTAAACAAGTTATTATTAAAGATAACGATTGATATGAATGTAATATAAATAGTTAATAAAATTTATTGAGATAGTACATTTTTTATGTTTTTGAAAAACAATATTTTTTTTTATAAATTATCTCTAAAAAAAGAGTTAAATTGAACACGTGTCATTTGTTAATTATATTAAAAACACTTTAAACACACGTGAAATTAAATTTTATTTAAAAGATGTTAAAAAAAATTATCCGAAACTTTTCACTTTAATAGTAAAGCATCATCAGGGATTTTTATTATTCGTTTCCAATGAGCAGCTTTTAAATATTTTTTCTTTTGACAGTCAACAATCAAGTCTTTTAATAACGTGATTATCAGCGAAGTCAATTTGACGTCCGGTGAAGGTTGGATCAAGGAGCTAAGAAAAATAAGAGAAGCTGGAACTATTGAAATATCACACGAGGCTATTGTAGGAGAAAAACCATCATGAATTATTAGAAATAAACTATTAGCTATTTTATAATATTGTGCCAAATTATTGGCAAAATTGCAGCACCTTTAGAATTTATTGTATTTTTGCATTTAATTATATTAATAGCTTCGTTAATGTAATCGGCTCATTGGAAACGAATAGTAAAAATCCCTGATGATGCTTTACTATTAAAGTGAAAAGCTTCGGATAAATATTTTTAACATCTTTTAAATAAAATTTAATTTTACGTGTGTTTAAAGTGTTTTTAATATAATTAATATATTTTTTTTCTTTATTTTTTCTTCCGTCATTTATTTATTTATTTATTTTTTCCAATTACATTTTTATTTTTCTTTGCATACAGTATATTGAAAATAAAATATTCGTTCAGAATAATAGTTATTAAAAATATAGTATTTTAAGTAAAGACAACAGCAACAAAAAAAAGTTATGCTATAATTAACTTTTTAAAATAATATTTTATTGAAGGCATTTGTAGAATCACATTATATATATTGATAGAAAGTAATAGGTATATAATTATAAACAAATACCACATTTTTTCCAGAAAGTATTTCTCCATATATTTAAATTAAAAAACAAAACGAACAATGCATATGTATATAATTTATTATTATTATTATTATTATTATTATTAAAATTTGTTTCAATTACACTATACAAAATTAAACATATTTTTATTTCTTGCAAATTTTACTTGCATTTTTAAACTATTCTTTGTCATAAGTTTGATTTGTATATATAAACACATATCTATAAAATTAATAAACTGAAATATAGTGTAATTTTAAACATTTCCAACCATGCGTCTCCCTTCTTTCTTACTTTCTTTTCCATTCCCGTTTCACTCTCATAAATATTTTCATTTCAACCAAAAACATTTTTATTTCTTAGATTTTTTTTTTTTTGTATCTGCGACAAACAATTGAACAAAAAATATTTATACTTTATTTATTTCTTTATTTTGGAGAAATGTTAAAGTAATTATATCTTATGTAATATTGTCAAGCAAAATATTTTTGATTAAAAACGGAATAATAAGAGGTTTATACGTACATACATATAAATATAACATTTAAAATATAAAAACTTTTAAAAATAGTAGAAATGTAGAAAATTCTAATATGAAGACTGCTATCACAGGAATGTTGGAAAACGTAACGCAAACTACTAACTTGTTTGTTTTTTCCTTTGATCTTGCCGTATGTGGATGTTTTGCCTGGTGATCATTTTATTTTAATGACGAAACTATTAAATTATTTGATAAAATATTTCTGTCTTTGAAACAAATATCGATTTATTTTTTATAATTCAAATCCTGAAAATTTTTTGTTCATATAAAATCCCAATATTTTGTTAATCTTTAAATTTCAATAAATATAATCTTTATTGAAGTTGTAGATTGCTTAAAAACTCTCTTTTTATCGTATAATATGTTAAGAATAAGAAACGCATTTTAATGTAAAAGGAATATATATATTTTAATACTAAATATATTCAGAATAAAGGAATACTTTTCAAAACTGTTGCTTAATAGCTATTTCTATCAAAGGAACGCGTATAAATGTAATTTAAACTGATTATTTTCCTTCCTTTAAAGATGCCGCACGCATGTTACGCTTAATAAAAATAATTACAAAAAAGTATAGAATTTTACTTTAATAGTCAAATATATTATAGACATACGAAAATTGCTAAATGTAGTAAAGATTTTTTTTTTTTTCGTCTTAATATTTTTTTAGTGTATGCAATAATTCATTGATAAATTCTTTTAATTATTGATGCAATTTATCTTTTATTCTTTATGAGTATTTTGAAGGATATATATATATACTAGCAGGCTACGCCCGCTTCGCTGGTCACTATTTTTAAATGAATCATTATAATTAAGGAATTCTCAAAACTGCATTAATTTTTATCATGTGAAAAAAAAAAAAAAAACTCTGATTGGGAAAAATGTCGCACCGGGTCCCCACTGCCTTCGGCAGCGTAGACCCGTGCGCGATGCGCACGCGCGAATGCATATATATGAGCGCCCTAATAATTTTACAAATTCGAAGATATCCGCAATCGATTTGTAAGTATCAAAAACCTCTATGCACCAGTTTTGAACGATCTATCTCTATTTTTATTTTTTTACCCTTCCGCTCCCCCCCCCCTTCCCGCCCCTCCCAATAATTTTAAAAATTCAAAAATATCCGCAATCGATTTGTAGGTATCGAAAACTACGATGTACCAAATTTGAATGTTCTAACTCTATTTTTATTTTTTTGCCCCTCTGTCCCCCCCTCCCCGACCCCTCTAATAACTTTACACTTTCAAAAATATCCCCTTTCGATTTGCAGGCCTCTAAAACCTATCTGTACCAATTTTCAATGGCCTAACTGTATTTCTATTTGTTTTTACCCATAGCCCCCCCTTACCGCCCCCCGCCCCCCTTGGGTACCGAATTTCAAAAATTCCAGAAACCGATTTTTAGACATTTGTATTAGCTATATTTAAAAGCAAAAATTTTACGGATATCTGTTTTTTTTTTTTTTTTTTTTTTTTTTTTTTGAGATATGAAGGATTTTGTGAAATTACGTTTTGCCCCCCCCCCCTCCTCCCCCCTTGGGGGGCGAATTTTGTAAAATCGCTTGCGGCGTTGTCTTTTTCGGGTCGTAAACATTAACCGTGCCATTTTTGGTCCCGCTCGGTGAAACGGCCTAGGATTCTATAGCGGACACACACACACACACACACACAGACAGACTCTGCTCTTTTATATATATATATATATATATATATATATATATATATATATATATATATATATATATATTTTACATTTTGTAACAAAACTTAAGAGTGCTTATGATTTCGATTCGTTGTCTGTCCATGTTTTCAATTCCATAAAACATATTCTAAGTTTATTTACTCAAGAAATAAAAAATACTAACCCATATGCATTATTCAACATCTCTGGAAAGTTTATAAAACTTATAAAGGCTGCATATTCCCGTCACCCTATCGATCACTCATTTTGACTGTTAAAAATGTAGGAAATGTAAATGAAGAATTTAGAAGTATTAAGCCCGATGTTTTATTTAAACTCCTTAAAAGAAGGGGGTTGACTGATCACTGGAATCTAATTTGTAGGGAAATAAGTGTTTGCCTGAGTCCTCATTAAAAAGTTTTACACCGTCAAATGCTCGATGCGGTCGTTAGCAGTTCATCGAGCTAATACGCGGGGACCCCCCTTCCCACTCGCATTGGTGGACTTAAATTGTGATAGTTCCTTATTTTCTAGCTCCCTTTTTGTCCTTCTATTCCCGCGTATAATTTTCATTCTATTGGCTGCGATCATCTTTGGCACACAACTCATTTCAAAATCAAGCCATGCATCTGAGGAGATCTGTTATGTTTTAAAATTAATAAAACAAAATAATTAATTAATCAATTAAAAAATCATAAAATTTTTATTAAAATCATACAATCAACTGATTGGAAGAAAATCATATTTATTGAAATTTTGATTGAAAGACAACCTTTAGGTAGACCGGATGATAGACCAGATGTTTCTGCCTAAAGGTTGTCTAAGTGAGTAATGCTGACCGGTCGTCGGCCTGGATAGCTCAATTGGTAGAGCCTTAACCTTGTAAGTCAAAGATCCGGGATTCGACTCCCGGTCCAGGCATTATTTTCACTCAGTCGGAAAAATAAAAAAATTCAATAAATATGAATTTTTTTCAATCAGTTGACTGTGTGATTTTAATAAAAATTGCATTTCTTTCTCCCATTGTTCAATGGTGTTTTTCATTACCTGCGGCTTATTTCTGTCGAGCTATCTACATGATAGACCAGATGTTTCTGCCTAAAGGTTGTCTGAGTGAGTAATGCTGACCGGTTGTCGTCCTGGATAGCTCAATTGGTTGAGCCTTGACCTTGTAAGTCAAAGATCCGGGGTTCGACTCCCGGTCCAGGCATTATTTTCACTCAGTCGGAAAAAAAAATCATTAAAAAATCATAGTTAGTTACTCTAATAGCTTTCACTTTTTTTGTATATTCTTTCACTGAAGATTGTCTGCTTCTCTAACGATTTTTTCCTACTTCATTATTTAAAACACAAACATTTTTTATCTTACAAAAATCCACAACATTTAGTTAAATATCTTCGAATTTCAATACATGTACTTGTCATTGAAATCACAAACTATTAGACAAGTTATTTTTCATTTAATATAATGACTATAAGAGGATAAAAATATAATTTTTCAACTGATGTTTGTTGCAAACAAAAATGCTTATATTTAATGTGATATTATCTAAGTTCCTTTTATAATTGAAAATCTAAATTCTGGGTTAAAAATACCCCTCTCTCAAACACTTCCACTAGTACATCGAGCGGTAATTATTCCACAATTTGTATTGTCTTCTATGTACATATGAAGTAAGTATTGTATTCGTGAAAATTTTCGACTTTCGGTTTCCGATGGTTTTACACGTTTTGAGGTGTGCTGAACACTCTTTTATCATTTTTAGAAAACTTCTGTCAATGTATCTATGTGTATCAAAGATTTTATAGGCACTGTATCTCAATGAACGAAATTCAACTAAACTTGTTATTTAGTTGAATTTTCACCTAAATTGGTGATGATTATATTTTGGGATCAATCGCGAAACACGTGGCGCTGTCATCCCGTTTTTACAAAACTTTTATAATGGCAATGCACGACAAAGTTTCGAATAAATGTACATAATAAGAGTAATTTTTAACGGATAATTATGAGAATCATCAATAATAGCAATAGTAAAGTAAGAAAACAATTGTGTGTATGCAAAATTAAGAAAGTTTACAAAAATTCTTTATAATGTCGTCAAAATTTCTGCAGATATTTTATAGAAAAAGATAAATCTTCAAAATATTTTTAAATATTTGAAGAATGTCTTAAGAAAATACTATTTTCTCAAGAATATCTTCGGATTATTTTTAGTGGGGAAGTTATCCATTTTTCTCAAAATAATAATAGTAATAATAATAAAATAACTTTTTCAGATGTTGGCCCAAAATTGACTTTTATTGGGCATTTAATATTATACTCCCCTGAGATGACAAAAATCGTCTGCAATTATCCTAGAAAATATCTTTAATCAATAGAAAAAAGTCTTGTGATGGTTGCAACATACTAGTTTTTCTCTATTTATAAACGTACGAAGGCAGTAGGAAGGCTTATATGTCTTGAGTATAAACTATGGAAGGCGATTTGGATTATACCTAAAATGTAGATAGATGGAATAGATGGCTGCAAATTGAAATTCACTTCGACTGAAATTTATGCGTATATAAAATTTCCATAGCTTGAAATGTTTTGTAATTCAGAATGGCCCTGTATAAACATATGTTATCGGATAAAATTAAAGATGTCCAGATTATAGTTTACAATAAATCAAATCAATTATTACTGAGGTTGGAATAGTTTAAACCCCAAATACGAGGGTAAGTCATTAAGTAAGTCACAAACGCATATGGCATGATTTAAAGTAGTAACAGATATCTCCAAAGACTGGTGATAAATGACAGCACCATACAGCTTTATGATATTCAATTTATATTGAGTAGGTAGCATTCACACGCATGCGTAATGTTGTTTCGAAAATGGGGATGTGCTGAATGATTGTACGATAAAAGAGCAGCGTGCTGTGGTCCGATTTTTATGGGCGAAAGGACTTGAATAAAAAAAAATATTCATAAAGAAATGTTACCTGTTTATGGATGCTACAGCATCCATCTTACAGCCCAGACTTAACTCCAAGCGATTTTCATCTGTTTGGTCCACTGAAACATCTTGGAAGCAAACAATTTGCAGATGACGACAACATGAAGTCCATTCAACATGAAGTCCTACTGTGGATGAGACAGCAACCCAAAGAATTTTATGCAGCTGGAATTGGGTCTCTGATAAAACGGTGGGATAAATGCATCAACGTTGCTGGAGATTATGTGGAAAAATAGAATTGTTTCCAAGTGATTATCATGGTGAATTATTTTTTTATTATCATTTGTGACTTACTTAATGATTTTCCGTCGTAAGTACTAACTTCTACCAAATATAAACTATTACAAGTTTTATAAATAAATTCGAAAGTATGTCTAACTAGGACGAAAAAGTAACGATGCTTAGAATCGGACATAAGTTCTTAGGAATAACTCATTAATGTTAATGTTCTGAGCTAATAAATCCAAGAAACCCACAATCAGGTTAAATTAGTGGTCAGAACTTCGGCATGTTCTAACAAGAAGATGGGTTTGGTTCCTTTTGTAGTCACTTTTTCCTTATTTAGAATTAAATCCAATTTTTAACTAAAAATTGATTAGTTAACTGTTTATATGCATAAATATTTATATAATATATTGCCTACCGTCATAAGAATGATTTTAAGCATTGTTTGAATATATCTTTTTTTTCAGTACTGGACTGCAATAAAATATATAGGACTCTCTTTATCCAAGCTTTCATTAAATTCCAGCTTCCCACTCATTGCTCTGTTTACTTCACCAAATACGCATTATACGACTATAAATCTGTACTGATAAGTATAAAGGATTTAAGTCCATATTCTTGATTTTTCACGAGACGAAAAATAAAGTTAAACTAACTAAAAACAAATCAGAAGAATAGATTAGGAAAAAGGTTTTTCGTTGACTTATATCCTTTATACCATTCAGTGATTGTCAACCTTCATTTAATATCGGAAAAAAATTGAATTAAAAATTTTATACCATACATGAACGGTAAATTTCTGACTTGAACCTTTTTTTACCAATGGATTTTCTCAGAGACTAAATGACATAGACTTAAATCCTTTATACCAATCGACAGAGAACTTTTTTCTGAGTCTGACTACGTACTTAACTCAAAATCGACATTCTTGGACTTAAATCCTTTATACTTATCAGCACAGAAATATGCAAATGGAATTCTATATTACTCATGACTGCCGCTTAGAATGTTGTTTTAAGTGTATTATTGATGAATGCAAGCAATATTTTTGTATAAATGCATCTATTATATTAGTGTGATTCACATTGTTAATTAGCATCATATAAAATATTTACATAATTGAAGATTTGTACATATGTACCTGCAAATATCGCTAGCAGAAATATTAGTTTGATTGCGTGATTTTATCTTATCAGCCATTTGTTTGTTTTTTGCGTGATTTACTCTTCTATGTAAATTATAAACCCAATTTACTTCACTTGGTAAATATTTAATTCTCTATAATTTACGCGTTTTCTGTTTTGCCTTATTGACTTATTTTTTCATTCATAGCATTGAAAGTTTATAATATTATAGCGAAACCTTTCTAATAGGGCCACCCATCGTGCTTTAGAAAATAAGCCCTTTATAAAGGAGAACATTTAATAGATATTGTACAGAATATTTTAATACGGACAACATATTCTATAAATTAAATGAATTTAATTATTCAAAATTACATTATTTATCTATGAAGTTTTTAAATAATTTCTGTAGCTTTCTAATAATCAATAATATTGTGTTTGTTTAAATTTTGAAAGATTTTTAGCAATTATTTTGTTTTACAAGAATTCTTTTATATACCAGAACAAATTGTACAGTTTATCATAATTTTTGAGTAGAACAGAAGTTTCTATAAATTTATATATTACCATTAAAGTTTCCTAAGAGCAAATACTAATTTTAATTTGTGTTCATATTCTTAGTTAGGGTTAATATTTTCATTTTGATAGTTAAAGTTATTATTATTAATTTAAAATACACTGCATATAAATTTATAAGTTAAAAGGTCTTTTTTTTTTTTTTTTTTTTTTCAGCAAAATATGATCTTTTAAGAAGTGTACACAATTGCTAGTGTTGACAAATTTAGGGCCTGTGTTATTTAACTGTCACAAATAATATTGATGAGTAATATTTATGTACATAATAGACGCACAACCCTCGAAGTGATTAGGCAACGGTTACAATTTAATTGTGGATATTGAATAAAAAAGTCCCTAAACCTGGCAGTACAGACAATTTCACTTGGACTTTCAATAAAGATAAATTATTATTAAATCCCGTATGGAAAATTAGGAATTAGGAAAATCTGACCATAAAGAGAAAGTCCACCTCTTCCCATTTATTAGAGGTGGACTTTAGAGCATAGATATAGTAATAAAACATAGATTGATCATCGAGGGGGAAAAAGTGATTCCTTTTTACTAGGGGAAAGACTCTCTAATGGCTGTCTTTCCCGAGTAAATGCACACAGGTATACATACGGATAATTTAGCAAATAAAATTTATGAATAATTTATGTACTAAAGGTGAAGGAAAAACTCCAGATATAGTTTCAAATACAACTTACTTACATAAATTCATTCATTCATTCATTCATTCATTCATTTTTTTTTTTTTTACTATATCTATAAATTTAATTAATATTTAAAGTTAAACTTTTTTTTTTTTTTACTAAAACTAACGTTCTTTACCTGCGCCGCTGCTAACTATATTTAAAAGAATTTTGAAAATTCTGTATTACTTACTAATTTAAAATCTTAAAAAAAAGTGTTCCATTAAAAATCAAAACAGTATTTAAACCATAACAATAACAAATCAACTGATTGTAATAGTTATGTTTTTCATAATTTAGTTAAATATGATTTAACTTAAAACTTATCTCATTTTTTTTCATATATTTATTAGAACAATTAAAATCCACGCAATATTTCGACATTTTGAAAATTCATCAACATTCTAAATCCGTGATTCTATTTTTATTTCCGAGTTCCATACTTTCTAATGGTTGATGCCAGAAAACTTTTTCGGCATCAAAAATCTTTGCTCGTTAACATGGGGATGATAGATCTATAAGAATTACTATATCTATAGTTTATATATACAGTAAAGCACCGTTTATACGTCTTTCAATGGACTGACTTAAAAGGACGTATGAATGAAAAGATGTATAATCAAAATTTTAATAATAACACTTTGATTACTACAAGTTTTATGACAATTGAGCAAAATTTATAGGAAACCACTAATTAAGTTTCTGAAGTTAGTAAATGCGTATTGTACTTTTTTTTTTAACAATAATTAATTAAAAAAAAAAGATTTATTATAAAAAATGAGAAAAATCATACTATTAATGACTGGGTGCTAATTAAATATATCATATATTGAGTATTATATTACATTTCTTAAGAACTATATATGAACACATTTTGAATATTAATTATGTATATTACGTACGTTTAATAATAAGCATACGATTTATGTCCATACAGATAGTTATTTAATAACATTAAAAATCTTTAATATTCGTCTGATTTGCTTCTTGTCTATGAATATTGAAATTCTACTGTGAATTCAGTTGATTCTTTAATCAGTATTCTTCGATCTTTCCAGTGTTCCTCCATTTAAGATGCTTTTTAGGAAAAATCTATCTTATTTAGAATGAAAAATAATGACAAGCCGAGAAATTTTGCGACTTTTAGTAATATTTAAAAGGCGTATAACCGAAATTAGCGGCGTAGAAACGAAGAATTTTTTCATTAAAATGAATAGGAATGAATCGGGACTTCACTAAAAGGACGTATAAATGTAAAAGACGTATAAACGGTGCTTTACTGTATATATATATACAGGGACCGATTCACTCACTTGGAGACCGAAGGCGCTCGTGTGCAATGGACCCCTTTTCCTCGTACTTTAATATTACAACAAACAAAACAAACCTCATATTTTTGATTCACGTGTCTAAAAATTCTCTCCACTTTTCATTTTATTGGTAAGACTTAACTAGCTTCTCTTTCGGATCAACGTACATCGCGCCCGTGTATCTGCACTGTGGTGCGTGGCTCGGATTTAGTTAGCCTTAGTAATAGAGTTTGGAATGCAGTATCTGTAGTATGCAGTTGCATTTACGTTTAGCAAAAATATTGCAATTTTTTCAATAAACTGATAGTTACCTTGAAAGATCATACCGCCGATTTATTCCATCCATTGATGAAAGAACAAAAAACAACGATCATTATAACAAAATTTGGAAATTTTTCATTTTAACTTTTTTTTTTTTAAATGTATGGTGGAATTTCTTGGAGGCCCCTTCAGTGTGAGGGCCCAGGGCACATGCCCCTAATGCTTTGCCTAAAATCAGACACTGTATATATATATATATATATATATATATATATAGAAAGAGAGAGAGAGGTTTAAAAATACTTCCAACAGCATATGTCTAGCATCACATTTTTTATAGTGCATATTGCTTAAAAAAAATTTTTTTTCAGTCCTAGCATTGTGTGCAAATATATTACTTTGAAGTTCTAATCTACCAGCATCATCTATTATCATGTTTCATTTAAAAAAATGCTCTTCTTTTAAAAATGTAATTGCATAAACGAGTCACACCCAAGGTCGTCTGAATAACCTCTCTATCTAATTTGCAATCACCTTGCGTACCCTTAACAAGTTAGTCCCGTTAACTCTGACTACATAATAGAGGTGAAAAAAAAAAATGTATAAAATAATAAGCAGGGCAAAAAAAAAAAAAAAAAAAAATGTTGGGAAAATCTTACGAATTTTTTATTCCACCACTTTCATTTTAAAACTCTTTCACCATGGTACAAAAAGGAAGCAAAATGTTTTTTTTTCTATTGTAATAGAAAAATTTAATGGATTAAATGCGTACATCTTGGTACAGCCTTAGCGTGGTGCAGTGCTATTTCTGAAAATTTGTAATGTGGTATCCTGAGAATTATGCTGACAATCTACAAACCGGCGCAATATTTTGTAACTGATATTGATTCTTTTGTCCTTCGGTGCCTTAGACTTCAAATTATTTCCACGTGGTGACCTTTTTTTTTTTTTTTTTTTTTTTTTTATAAATTTAATTGAGTTAAAATTATGAAATCTCAAACCTGTCATTGTGTGCAGTTGCTTTTTGTGAAAGAGATTTTACTGCTATAAAGTGGTGAAAATCCGATCAATTGATTACACAATTTTTGTTAAAGAAAATGTATTTAAAAGACTATGTCAAAGGTAATTTTTTTGCATTTGATTTTAAGATCAATTATACTGTAATGTTATATTATACAATTTTGTTTCCTTTTAACGTCATTTATCTTGTATTTTATAATTATATTTTATAATTATATTTCTTTTTTTTTTTTTCATTTTTATTTACATGTCTGCTTACTATTATCAGTTCTTTTCCTTTTATAATTTCAACAGATTATAACCCTATGTTTTTTGCTGATTTAATTTACACGGCAGAATATATATATATATAAATGCTAGAAATATATATATATATATATACACACACACTTTATTTTTACATTTCTAATCAAACTTTTTTTTAAAAGTTAAACAAGCCTGTAACATAAATAAATAACAATTTAGTATTAATATTTCTTTTAAATATTTTATTTATATTTAATTTGAAATACACTTTTACATAGAACTATAGATTTAGGAATTTTACATTTATCTTTATATAAAGTAAAACCCACTCCATTAATTATATTCAGGCTTTGTAATGATATAAAAATTGTGCAATTATTTAATTTGAGGAAAGTTCTCTTTTATTTTTTCATTATTAAAAAGAAATAGGAAATTTACAAATTTTCTTCATTTGCATAAATCTTATTATCCCTATTACTGAAATTTTGTGAATTTTTGCTATAAAAATTTTTAAGTAAGATTTTGCTTTATTGTTACAAATGAAATATCTTAAGAAATGAACTCATTGTTAAATTTGGGATTTTTTGTGAAATACTGTACATTCCCCTTTTCTGATTAAAGCTGATATTATTAGTCTCATTTTGTTTAATACGTTCAGAGTTCATTATTTTTCTAACTTATAAAGCTACTTGTTTAATTTTATAATTTGATTGTTGCATTTTTATTTCAAATAACTCGGAGTTTCGGTTTAGGTTTGGGCTGTCGATCGATGACCATTTTTTCATATTAAGGGTTTTTAGACTGAAGCCTACGGCCAAAAATAAATTTCAAGCCAGCACTTAGAAACAAAATGGCAGAACGCTAACAATTCGGATATCAAATGGGTTGAAGCAAAATCACAAAAGCTATCTGTTAACCAGACAATATTTTTCAAATGATTTCAAATGACTTAGACATATTAACATTTTCGCTTCCGAAAAATTTTCATTTTTTTAAATAGCAAGCCCTATCCTATTAGCGTTCTTCTAAAACATTACATAATTGAATAAAAAGATTTTACGCTTTTAAATCGCTTAAATCAATCAGCAATCAACACGGTGATTATAATATGCCCGACGACATCAAAAAAGGGACAAATTTGAAAAATCCTCATGCAAAATAGTACAAAGTTGTAAAAAAACGCCTAAAAACAAGACTTTTTTTTTTTTTTTTTTTGGGAGGGGGGGGGGGGTGAATAGCTCATTAAAAAGTTTCTGATAGGGGTATGTAAGTGTGAAATTCAAACCATTCGATTCTGTTCGACACTATATCTGGCAGAAGGCCAATAACTGCAATAATTTCATTTATTTTGTTGTATATATAAATGCACGTATGAATTCAGTACTGATAAGTATAAAGGAATTAAGTCCAAAAATGTCGATTTTGAGTTAAGTACATAGTCAGACTCAGAAAAAAATTCTCAATCGATTGGTATAAAGGATTTAAGTCCATGTCATTTAGTCTTTGAAAAATCCATTGATAAAAAAAGGTTCAAGTCAGAAATTTACCATTCAAGTATGGTATAAAATATTTAATTCAATTTTTTCCCGTTATTAAATGAAGTTTCACAATCACTGAATGGTATAAAGGGTATAAGTCAACGAAATCCCTTTTTCCAAATCGATTCTTCTGATTTGTTTTTAGTTAGTTTAACTTTATTTTTCGTCTCCTGAAAAATCAAGAAAATGGACTTAAATCCTTTATACTTATCAGTACAGAATTAAAAACATTTATTTTATTATTTTTATTTTATTTATATAAGACTTTTTTTTTTAAATTTATCCATATCTAAATTTTATTTACTTTCTATTGTTTCATTATTTTACAGTATTTCGAATTTAATTTCTTCACAAAAAATGGGTTTTTAATAAATACAAAGGAAAGGTTAATGCTTTACAGGTTTGCTTTAAATGACATTGATGTTTTAATACATGACCTAATTTTAAAATAAGGCTTTTGTGTTAATAGTTTTTTTCCCTAAACAATATCCATAATATATATTTATTTGCGTATGAATGATGGAAGATTCACTATTATTTCTATAAATTTGTTTCTTTATATTAGTCATCTAAGGACATTGCATATTATTTATATAGGTGTATATTTATCTTATTAAACTTTATAAATGTCACTCTAACTGTAAACTATTCTTTTTAGATAATTAAAATAAAATAAAATAAAATAAATAAAATTTAATGGCCTTGTAATATTTATTGATTTTTTATTATTATTATCGTAATTGTCTAGGCCTAGACATTGTAAGATATGATTGTAGATTCTTTAATAATATGATTTTTGTTGTGCAATAGAAAAGAAAGAAAGCATTTCTTCGCATTGTGCAATAAATAATTTTTTCTAGTAATGAAGGCAATATTTAATTAATTTATTTTCTAAATCTCTGTACATTCGGATATGTAAAGTAAAGAATTCAGCTATATAAAAATGGGGAAAAAAATGTAGTGGCGTTAAACATTTTATTATAATAAAAGTTATATATATATATACATATATATTATAAAAATGAAAAGAAAACTTAAAAGGTTGTTAGAATAAACTATTATTTACAATTACATACATCTAAATGATAAATAAATAAATAATAAAGCCTGCAATAAATTAAATTTATCTGCTTTATATATATATATATACATATATATATACATATATTAAGCCATAAAAATAATTTTTAAACAAGTAACGCCGTCAAAAATATCTTAAAAATCCTATATATAAAAATTTGCACCTTCGACAGAGGAAGCATTGTTTCTACATATACAATTATTTTTTTCCTAGTTCACTATTATTACATATAATTAGTTTTTATTTTACAATCATTGGTTAAAAATAATCTTAATTGAAATTTTGTTCTACTGTCATATTAAAAGTTTTGGAAAAAATATTTCAACTATGCCACCTACTGAGTCATATGCACCAAATGTTAATCAGCACCAATTTAAGTGAAGGTTCAACTAAATATTAAGTTTGAATACATTTCGTTCATTGGCTCATGAAATACGCCCACGAAATTTTAGATACACATAAACATAGACAAACGTTTTCGAAAAAAAGTCAAATAGTGTCCAGGACAGCTCAAAACGTCTAAATTCATTGAAAACCAGAGGGGAAAAAATTTAACGAATACAATACTTTCTTCTTATCTATATAGAAGTAAATACAAATAACAGAAAGTTTTATTTAAAGACATATTAAAGCATTAATCATAGCATTTTGTCAAAAATGATTACTAGAGTAAAACGGCATTAAAAACAAACGAAAATATGTACCATCATATCTTTTTTCCCCTCCTGCATAAACGATTTTTTCTTTTATAATTTATTTAATTATTTAACTAATCATAAAAATTCATGAAAAAATTTATTCGTTATTAATTATTAACGAAATAATTAATCAGTCTTTTTTCGTGTTTATTTTTGTTTTAGCCATGTGAAAACTAATTTTCTCTGAAATTTATAACATGTGAAATCAGTTTTTAATCTTCAAAAACACTTAATGCAGAGTTTTCAGAAAAATTAGCAAATGTTGATCCCTCATACTCAAGAGATTATAGGTGAGGAGTATCCAATTGTAAAAAATACGTTTTTCTATATCTATACATACAAAAAGAAGGGAGAAAGAAAAGAATTACCTTCGGTTTATTTATTTATTTATTATATTTTTATGTAGCGTTATATTTAAAGAAAAGCACACCAGTCGCAGAAAAGAAACATGTTTCCTAATGCATGTATATAAGCAGCATGATTATGAGGGAAAAAAAAAACTAATTAAACACCAAAAATATATGAAAAAATACAAATAGAGATCTCTTTCTCTATATATAAGAGATATATACAGATATTATCTCTATATATCTCTCTATATAGGGTAAATACACCAGTGATTGACACTTTTAGAGCAATCTCTGATGTTTTTAATGTTCTAGTGATCAGAAAACATTTTTAGAAATCTTAAGTTAATACATATGGTAAGAAAGACATTCAGAACCACATATATGTTAAAATATGCACATTTGATAACAATTATTTTTTTTTAATGAATTTTTATTTGACCACTCAATGTTCCACTCAATGTTCCAGTAATTGACACTGATAGTTTTTCATTTTATCAGTAATTGGCCCCTTACACTCTCAAAAAAGTGTAATTTTGTTGCCAGAAATTCTCTGCGAAAATTACTGAATTCTCTGTAATTTGAGAAAAAAGTCGTAAATTTCGGAAAAATTACGTTGACAAAACGTATTTTTCTGTAACTTTCACGAAATTCTGTAATTTTCAAAGAGAATTTCTGGCAACAAAATTGCATTTTTTTAACAGTGTATGTTCCAGTGTTTGACACTGCTAGTTATTCCTTTTACCAGATATTAGCACCCTATGCTCCAGTGTTTGAGATAAAATATTAAAATTCTATGTAAAATATATGATTTTATTATTTTTCTTATTTATTAATTATTTCGGGATAGATGTCAATTACTGGAGCATGCCAATCACTGGAGCATCTACCCTATTTAACCCTTTAAGGTTCACTACTTAATTTATTTTAAAAATGGCTTTTAGGCACACAGCTGATCATAAATATTTAAAAAATAAAAAATTAGCATTGTTCCTTTTCGAGAAATTTTCGGTTTGAAACATCTGTAAGTAAACCTTATTAAATTCAAATAATATTTAATTTAATAAATAAATCACTTTATAAGTAAAAATTATCGACAACAGCAACTCGTAAAAGTTGCATAGACCCCAACATTTCAATCTATTCCGGAGTATTTTAACCCTTTGCGGGGCAAGATAATTCTGATCATTTAAATTACACTGCCACCGGAATTTACGGACATAATTATAATACAATAAATTTTAAATTTTCATGTTGAAAAAAGGGCGTTTTCTGCTTTGTTATAAATGTAAATTTTTGCTAAGAAATTTCCGGGATGAGTTTTTGCACTTGAGAATTAAAATTAGGTGTTCCATGTAGTGGAGCACTGAGCGGCAAAGGGTTAAAGAGATACTTACAAAAACAGTTAGAAAAAGAGAGGTGGTGATAGAAACTGATAACCATACTTGCCAATATCATAATTAATATTCCGTAGTCTTGTTAGTCCCGCCCTTTTTCTCACACCAATGATTTTTTAGAGTAATATTCTCCAAATTCAATTACGATTGAATAAAAGGAAAAATACTCTAAAATGATACCGGTGTGAAAAATAAGGCGGAGCTAACAATACTACGGAATATTAATGAGTATGTTGGCAAGTATGTGATAACTGACATCATTAAAAGTTTGCTTATTGACCAAAATTATTAATTACGCAAATTTTAATTACTTTTGCGATTATACTAAACTTTAAGATTTATTTAGTTTTCAATTTATTTAAAATAAATTAATGTTTATAAAATGATTTCGTATTTGCTAACGCACTTGACTTAAAATTTAAAATATGTAATATCGAATAAATATTTATTCTAACACACTTTACTTAAAATTTGAAATATCCAATATCCAATAAATATTTATTCTTCTAACACACTTTACTTAAAATTTGAAATATATAATATCAAAAAAGGATTTATAACACACTTAATATTTGAACATAATATAGAATAAGCATTTATTCAAACAGATTTTTACTCAAAATTTAAAATATGTAATATCGAATAAAACACATTTTACTTAATATTTTAAGTATATAATATCGAATAAGCATTTATTCTAACACACTTTACTTAAAATTTGAAATATGTTTTATTCCGTAACACACACATTTTAAATAAATAAATAAATATATAATCTGTAAAGAATTTTACTTTGTAAGTTTTGTATAATTTCCTACATTTTATAATAACTATCTGGATATTTCTAATCGCATCGATCGCATTTTGATAATTTTCATCATCTCTTGTACCCTTAAACAAAATAAATTTAATTTAAAAGAAAAATTATCTTAAAATAGATTTACTGTAATAATTTCTCCATGATGAAAGCAAAATGAAAGCAAAAAGTAAAATGTATTATTATTATTTTTTTTTTTACATTTATTTTCTCCCCTCATTACTTCTTTTGAATGACAGATGATTTTCTTATTGATGAACTTTGAAGTCAGCGTCTATTAATCATTACGTTCTTATTAGTGGTATTGGTAGTGATGGATGATAGTTGATGATATTTCATAATCGATAAAATCAACAAATAATCCATTTTTCGTAATCGATTTGAGCATTTTGTGCCTCTGTTGGTTTGTTGTTGATTGAAATTGATTTTAATGTCATATTTCATTTTTAAATAACTATTGATAAAATAAAAATATAGCGAGTTTTCATTTTTATTCTACGTTGAATTTTATCTAGTTCGTCTTGTTCTTTAATCATTATTATTATTATTATTACACAGAGGTTGCTAACTGACAAATTTTTGTGTTTATAGTTCGAAAAATTCTAAAATATATCATTTTAATCATTTAATTTTTACTATAGTCTATAATTTAAAACTTACTATTACTTTTTATTAAATTTAAATAACAATTTTATGCATTTTTTTTTTTTTTTTTTTTTTTTTTTTTTTTTTTTTAAATCAGTAAGAGAAAAATTAGAAATTCTTTGTGTTAAATTCTATCAAAATCCTAGAGCGTACATTTGACTAGAGAAGCACATCCTTCATTAAACAATGTAACCAACATTTAAAAAAAATCACGTGATGAGTGATTTTCAAGTTTTCACCAATGAAGTTCAGTTACCACGCCCTTCAATTCACTTTCTGACAAGGAGCGTGAAAGATATTTGTTGCTGTGACATCCAGTTACGGATGGATCTGGTCGCTTCACTCGTCACGTGACCGATAAAAATCATCCCCAATCTTCGTTACCCTTTGAATAGGAACTTTAGTGTTGAATGCCCTTTTCACTCAAATATGTGCTCTACGATCAAAAAATTTTTATCATAAAGAAAATCTGGAGTGAGTCCACTTGCCTTTACGAACATTAAATAATTAATGGCTGCTTAAGTAAATTAAAATAAGAAAAATATTAAAGCCGACTAAGCTCAAGCCATTAATGCGTAATGCTATTGCACTTCAAATATTTTTTACCCCCATAGGTCAAAATGATAAAAAAAAAAAATTCGTTGTATCCCTGAAAAAGTCTGTAACCGCTAGAGTCACCAAAGTCTATATACATTATAAATTAAAGAACTAGTGCACAATAAATGTTTAAAGTTTAAAACTTCTTCACACACCATAAAATAAAGGGAAGCACGATCGGTTTCGAAAGGACGTCGCCTTTCCCTTTCAGGTGTAAAAAACACATGCTACTACCTTGGAGCACAAAACTAAGATGTTAGTGTCTTACTTTTACACGTGCTTTTTGCACCCGAAGAAGAAAAACGACGTCCTTTCGAAACCGATCGTGCTTCCCCTAAATTTTATGTAAAGAATTTTTAAAGTTTAAACAAAATATATACAGTTTGTTCGAGGGTGATTTATAACATGTATATACATTTTCAGCTCAATAAGGCCACTATCGCACTTTAACCCTCTCAGTCACAGTGTTTCCGCTGATGGAACACCTAATTTTAATTCTCAAGTACAAAAACTCATCCCGGAATTCTTTTAGCAAAAATTTACATTTATAACATAGAAGAAAAGGCCCTTTTTTTTACCCTTAAAATTTAAAATTTCTTTTATTTTAATTTTGTTCCTAAATTCCGGTGGCAGTGTAATTTAAATGATCCTAAGTACCCGGCGCCGCAAAGGGTTAAATAATTTTAACTCATAGGCCAAAATGATAAAGAATTTTTCGTTGTGTTCCTGCAAAAGTATTAAAAGTGTTAGATTCACCGTTATCTGTACAGTTCGTGTGACAATTACCTATAATATGCATATAATATATCGTTAATTCGAACAAAGCGTTTAGACGCTATCGTGTTCAACCGCACACATACATACACGTCAAAAAATCGTATAAAATCGTAGATGTCTCCAAAAGGAGAGATCGTGTCGAGATCAATGTTGCACGTGTACAACTAGACAACATATCAGTTACCGATATTCGTTTCCAACATTCTACGACCATTCATTTTTGAGCTATGTGAGATACAAAATCCATCTCGCAAATCGCGATTATAATTCTTTTTATGCATATCATACTTGCCAACATACTCATTGATATTCCGTAGTATTGTTAGCCCCGCCTTGTTTTTCACAGCGGTATCATTTTAGAGTATTCTTCCTTTAATTCAATCGTAATTGAATTTGGAGAATATTACTCTAAAAAATTATTGGTGTGAGAAAAAAGGCGGGACTAACAAGACTACGGAATATTAATTAGGATATTGGCAAGTATGTGCATATGCATATTAGGAAAGTAATAAACAAAATAAAATTTCCCTTAAGCTTGACGACGTCACAAGTTTAGAATAAAAAGATAAATAAAAAAATAAAATGAAAGGAAATATTTTTCTTAAATAAGTTCCCCCTCCTACTCCCCTGATCTGATTTTTTTATTTACACTGATGGAAAAAAATCCCAACACCAAGAAAAAATTATTGTACAGTAATGAAATTTCAGCAATACATTTGTCTAGGTAATATATTTAATTGATTAAAGTTTCAAGATCACAAGTAGAGCCATTGGCGAGAAGAGCCATTTCAAATGTAAAATGTTGGTACATTAGTAACCGGTGTAACCGCCAGAATTTTGAATGCAAGCATGCAAACGTGAATGCATTGTGTCGTACAGGTGTCGGATATCAGTTTGTGGGATGGAGTTCCATGCCTGTTGCACTTGGGCGGTCAATGCAGGGACGGTTATTGCTGGTTGTGGCTGACGCTGGAGTTGTCGTCTAATGATGTCCCATACGTGCTCGATTGGAGAAAGATCTGGTGATCTAGCAGGCCAGTGCTCCTGCTGTCATACGAAATTGCTCCCCAAACCATAACTCCAGGAGTAGGCCCTGTGTGTCTAGGCCGCAGACACGTCGCTAGAAGGCGTTCACCTGGCCTCCTTCTAACCAACACACGGCTATCACTGCGACCAAGGCAGAACCGGCTTTCATCAGAAAACACAACAGATCTCCACTCCGTCCTCCAATGAGCTCTAGCTTGACACCACTCACGTCGCAAGCGGCAGTGGTTTGGAGTCAGTGGAATGCACGCTACAGGGCGTCTGGCTCGGAGCTGTCCTTGAAGTAACCGATTTGTAACAGTTCGTTGTGTCACTGTGGTGCCAACTGCAGCTCGAATTTCAGCTGCAGACGCAGTACGATTAGCCAAAGCCATACGTTGAACACGGCGGTCTTCCCTCTCAGTAGTACCACGTGGCCGCCCGGAACCCGGTCTTCTTGAGGCAGTACCTTCCCTTGACCACTGCTGCCAACACTCATGCACAGTGGATACATTCCTGCCAAGTCGTTCTGCAATTTTGCGGAAAGAAAACCCACCTTCTCGTAGCCCTACTACACGACCTCATTCAAACTCAGTGAGCTGTTGATAATGGCTTCTTCGTCTTATTAGAGGCATCCTTGACTAACATTAACCCACTACGTCAAATCTGAACTGTAAATAATGATCACGAACCTTAAAGCGCTTATTTAAAGCAAACCTCATTTGCATGTTCATAGTGTCACTACTAGCGCCACACTTATGCGCGTAGCTCGAAATTTGAATCGACGTCATCTTTCAGATGTATAAACACGCCTACCAAATTTCGTTTATCTAGCACAGCTCCTTCCTGGTGTTGGGATTTTTTTTTTCCATCAGTGTATTTAATCTCGCACCCTTTCTCGATGAATCGTATCTTCGTCCATCAAAATGATTTAAGGGGTCTTATAACTTTTAAAATGTCACGGGACATGTGAAAAGTTAGTCTGTTTCGACTAATAATAACTGCTTAAATTCTTATTATAATTAAATAAAAATTTGTATGGTGTTAAAGGATTATTCCAGGATTTAGAAAATTATATGATTAACAGTCTTAATTAATTACAATTAAAAAATGCAACACAATTAAATTTTGTTTTAAATTTCAGTGTTACTTCACGATCCGTAAGAAAACTTGACTCAGAATTTACATATTAGCATGAAACTTGCATTAAAATGTTCCCAGAACTGCATTTTACCAAATGAATTAATTATATAGAAATTCTTTTGAATAAAGTATTTAAAAACATCATGCAGAACTGAAAAATGTAAAAATGTGATAAAATTTTAATTAAATTAATTATTAAATTTAATGAAACTATTTAATTATCTTAAAGATATTAATTCATTCTATAAATCTTTACTTATAAGTATAAAGGGTTTAAGTCCAAAAATGTCGATTTTGAGTTAAGTACATAGTCAGACTCAGAAAAATATTCTCAATCGATTGATATAAAGGATTTAAGTCTATGTCATTTAGTCTTTGAGAAAATCGATTGGTAAAAAAAGGTCCAAATCAGAAATTTACCATTCATGTATGGTATAAAATATATAATTCAGTTTTTTCCTGTTTTTAAATGAAGGTTGACAATCACTGAATGGTATAAAGGTTATAAATCAACATAATCCCTTTTCCCTAATCGATTCTTTTGATTTGTTTTTAGACAGTTTTATTTTATTTTTCGTTTCCTGAAAAATCAAGAATATGGACTTAAATCCTTACCTATCAGTACAAAAATAATATAATCAATATACAATTCAGGCAAAATTTTAGGATTATACATTAAAATTTTTCTTCTTCTTTTGTTAATTTTACGGATCGCAATTAAAAACTTTGAAAAAATAAATAAATAAATAAATAAATAAAATAAATTGTGCTGCATTTTTTATTGCAATTAATTAAGATGGTTAATTATATAATTTTCTAAATCCTGGAATAATCTTTTAACACCATACGAATTTCTATTTAATTATAATATGATTTTAAGCAGTTATCATTAGTCGAAACAGACTCACTTTTCGCATGTCCCGCGACATTTTAAAAGCTATAAGACCCCTTGGTAGGGTGACTAGCCGTCCTCGAAAATTACCCTCGTCCCAAAAAATTTTGAAATACATTTGATGACGCTGGTTATAACGTTATTAATGTTTTATGATAATAATTTATTATATGTATAATAAATAAGCTAAAATAAGTTTTACTGAAGTAAATTGAAAATTACTAAAATTTTAGAATTTAAGGTGATTTATTCACTTTGCCCTCGAAACTCGAGGGCACCGCCATATTTATCCTCAGATTCAATTAAATAATCTGGTCGCTTTATTTGATGGTGAAGATAATTGATTTTACATATATTAATTGATGTGATCGTAGTGAATAATCCATTAATCCACTGTAAAAACCGATCTTATAGATAATTGTGAAGCCTCTATTTTTCCCAACATAATTTATTCTGATCCAAAACATTACATGTTTAAATATATGATGACAAAACATTAATCCAAAACTGTGCTACAACACAAAAACTATAATAATTAATTTTAGAGATTAGATATACAAATAATGCTTGAAATTGAAACTAATCGACACATCAATGATTGAAACACAAAATAAAATTGGTTGTTATCTATTAAGAATTAAATGACAATTATCCTGTCTAAAGTTATCTTTTATTTCCTTCTTTTACATTTATAAACCTGTAACAGAGAAGAAGATTAGTAGGTAGTCAAACAAATTTATCTCATTAGACTTCGATCTGTCTCAGACGTGGAGACACGCTCTCTGTCTCAATCAGCCAGTGCAGCAAAGCTGTTCAATTACATTTGTTACTTTATGTTAAACTTCAATGATTTTCAAGTTAGAGATAATCGTAAATAATATAAATTAGTATAAATAAGTGCTATTTAAAATAAGAGATTTTTTATCTCATGACGATATTCAAAAGTTTAATATCTATGTACTAATAATTGCATTAAAGAAAACATTTGCATGTAATAATCGATTTTATAATTAATACAATTATAAGGTAATTATCTTTTGAATGTAGTAAATACTTTTGATAACAATAAATATAAAAATTTCAATGACATTTTTTTTTTCTAATTCTGATTTGAGCTTTGTACAAAATCAAAAATATTTTTTCTTTTCAGATCCTTATCCTCTTCCACCACCTTGCTGGGCTCATTACGCTCTCTATCATCCAGTCATGCCTGAAGTGCCTCTCATTCATAGAGCCTTAGTGGCAGCTCGAGAAGGTGACCTTCAGGGACTGCAGCTCTTGAAAAAGAAGCAAGAACTTCTTCAGGTCAGTTGACAAATATCCATAAATGGTTTTAAAAGAATATATTATTTAATTATTATATAACTTATCATATGTATGTTAATTATCATGCAGTTTTTACAATGCGAATTTCTACCGAAAATTAAGCAGTTTAGTGTCCCTGTATCAGTCACTGGCCCTACTAGAGCCACACTGATTTACGGTCATGACTGATTCAGGGAGACAAAAGACGTATTGCAGTTGCCTCCTAAAGATATTCCAGATATTCTGAATAATAGCTAGCTTTGTGTAGATGTGCATTGTTGTCCATAAAAGGAATATGAGAGGAAACTGCGTACGGCTCCAATATCTCCTCCTTATACCTCATCGCAACCTTAGTCAAATTTATTGATACCTTTGAGACCATTTAACAGGATGCCTGCCTAAATCGTTAAACCTTTGCAAATGGCAATAATCTTATCATTCGTTCAAGATATTTAGTAAAATTCGAAAAATTTTGTGACTTTCTTAAATTTTTGACATCAGTGTATACAAGCAAAATCAGTTTTCACATAAACCGTGTAACGAAAGTTTTTTAGACACTTGTCATTGTCTTGTCTGAGACGCTTCTATTAGGCAATAAAGTCAGTCATACTGCAGTTAACAGATCTATTAAATATACTAACTGGGATAGAAAGCTTTCAAAAGTCTGATTCACCCATTATTATCAACAAAAAATATTACAGACATGGTTAAATTTAGTGAATTAATAAAAAATCAAGAATATTTGGCTTCTAGACCAAGAGGAGAAGAGAAGATATTCTACATCTTACTGATGAAACTTGGTTGTAAATAAATACAAAAAAGTCAAAGAAATATTAATTATTTCAGAACTGAAAACAGAAATGACGTACCCTTCATATATGTTCGAAAATTCTCTGCCAAAGTCATGGTTGCTGGCAGTATTTGTGCAAGAGGTACAACAAGATTGCACTCCTTGGCAACTCGTTAATGCTGAGTATTACAGAAATGCAATTTTACTTGTTTATTTAGATGCTCAGGACAATAGAATCCTGTTCCCAAGATGAGACAAAAGATTTTTCATGCAATATGGCGCTATATTTCTTTTTTTACTTTCTTCTATATGTAATATAGAGAAAGTATTGGATTCGTGAAAATTTTCGACCTCCGCTTTTGATGGATTTACAAGTTTTGGGATGTCCTGAACACGAATTGATAGTTTTTAGAAAATGTCTGTCTGTCTGTGTGTATCACGATTTTTGTGGACACTGTATCTTACGAACCAATGAATGAAATTTAACCAGACTTGGTATTTAGTTGCATTCTGACATAAACTAGTGCTGATTAGATTTGAGGATCAATCGCTCAACAGGTGGCGCTGTGATCGCCTTTTTTGTAAACTTTTAACATGGCAGTATAGGACAAAATTTCGTATAAATGTGCATAATGAGAGTTATTTTAAACTTGTGATTGTAAAATTAATATGAATTATTGTTAATAGTAGTATTTAACTAGGAAAAAATTGTGCATGTGAGGGCATCAGTTTCCCCCCCCCGGGGGTATTTCCCCCCCCCCCTTCCCGTGGGTGGGTAAATTTTCAAGATGGGTATCTTTCGAAAGGTCTCGTCAATATCTTTAAAAGGAAAGGCTGAACTATAAATCTGTGATAATTTAAAACAAAGTTATCGATTTTTTTTACTTTTAACGAAAAAATATCTTAGAAAAACAACCGTATTTTTTTAACGAAATTTTACCAAACTTGGTATTTAGTTGGTCCCTGATATAAGCTGGTGCTGATTACATCTGGGGATCAAACGCTCAACAGGTGGCGCTGTGATCGCATTTTTACTTTCTTCTATATGTAATATAGAGAAAGTATTGGATTCGCGAAAATTTTTGAAGTCCACTTTTTGATAGATTTACATGTTTTGGGATATGGAGAACACGAATTAATAGTTTTTAGAAAATGTCTGTCTGTCTGTCTGTATCATTTTTTTGTGGACGCTGTATCTCACGAACCAATGAATGAAATTTAACCAAACTTGGTATTTAGTTGCACCCTGACATAAACTGGTGCTGATTAGATTTTGGGATCAATCGCTCAATAGGTGGCGTTGTGATCGCATTTTATGCAAATTTTTAACATGGCAGCATAGGACAAAATTCCGTATAAATGGGCATAAAGAGAGTTATTTTACACTTGTGTTTGTAAAATTAATATGAATTATTGATAATAGTAGTAGTTAGCTAGGAAAAAAAATTTGTGCATGGGGGGGCATCGGTTCCCCCCCCCGGGGAAGTAAATTTTCAAGATGGGTATCTTTCGAAAGGTCTCGTTGATAATAGTAATAGTTAACTTGGAAAAATTTTTTGTGCATGTGGGGGCAACGGTTCCCCCCCCCCGGTGGGGGGGGGGAGTTCCCACCCGGGGGGGCAAAGTTTCAAGATGGGTATCTTTCGAAAGATCTCGTCAATACCTTTAAAACGAATGGTTGAACGATAAATCTGTGATAATTTAAACCAAAGTTATCGATTTTTTTTACTTTTAACAAAAAAAAACTTAGAAAAATATCGCTTTTTTTTTTTTTTTTAGCGAAATTTAACCAAACTTGGTATTTAGTTGGTCCCCGACATAAACTGGTGCTGATTATGTTTGGGGATCAATAGCTCAACAGGTGGCGCTGTGATAGCATTTTATCTAAATTTTTAACATGGCAGCATAGGACAAAAATTCGTATAAATGTGCATAATTAGAGTTGTTTTAAACTTGTGATTGTAAAATTAATATGAATTATTGATAATAGTAGTATGTAACTAGGAAAAAAATTTTCTGCATGGGGGGGGGCATCGCTTCCCCCCCCTAGGGGGGAAGTACCCCCCCCCCCCGGGGGGATAAATTTTCAAGATGGGTATCTTTCGAAAGGTCTCGTCAATACCTTTAAAACGAATGGTTGAACTATAAATCTGTGATAATTTAAAACAAAGTTATCGATTTTTTTCACTTTTAACAACAACAACAAAAAAAAAAAAATCGTACTTTTTTTTTTTTTTTTTTTTTTTTTAAATATTTTTACTGATTGAATATGTATAGGTAAATATAGAAGAAAGTCTTGTGGTGGCCACAACATACTAGTTTCTAAATTTTTAACATGGCAGTATAGGACAAAACTTCGTATAAATGTACATAATGAGACTTATTTTCAACTTGTGATTGTAAAATTAATATAAATTATTGATAATAGTAGTAGTTAACTAGGAAAAAAATTCTGTGCATGTGGGGGCATCGCTCCCCAATTTTTTTCCGGAACACAAAGAAATTTTTTTTTATCATTATGACTTATGCGTTCAAATTATTTGAAGTGCAATATCGTCTAAATGCCTTATTTGAATGAACTGAAAACTTATGTACATGTTGTTGGTCACCGCTGCACGAACTGTATTAATTCTGATGATTCTAGCTCTTGTAGTTATTTTTTTTATTTTTTTATTTTTTTGTAGGGACATGACAAAGGACTCTTTATAATTATAGCCTCTGATCCTTACGTACAATCTTCTCTATGGCTCATCTTTGATACTTTATTTGTACCTTAACTACTGGATTAATTTTGATGACTTTTTGGGGGGATTTGTTCGATAAAAGTTACTTAACGATACTTGGTGATTGTTTTTGTTCCAAACTCAAATCTCCAAATGCGAGGTAAAACTAGCTTTTCAAAAGTAAGGGCTTACCAGTGGCCGAGTAGTTCTGTGCTCAAAGTTGGTAGATGGGAAGTACCGGGTTCGATCTCAGGTCACGCTTATCGTCCTAGCCGTTTACAGTTTTCCATGGTTTTCCACGAAACTTGCGTAAATACAGGCTAGGGCCCCTTAAAAAGACCCCCATGGAGGGATTCCATCTATAGGCCTTGGACCCTAGCGTAGTCATTGGGCCTTAAACCGTAGAACCAACCAACCTTTCAAGAGTCGTTATTTCAAGTTACGCATTTTTTTTTCCCTCCGGTTTTGAGCAGTTTTATTGATTTGTTTGGAAATTTGTTTGTTAATTTGAATAAGTTTTTATAGTAAACCCCACCATATGATCATTATTTCAACTTTATTATTTTTTTTTTCCAAATTTGAAAATTTTTAATTTTAGTAATCCTTAAAATTTTGTAAAACAATTAATACAATATTTCCTACAAGTTTTTTTTTAACACCAGAAAAAAAAAAAAAAAAAAAAAAAAAAAAAAAAACAGTGGAATTCGTTTTATAGTGTAATAAAATTTTGTTGGTATACCAAAATACGTGTTTATATGTGTTTACACGTACGTGTTTTACAGTTTTACCCTAAATGAATAAATAATTAAATAACAAATTTACAGACATATTATATTTAATTTACAGACATAGCATATGGATTAAGTAGTCATAGATTTGTCAGCTTTGGATTGACGTTCTACTTTCATTTTTTTCATACTAGGATTACTTAAAGCAGGATCTTCTGATTAAAATGAATTTCAAGCCACTACGAACATCTTTGCCTGAACTGGGACACAAACCTGGAATTGTTGATTCAATTCCAAAGCGTTCACTATTTAGGCGCAAAATGAGCCAGTAGAAATAGAAAAAGTAAAATATATCCAAAATGTAAATTTTCGTTTCGAGAACATTTAGTATTTTTTATGGAGAAATTTTATATATGTGTATATATATATAAGAAAATTTAAATATAGGATGGAGTAAAACTTGAATTATTAAATATATAGAAGTAGAACAAAGTTTTATAAACCAATGCGCAAATGCAGCAAAAGAAAATATAAAACTATAAGAAATAAGCAAAATAATTAAAGCCAGATCAAAAATTAATCCCAAAACGCATGAGGGCCTTCATCAGGGGAGATCCTCCATGTACGGAAAGGAATATGAGAAGTTTCTGACGAAACGTTGGTAATTTAACCAAAAAATACGTTTCTAGCTAGATGGAAGCAAGACCATACAGCAAACGAATTTTAATTAATACAAAGCAAAGCATAAAAAGCAATTAAATTCAGAAATCAAGCACAAAGTATAACACATCAATATGAAATACAAGAATATAAATAATACAAGAGTATATAATACATACATAGACAAACTGGAATAGTCATTAGAATATGGAAAATTAAAAACTACCCCCCATTATAAACATAGAATCCGCTTCAGCTAGTAGGGCCACTTACCAGCACTTAAATGTCGCCCAAAAATGGAACAACAAACCTTAAGTGGGATTGTCATCAAGAATACTGAAATGTTTATTGATTAAAATAACAGGAGAGCAGTTAACAGTTAATATGTTTTTGAGATTTTTCATAGCCAGATTCAGGTCTAAATTGTTATTGCAAATCATTTTAATTTTGTTTATTTGGGTGAACATAATAATTTTTAAAACTTTATGAAATACGGGAGAACCAATTTGCTAAATTACAAACTTTAAAGTTAAAATCTTGCCTTTTATCATAAATCCCAATAAACCAGTAATTATCTATTTTTTTAATTTTTAAATCCAGGAAAGAAGTTTGGTCTTTAGAGTCAGTACGGTTTAAGACAAGATCGGAGGGATAGATAGCTGAAATACAGGCTGCATATTTCAGCCTGTATTTCAGCTGTATATATATATATATATATATATGTGTGTGTGTGTGTGTGTGTGTGTGTGTGTGTTTAAATTTTTATTGAAATGAGAGGGAATATTTTGCAATTTACTATTACGGCTTTTGGGGGGCCCTTAATGCCCAGGGCCCCTGGGAAATGTCTCGGCTTACCCATGCGATAATATGGGTCTGAATTTTAATATTATACGGATGATAGATGTTACGAACCTTTATTGTAAATTACTGTCTAAAGTTATGAGTTTTTTCATATGTGTGTATTGAAAAAGCAATAAGATTTATTAGATTTCTTTCTTTTTTGTCTTATTTTTAGGGGCTGCATGATGATTTTGGTGCCACGTGTGTTCATTATGCTGCAAGGGGAGGACATGTGAAAGTTCTCGATTTTCTTGTAAATAAATGTACAATGCGTGCCAACGTTAGGTCATTTGTTGGTGCCACTCCTGCTCATGACGCTGCTGCAATGGGCAAATTACCGGCCCTTGTGTGGCTACTAAGGAATACGGACTGTACATTATGGGATCGGGACAAAGATGGCGCAACAGTATTGCATATTGCTGCGAGGTAAGAGATAAATGCATTTTTTCTTTTATTTCGTTAATTCCTTTTGTTCACTTTAAATAGGGATTTTATCGAAATATGTTTTTGGTATATTAAGTATTTTCACATTTATTTTAATTTATTCATTTTGTTTTGATTAGTTTCATTTCACTGACATTAAAAGAAACGTTTAAAGACTCTCTCTCCCGCCTGGAATGGGAAGCTCACGCAAGATATTTCTGGTTATATAATTATTATCTGTGAACTAGAAGATTAGTATGAACAAGACTTTATCTTGTTTCATCTTTGTTAGTGTAATTAAACAAAAAGGAAAAAATAGATTAAAGTTAGAAGTTTAATAGAAACGTAATTCAAATAGCAAATAATCGATGACTTCTAAAAATATAAAGAAAATTATCTTTAATGAATGTTTTGCTCATATAGATATCTGAAATGTTAAAATTTATCGAATTATTTCTTTAAAAATATGAATTCCTGAGATTTTGAATACTGTTAAATCGAAGATTATTTATTTTCTTCCTTATGATAAATTTTGTTTCTGTCTGATTCAACTTGAACGTTTTTTTTTTTTTTTTTTTTTTTTTTTTAATTTCCAATGGCTATTCAAAAGTCACAGCGGACTATAAAGTTATAAAACAAATTATAAACAATATAACATAGAACAAAAGACCGAAGTCATTGCCTAAGGATCGATCTTGCCTCCCAATATCTCGACTTTTCTGTCGAACATCGAAGAGCCCCACAACGGGGCAGATGTTCCCTGTCCATTACTCCTCCAGAATCACAAAGTGGGCAAGTAGAATCGTTTAAGATACTATGTGCTTCAAATGAGCCGCAAGGCAGTCGTATCCTGTAGATAGGCTTAAAGTCGCATCTGCCTTACGTCTTGGTTTATCAATAATAAGAGAAGGACTTAAATTCTTCCAGTTCTTTAGAGCTGTACGATTCTCAAGACCTCATAAGTCATTAGATGTAGATAAATTCTTTAAAAAACAGTTTAATCCTCCTATAAGAAATGGCTGTATTTGGATGATGTAGTAAGGTGGCACCTCTTTTTGCAAGGAAGTCTGCTTGTTCATTGCCCCAAAGGCCACAATGGCCGGGCACCTACTGGAGAACAATTTGTTTCCCCTTTAAAGTGAGAGTACTCAAGGATTCTTGACATTCGCATATTTCAGGTGTGAGTTAGAAACCTTTAAATAAATATTTTATTGGACCTTCTTTTGCACGTTGGACCTCTTTTTGCATGAATAACAGCCAGTATTCGTGTGGGCAGCGATTCTACAAGCTTCTGGGGTGCATTTATGTCCAGAGTTTACCATACATTGGCTACACAAACTTTAAGATCCTGTAAATTGGATGGAAGAGGAGATTGCTGACGGATACTCCTTTCCAACATGTCCCAAACATTTTCTATTCGATTAAGATCTGGGCTTTGCGGCATTTAGAGAAACTGTTAGAAATCAGATTGGTGTTCACTGAACCAATCTCGAACGATTCTGCCAAGATGTAGGGTTCCATTATCAAGCACAAAGTATCCGTTAACTTCGGAGTAAAAATGTAACATTGAGGGATGCACTTAATTTATCGATATATTCTGGTGTTACATGGCTTTTTGATTACCCTCAAGTAACACCAGGGGATCTCTTCCATGCAAACAGAATATTCCCCAAAGATTTGTAACAGGTTTTGCATACCTTCGCCGCAAACAAGCATTTGTAGAAACTCTTACAGGTTTCTAATTCGTTGACCAGTGAATGTATAACAGTTTCTCTTCTGATATTAAATTTCCAAATATGACAGAAAGGGAGATATTGTAACAAGTAAGCTGTTACAAAGTTCTTATAATGATCTATTACAGTTCGAATTACACGGAATCTTACGTATGGTACAGCACATACTATATAATGTTTTATAATAAGCACTTTTATTTAAATTTATATGTTAGAGCATCTGCATGAACAGTCGATGCACAAAAGATCACGAAATAGTATCGAGGTTGGTTGGTTGTTTGGTTGGAGGATTAAGGCCGATTGACTCCTTATGTGTCCTAGACCTATAGGGGGAATGCCCTCCGTGGGGGTCTTTCTAAGGGGTCCCAGCCCGTATTTACGCGAGTTTCGGAGGAAACCACGGAAAACTCCGAACGGCTAGGTCGATGAGCGCGACCTGGGATCGAACCCGGCACCTCCCATCTACCAGCTTTGAGCGCAGAACCGCTCGGCCGCTCGAAATAGTATCGAGATTCACGTTGTATATAGCCCACTAACAGCCGAGTGGTTCTGCACCAAAGCTGTTAGACGTGAGGTGCCGGGTTCGATACCAGGTCGCGCTCGGGAGCCTATCCCTTTGGAGCCTTGCATGAATACGATCTAGGACACCTTAGAAAGACTTCCACGGAAAGCATTTATGTGTCCTATGCCTAGGTCACTCAGGCCTGTGAGCCTACTGCAGTCAATCAGCCTTATTCTCAAACACAACACACACACACACACATATGACTTACAAACCTTCAAATTACTGTTAACAAGAAACAACGGGTCTCAAATTTTTGTGCAACCAACTTTCATTTTGATGTATTGTGACCGAAATCTAGATTACGCTGAAAATTTTTCAACCAAAAAAACAGAACATGTAGTAAAATACACTGAAGCATTAAAAATAAATAAATAAATAAATAAAAATTGACTCAATATAGTGAAAAAAACTGAAATGATCATTTGGAAAAATAATTATGCATGTCTGTACCTCAATCATTTTTATCAACCAATTATAATGCAAGATAGAAAGCTTAAAACTTCATAAAAAAGATGCTTATGCATCTAATTAATCATTAGATTAACTTTAATTAAATCCTTCGGCCCCACCCCTTTTTTTTTAAACGCAGGCAAAAGTAAAAATACATAGTTAAAAAAAAAAAAAAAAAAAAAAAAAAACTTCGTTTAATTTAAAATCAATTGGAACACTATTAGATTATATATATTTTAAATAAATATAATTTACATTATGCACTAAAGCATAGAGACTATTTGATGTGGGGGGAAATAAGAAGACGTGGGCAAAGTCATTTTGCAAATCTAAATTAAAATTAATTTTATAAATACTGCATTTTTACAGAAAAGATTAGTGTGCCATCTATTAGTGCTGCACTTTAGTGCTGCCATCTATTTGTAAAATGAGAATCCTTATCTTCTAGTATTATCAAACGATAATAGATGGCAGCACTATAGATTTCAAACAATTTCCATTTTATAATCCGCGAAATCTGTGTTATGAAAGGCATGAGAATTGAATTACACAAGAATTTTTTTAATTCCTCATTGGTTTGAAATCACATTTAGCAATTAAGAAATTTATTATTATTAACTCTATACGTCTTTTTAGTCAAACGCTTCATTAAATATGTTACCATTGCCCTAATTTAAGTTTAAAATTGCTTTTATAAAAAAAAAAAAAAAAAAAAAAAAAAAACTCAATTTTTTTAATTTTTTAAAATAACTTCTTCAAACAAACTTATACCATTAAAGCTACATTAAAGGCAGATATTTTAATAGATATTATTAGAATAATTAAAAATTACATCTCCTTCTCGCCTTATCTTCCTTCAATGATTTATGTTTTCAGCATATCTCTGAATTATTATCAATATTTAAAAAGTAAATAAAAAATTCACAACTTATGGCCTCGTGATTTCTAAAATGTTTCACAATACTCTTAACGTGTTTTTCAGTTGTTATGAAATTAAGTTATTCTATTAATTTTAATCTTAATCTAATTTATTTCTGTATTTTTCATTTAAATATTTTTAATTTATTTTTATCTTTTATTTTCCCTTTAAAAATCAGAAACTGTAATTTATATTTCATGATGACTTTCTGATATTAATTATTATCTTATTATAGTTTTTCTAATATTTTCTCTCTAATTTTTAATAATTAAAGAAGAAGAAAAACATCTAATCGCCTCTCTTTTATTTCATTCGTTTCTTTTATTTTCTCTTCTTTCAAGCTCCACCGGCAGCCGGGCGGCACCACGCTCGAAGCTGGTGCCGGGTTCGATCTCAGTTCACACTCATCGATCTAGTCGTGTGGAGTTTCTGTGGGTTTTCTCCAAAACTAGCGTAAATATGAATTAGTAGGAGGGGATCCCACCTTATAGGCATGGACATTCGAGAAATCAATAGGGTCTGCTTCACTTATCATTTTCTTTTCTAAAAGACAATGTTATTTGAGATTAACTATTTTTCCTTTTTCCCAAAATTGTTTTATTGAAAAATTTGGGTTGATGCCTTAAATCGCTTAAAAATTACTCACCCGATTCGGTAAAAAAGAATTTTAAAGTTCGCGTCATTTTCAAAAGTTTTAATGAAATGTACGAAAAAAATCTTATATTTCAATAAAATTTTAAATTAATTAAATTAGTAAATATATTCCAAAAATTTGACTTAAATGTTCCAATTTTCCTATTTTACACACCCTTTATTCAGCCTCTCACAGACAGATGTTTTACGTTTCATAAACATAAAAAATATAGACGTATTTTTTATATGTTTCTGATGCGTGATGGAACAGAATCAATAGCTTGTTGTGGTGGCGTCATCTATTGGATATTAGTATCACTATTAAAGAATAGAATTTAGATTCTTGAATTTAGAAATTCTGCTTTCACTTTCATTAAATTAATGTTCATGAAATAGAAACAAAACAAAACAAAAAATAAATAAATAAAAATAAAAATATGATATTGAAAAAGTAAAGAAGTATCAAACGAATCAGTAATGCTGACTGATCTAAAGAATTTTTCATAATTTATTCAAGAGTAAAAGATTTTATTTCACATGTTATTACTAAATTAATAAGATAGAAAATTTTCTTCTGTCTTTTGGAATTAATATTTGAAATTAATTTGAATAATATTTACACATTTCTCTGAAAAATAAAAGGCAGTTCTTACGGAAAAACATATCTTTTATTGTCTATCTCGCAAAAATTGAAACTAAACAAACAAATTACTTAAATAAAAATGAAATTAATTCATATTAATAAATTTTATTTAAATCCCAAAATGATAATCATAAAAAAAAAAAAAAAAAAAAAAAAAAAAAAGGTTAGTTTTGCGTTTAATTTTACATTTATTTCAAGATTGCAGCTTTGAAATAAAAATAGCCACTAATGCAAATTTATTCACTTATTATTATTATTATTATTTCAAGTATTCAATATCTTAGGAAGCATCAAGTGTTTGTCTTTATTTATTGTATTTTTTTTTTTTTTTTTTTTTTACAATTATATATCTTAGATAAAAAAAAAAATGTATTTAAAACTTTTCTGAAAATAAATATATAACATCTTTTTGAGAAATTAAATTGACGAAATAATTTTTCATTTTTGTTTCTTCATGACAATGTTTTCAATTTTAATTTTGCCTGAAAAAAAAAAAAAAAAAAAAAAGAGAGATTACATCACTTAAAGGTCTAATTAGAATATTCAAAAAATTCTTTATTAACTATTTTTAGTAAATTCACTTTCTAACTGGGAAGGTGCTGTGTTCGAACCCAGATTGCGCTTGTCAGCCTAACCATTCGGACTTTTTCATGGATTACGCGGAAAGATTCTGTTCACAAAGATGGTAGATAGGAGGTACCGGGTTTGATACCAGGTCGCGCTCGCTATCCTAGCTTCTGGAATATTCCGTGTTTTTCTCCGGAACTCGCGTTAATACAGACTAGAATCCCTTAGAAAGACCACCCCTGCCATGGAAGTCTCTTCACCCACGTGTTGGTTCGCGTGAATAGGGGCTAGCACCTTGAGAAAGATTCACACGGTGGGCATTACACTTAAGTCTGGGAACAGAAAAATAAAACAACCAGAAAAACCAGAAACAATCAGAAAAATAAAATAAACATCTAACTTTTGAAAATTCTCAATTTTTAACCAATTCTAGAGATTTTTGGATTGGTAACTAATAACAGCTATTATAGACCAATTTCCTTTTTTTTTTTTTTTTTTTTTTTTTGTAATTGGTCTGAAATTTTTCTATTTACAGAAAAACAACTTTCATTTTAGTTAAGTAGATAATCAGCTGCTTTTCGAAAATAAATTAGTTATCTCTAGACATCCAAAAGACGAGTTCTGAATGGCAAAAATACCTCGAAATTAAATATTTAAATTGTAAAAAAAATTCGTTTTTTAATTTAGAAATTTTGACTTTCACAACGTTTAGTAAGATTATAGATTTAGTCATATTTCCCAATTTTAGAAAAAATAGGAGCAATATTTAGCCAGTTACGGCCACCTTGATTTCAGTCTAATATCTGAAAAAACAAAATCTTACCTGTCGGCCTCACCGCAGCTGTATAAGGGTTTTCGAACGTCGGGGCTGAGCATTGCTTGCTGACAAACTTTTCGCTTTATTATAAATAGAGATGACTTCCAAATGTAACCTTAGACAACAATGAATGCGTCAATAAAAGAAAAATTGCCATTAATTTAGGATATGTATATATGTATATATTTTTTTGATATTATGTAGGACTCAAAATAATTTTTAGGTCTCAATCAATTAAAAAAAAAAAAAAAAAAAAAAAAAAAAAAACACCTCGATACGAAGTTTTTTTTATGTGAGATCAATGATTAAAAATGATATAGGGGAGACTGGGGCACAGTGGATCACCCCTATTTATATCTCTTAATAATTAACTCTTTTAGTTTATATTGAGACTCATAGATGGTAGCGTGGTACTACTTGTATACTTAAAAAAAAAAAACCACATGGTAAATGCTAAGGTAGCCATTTTATACAATTTTTTTGTTTTGAGGTGCTCAAAGTAATTTTTCATGTTTGAAGTTATTTTAATTTTATCAGGACTGAACAATTGACTACAAGTATTGGATAGATGGTAAGAAAACGTAAGATATTGTTGTTTTTAAATTTATAAAAATTATTAGCATATTTATAGTGTATATGTAATTTTAATATTATTATTTGTTTTGTCTGGACATGGGGCACAGTGGAACACCTATACATGGGGCACAGTGCACCGCCTTCCAATGCGTCTAAAAGTCCAAATTATATTTAATACCTTATTTATTTTAGTTAAATTTATATGTACAAATATAATGTGACTCAAAATGATTAATAATAATAAAAAAAATCTTAATGTTAGTATAATAATTATGAATATCTAAATTTAATAACTATTTGAATTGTTTAATATTAAAAAAATAAATAAAATGATTATGTGATATAATAAATTGTAGGTTATATAAATTTATTGTTGTTGTTTTTAGAAACAACATAAAAAAGATAAATGTAGAATAATTTTAGTTAAACTTGTCTCACAAATATAATGTAAAGTATTAATATCTCAAAATAATTAATAAAATGTTTAAATAGTAATATAAGATTTAATTATATATTTCATAATTTTTATAACTATATAACATTAATAAACAAATTAAAAATATATCTTATTGTTTTTAGTGATGGCACGTAAAAGACAAAGGAAATCTGATATAGGATTCTTCCTCTAATTTGATTTCTTGTTTATTTTGATTTCCTTTAAATTTTGGTAATTTTATTTCATGAAAATGTTCTAATTATGTTATTTAGACTAGAATTGCATAAGAAACTAATTTTAGGAAAACAAAATGTGTAACTTATATTAATTGAACATGAACAACAGAGGTTGGTCCACTGTACCCCGGGTTGTGGACCACTGTGCCCCGGTGATGGGGCACAGTGGTCCGCTTTGTGAGTGCACACAATTTATTTTTTTATTCGTAATGTGTTAGAAGTATTGTTATAAAAAAATTAAGACATGTCAAGAAAATAACATTTTTTCAAGTACCTTGCTTTTTTAGTTTTGGTGAAAAAAAAATAAATGTGTAAAAGTGGTCCACTGTGCCCCGGTCTCCCCTACATATGGATGTCTGGTTGATAGCATTATTCAAAGTTTCAGTTTACAAAGTCAGTATAATTGATGCATTAAAAAATGCGCATTAAATAACGCAAAATATTCTTTTGCATGAAAATTTTTCAAAATTTGACTGTCCACTTTTCTCTGAAATAACAAATTTCTCATACAAAATAAAAATAAGATAAACATTTTTTTTTTTTTTTTTTTTTTTTTTTTTTTTTGGGGGGGGGGCACATAAACAAACATTAGAAAGCAGTCTACTAAATCTATGGCACCTATTATCTCGCTTTTTAGTCACTTCGGCATCTAAAAATATCTTTTGAGAAATTCGAAAACATCAAAAAACAAAAAGTCATGGATTTGGAACTAACCTTTATAAAACAAATTAAGAAAGAAAGACAGAAGTGGGGAAAGTTTAACTATTATGTAAGATCATGAAAATATTCTTAGATCTCCTACAAGAGAAAGCTCACCAGTGGACGAGCAGTTCTGCGCTCAAAGCTTTAGACGTGAGGTGCCGGGTTTGATCCAGGTGGTACTCGTCAGCCTAGCAGGTCAGAGTTTTTCGTAGTTTTCTCTGAAACATGCGTAAATATGGGCTAGGACCTCTTAGAAAGACCTCTACAGAACGCCTTCTCCTTCAGGCTTAGGACCCTAGTGCAGTCAATCGGCCTTAATCGACAAACACAAACACCGACAAGAGCAGAAATTAAATAAATTACATGTTACCATGTTTTATATGTGAAATCAGTGATAAAAAGGGTACAGAAGTCTGGCTAAATACTTCAAAGCTTCAGTTTACAAGGTCAGTATACTGATGTATTATAGACTGTGAATTCAATAACATAAAATATTATTTTTATACAAAAGGTTTACAAAATATGGCTATTCACTTTTCTCTGAAATGATAAATCTCTTATCCAAAGTTAAAAAAAAAAAAAAGTATTATTATTTTTTAAAGATTAAAGATGAACACGCAAGAAAATGAGCTACTAAATCCACGACGCCCATAATCTTGATTCTTAGTCACCGGGGTATTAAAAGCATCTTTTGAAAGCTTCAAAAACATCAAAAAATGTAATGTCATCGACTTGGGAACTAACCCTCAATGCCCACTAACTTTCATTTTTTAATTGAGCAATAACTGGTCAAGGTGAGTGACCACAGAGGTTTCCAAAATATATATCAAAATTTACTGGGGTTCACCATATAGCTCTGTGTCACTGTGGCGGTATGCTGTTTGCAAAATATGATATTTACAACAATAGCTTGGCTTTGCGTCTAGCCTTATAAAGAACTTAATCCAGGGTGGAGGTTTTGCTTGCTGCATGCACGCGATAACTATAGGGTTCAAGTACCTTGTATGAATGGTGTTTTTCTTGATTCAGCTAATGCTCTGGTATTGTTAAGGCAAAAGCACGTGATTAAAATAGTATGAAACACTCGATGTGTGCGTGGTTCATGTTTTCACTTTTTAAATCCTATACCTGGGGAAAAAGCTTAATTTTCTTTAAGGGTGGAGTTTAGAGTACATTCAAAAGTGAAACTATTATTAAATGATTCAGTTTTTTAGTTGCCCACCAGATAAAACTTTTTTGATATGAATGAGGAATTTTAGCTATTTAATTCTTATTTCGAATAAATAAAGCTAGAAAAGGATATAATAAAAATTTCATGTAACACTACGCTGCAAAAAAAGAAAAAAAAAAAGAAAGAAAAAATTTCAAGCCCTGATACTATTACTGCTGATTCTTATGTAAAATGATCTCTTGAATCCGAATATAACCCTCATTTGGCCCTATCACCCACCGTTTTCTCGAGATGTCACCTCCTCCCCCAATTTTTATTACTCTTCGGTAATTTTATGGCCATGAATTTGATTTGAAGAGTGGAAAATAATTATTTTAACTCTTAAATATATGTATATATATATATATATATATATATGTATGTAATGTATATTAAGTGATAATAATAATTGATTAATAAAATATAATAAATGTAACTTATAATTTCAGTGACAAATCCCCCCTAAATCTTTCCCTTACTGCAAATATTCATGTTATAGAATTTTTCAACTCTTTAGGCCCTCATTAGATATTTAACAGTTAAAACATTTCTTTTATCAGCTATAAATCAAATTTATAGCCATAAAATTACCGAAAAGTAGTAAAAATAGAAGGGCGTCCCCAAAAAACGGTGGTTGGTAGGGCAAAATGGCCATCATATTCCGATTCAGGAGGCCATTTTACATAAGAATTTGCAAAAATGGCGTTGGAAGCAATTTTCATGCCGAGTAGTGTAATTGAATGCATAAAGAAAAACAAGGGGTTCAATACCACCCTCCCCCCCCCCTTCCTGTCTTCTCTTCCTGCTCAGATACTTCGAGTGAAATAAGTTTTCCTTTATAACCATTGAAACATAATCCACCTTAGTCCCTTGCAGATAATGTGTCTAGTTACTTCCCTGTGGAAAATAGTTCTCAAAATTATTATTATTATTATTTTAAAATATTTTGGAAAAGTTTTTGTAGTTCATTTGGCTTCTTGGTGAATTTTGTATATTTAACTAACTAATTAAATAAATTATTTATTTATTTTAGTTTAATTATTTATTTTGATTAAAGGAGTAATTTAAATCGAATTCAAGTTAGAAACTATAGACCAGCTTTGCTTTACACTTTTTATGTGTGTGTTGTCTTTAATTTCCACTTAACTTTATTTGTTATTTATAACTTTTATTCAGATGCTTAACTGTTACTTGGAATTAATAACTGATTGGATTAAGATTGTAGATAAAATTGGATTAAAATTTTTATAATTTTAATTATCTTTGGAGAAAGAAAAAGCACTTTAATTACACACATTTGGCTTCTCACTCAAATATATATATATCTGATTGAGTACAAAATTTTGCTTGCTGCATGCACGCGATAACTGTTGTACCTTGTATGAATGGTGTTTTTCTTAAATCAGTTGATACTCTGGTATTGTTATGCCAGAAGTATGTGATAAAAACAGTATAAAACAGTGCGAGTGTGCATGGTCCATGTTCTCACTTTTTATTTTATGTAACTGGGGAAAATACAAGATTTTCTTTGAAAGGTGGAGTTTGAATTGTATTCAAAAGTGAAACAACTATTAAATGTGTTTCGGTTTTTAGTTGTCCGCCCAGTAAAATTTATTTGATATAAATGAGGTATTTTAACTATTAAAATCTCATTTGGAATAAATAAAGCCAAAAAAGGATATAATTAAAAAAATTATATTATTATTATTATTCTCATATATTAATAAGAAAGATTTTGTGAGACTATCAGTCTCAATCTGGGATTTTTGCGGTGTCATTTTTCGATAGTTGGACATTTATCGACATCTAAAATTTGTCGAAAATATAATTGAATAATTTGAAAACGATGTTATAATTTGAAAAAAAAAAAAAAAAAAAAAAAAAAAAACTGATAGTCCTCCGTCCTAAACTAAATTCTGCTTTTGCCAAAATTTCATCAAAATATTTTTTTTTTTTTTTTTTTTGGAAAGAAAAAGAAAAGAAAATTAATAATAATCAGTATCGAAACAAACACTGACGAAAAAAAAATTTTTTTTTTAATAATTTTGAATTAGGAAATAAAAAGTGCACGTGCAAAATGAAATAAAAATAAGTAAAAAAATGAATTTAATAGTTTAATTTTCATATAAAACATGATCGCGTGCTATCTTAAAAAGTAGATGTAAAATTTAAAGTTTATGTGGTGCGTGTGGCATCTGTAAAAATTGTTTTAAGAAATAGAATAGAATAAAGAAAGCAACGATGTTGGTTGCATTTTGTTATATAGTTTGAATTTTTTAATTTTATAGAAGTAATATCTAACGTAGAAATAATTTCTTATGTTAAAACTATAGGGAATTGTTGTGTGAGCACAAACGATGCTACTTTTTTTTTTAGGCGAGTTAGATATCTTTTTTTATTTTTATTTTTTTAAGGCAAATTAGATACCTTTTTTTAGGCGAGTTAGATACCTTTTTTTTTAGGCGAGTTAGATACCTTTTTTTTTTTTTTTTTTTTAAGCGAGTTTGATACTTTTTTTTTTTTTTTTTTTTTTTTTTTTTTTTAAGCGAGTTTGATACTTTTTTTTTTTTTTTTTTTTTTAAAGGCGAGTTAGATACTTTTTTTTTCCTTAAGGCGAGTTATATATATATACCCCTTTTTTTTTTTTTTTTTTTTTTTTAGAAGTAATTTAAAACGAATTTAATGTGGTGCTTTACATATTCTACATAAAATTTGTTTGTTTTATATGGTGTTTATTTAATTGTTTAGTTCTTACTTTGAAAAAAAAAAAAAAAAAAAAAAAATCATTGAATTAAAATATGGAAGGATTTATCATTTTAATTAACCCTGAAAGAAAAAAAAAAAAAAAAACCCTCTCTTTTTTTAATATAATAAATAATTTTTTTTTAATTCAAAATTTCGGTCATATAAAAGAGCAGCATTTAAACAATATTATGTTAAATATTCATTAAAAAATTTGGAGAATTCAGTCAATGGGTCCTGATTTCCGGAAACCTTTCACAAAAGCGGTGGAACACGTTTTTTTTTTTTTTTTTTTTTTTTTTCTTTTATCAAAAACGAATGCATCTATCTTATTAAAATTTTGCACACTTCTCCAAAATAGAATTGACTAGTGCTTGAATGAAGTTTTCTTTCCTTTACTACTAATTTTACAAGGCTACACGTGAGATAAAATGTACCGAAATTTAAACTGTTTTTACATACAACTCAATGAAATATTCAAATTTCAATTCTTTTTTTTTTTAATCTCACATTGAAGCACTTGTCAATTCTGTTTTGGAGAAGAGTGCAAAATTTTAATGAGATCGATGCAGCCGTTTTTGAAAAAAAAAAAAAAAAAAAAAAAAAAAAAACGTGACCACCGCTTTTGTGAAGGATTTCTGGAAATCAGGATCCATTGACTGAATGTTCCAAATTTTTTAATGAATGTTTTACAAAATATGCTTTTAAGTGTTGCTCTTTTGTATACTCAAAAAATTTTAATCATAAATATTATTTTACCACGTTTTTATTAACTTCGATTCTTGTTTGTTTGTTTGTCCGGTACAAATCTTGCAATCGTTTTTTAACTAACTTCCCTACTAGCTAGGCATTTGAAACTTTCAGAATAGCTCAGAACGCAATAACAACACGATACTTTGAAGCCCGATTTCCGAATTTTTCATTAGTTTTCTTTTAGTTTATTAAAATATGAAATTAATAAACCTCCTACAGGCTTTAAAAATAGCCATTAAAATAATACCTATAATTTAATTGTCGCCAAAAGAAAATACGAGTTTATTTTCTTTCGACATAAAAATAAATACATTTAATTAAACGTGGACAATAAAAAATTGTAAAAAGTTAAATTATGCATCTCACAAAAATTGACGTCATTTTCACTTAAAAAAATTTATACGCATTGATAAAGTGCTAATGTAGTTCTATAGATATAATTCAACAGAAAATTTAAAAACATGGTATCTAAAATTTTTTTTATCTTATAATTATTTTATACTAAGAAAAATAGAGAAAATATGCTTTTTTTAGCCTTGAAAACCTATGTAACTCCTTAAACAAATTTGGCTTCTCAATCAAATTTATATATCTGACTGAGTACAAATTTTTGCTTGTTGCATGCAAGCAATAACTTATAGAGTTCAAACACCTTGTTTGAATGATGTTTTTTTTTTTTTTTTTTTTTTTTTTTTTTTTTTTTTCTTTTATCCAGCTGTGCTCTGGCATTGTTAAGCAAGAAACACGTGATTGAAATAATATGTAGCATTGTGTGTGCATAGCTAATGTTTTCACTTTTTAGCTCATACTCTGGAAAAAATTCAGTATTTTCTTTGCAGGGAGGAGCTTAAAGTGAATTCAAAAATGAATCGATGATTAAATGATTTGCTTTCGTGCCTGTAATAAAATTAATTTGAAATAAATGTTGGGTTTTTACTTATTAAATTCTTATACCTTAAGAAATTTACGTAAAATTCACTTAATTAAGCACATACGAAACATCGTGTTATTTTATTTTTAATTATCGAACATATACTATGTAAGATAGTATTGTAATCATGAGAAAAATCTTACAATGAGATTTTTAGTAAATCTGTAAGTTTAAATGTATCCTCAATACATTTTTGTTCGTGAGCGCATATGTGCATGTGTGCTTTTATTGCAGTAAACTCGATAGCGCCTAAAATCAGCGAATTCGATTAAACTCAAATTTGGCAGGTATTTCTTACTCATAAACTTTGCAGATGTTCATGAATATAGAATTTATTGTACCTGTGATAAAAAAGAATAAGTATTATTTTTAATATTACTAATATTTTTGTTATTATTGTTATTACTATTATTATTAGGTTACATGTATATATATATATATATATATATATATATATATATATATATATTATTTTTAATTCCTTTTGAATAGTTTTATTGTGCGTAATAAATTACGTAAAATAGCTTAGAAAAAAAAAAAAAAAAGATTAATAATTTTTTCCCCCAACTTCCTTAAACCCTTTGCGGCGCAAGACAATTCGGTTTATTTTAATTATACTGCCACCGGAATTCATGAACTAAATTAAACTAAAAAAAATTTTAAATTTTAAGGTTAAAAAAAACGGCCTTTTCTGATATGTTATAAACGTAAATTTTTGCTAAAAAATTTCCGGGAGGAATTTTTGCAGCTGGATCTTAAATTTTGCGTCCTCGCAGCGAGGACAACGCGCGTTAAGGGGTTAAATACTTTAACACTTTCGCGACCGCATGCTTTTGTCTTTTTGACATTTTGAGGTCCGCCTGTGTGCTTTATTCTCCCGTGTTACAACATTTCAGGACAAAATTTTCTGTATTCATATTTATATTACAAATGGATATATGTTACAATTATACTCTTTCCAATCAAAGTATTTGTATTCATAGTATATTGATTGTACAAACACGAATATTGGGCATATTCTTAAGAAAAAATAAAATACAAATTGCGAAAGAAACGCCCACTGGCGGAGTTACAGATTTTCAAATGATGTGTATTTACGTCAGCAGTCACGAAAGTGTTAAAATCGTATCTTGGATACTAATATTCATGTATTCAATTTAAAAAAAACTGATAATATCATTAGTAATAACTCACTTTAGTTAAAAGGCTAGACGTAAAAAGACCCCTCCTCCCCATTTAGGATACTACACCCAGGCCATGTCCTCCTCGTGTAAATCAGTTGGTCTTAATCCCAACACCGCTATTTCAGTTCTCAATAAAATCCCAAAAATTTATGCAACATACATTATTTTCAATCGCAGATATATGTTAGCATATATTGGGTCGTACGTAAAGTTCGTGCCGATTTTCGTTAGGTGGCATAAGGATAGGTCTGAATATAGCAGAATGTGCGTCCATGCTCTAAAAGTCGGTACTTCAGGCATATTTAGAAAAAAAAAAATGGTTACGATACGTTAATTGTTATCAGTTTTATACGCCTTTGAATATGGAAGCAAACAAAGGGCAGCACCGCCGCCGGAAGCCGAAGCTAATGTTATTCTATGGGAAATTTTTCTTTAACTAATACATATTTTTAAATTCTGTTTTCACATTCCGAAAATTCCAAGCTGTTAAATTGACAGACCTTTTTTAAAAAATTATTTTTTTTAATTTTTTATATTTTATTTTGAAGCTGCAAAATACGAATTTTCAATATGTGAAATTTTTTCATTTCGCAATTTAAAAAAAAAAAAAAAAAAAAAAAAAAAAAAATACACTTTTAAAAAAGGTCCGTCAATTTAACAGTTGGAAATTTTCTGAATGTGAAAACAGAATTTAAAAATATGTATTAGTTAATAAGTTATTTGTAAAGAAAATTTCCCCATAGAATAACATTGGCTCGGGCTTCCGGCGACGGTAGGTGAAAAGGACCGTTAATGCCTTTCTTTACCGGAAAAGCAAAAATGCCACTCAAGCGCCTAACAAAATATGCACTGTTTATGGGAAAAGTGCTGTAGCTGAAAGAACTGGTCGGAAGTGGTTTGCTAGGTTTAAAAGTGGTGGTTTCATCCTTCGAGATTAAGTACGCCCGGATGGGCCCTCCACCACACATGAAGATCAGATTAAAACACTGATCGAAAAAACCCACACTGTACGACACGTGAATTAGCAGAAATGTTAAAAACATCAAAATCCACTATCCACGAGCATGTAAATGTGTTGCGTTTCAGTTTCCTTTCCAAAATAGGCATGAACTTTCCGGAGAACCCAATAATATGAGCTAAACCTAAGAGAGTTTGCGCACAATTTAAAAGAATGATATAAAATATTCAAATATTAATTTTTTGCTAAACTGTTGTTGAATAATTTTGAATTCGTTCGCATTCTATGCATTTCCATTACTATTTTGTTGATATACTAAAAATTAAAGCAACAGTTGTGATAGCACCAAATGAGCTATTTTACGCAACCTCTCCTTACAAGGTAGGAGAGATTGCGCTTAATTATGACTACAATTAAATTGTTAACAATAAAAAAATGCAGTTAAATGACATTGTTGTAATGGTTTTCGAAACAAATATTTTTTGTATGAGGAGTGGCTATATCCATTTAATATTGAATAAAGCAGAAAAATAAAAGAACTTTTAAAAGAATTAAAATGAAAAAAATTTAAAGAATCAGAAAAAAAAGAACTAGATAATAAAAAATAACATTTAGTTACTAGATAACATGTTTAACTTAAAATTAGTACAGTTCCTTTTCAGTTTGAATGGTTTCTTGTTTACTGTCCATAATCGTTGCAATTATTGTAAATGTTTCAGCTTTTGTGCAACCGCCTTCCACTTGTAACGTATATGAACTAGCAGTCTGTGAGAAATCGTTTAGTTAAAAAATATTTTGTGATACTACCATTCTACAGAAATTCCTAGAAACGAGACAAAATAACCACGTTTTATCTTAGATGCTTAAAGATATACATAAAGTCAACATACAACCTCAAGCTGGCACTCCACTATTGATGTTTTATAACTATCTGGAATCATTGTGCGCACAATATCTCCTATCGTGTAATCTCTCCTAGCTTTACTTTATTAGTATTCATTACAAAAAAAGAAAAAAATAATTTTCAAAGTTCATATTAATTTCAAACTTAGAATAATTATACTGCGCTGCAAGAAAAAGAAAAAAAAAAAAAAAAAAAAAAAATCGAGCCCTGATACTATTTTTGCTGGCTCTTATGTAAAATGACCTCCTGAATCCGAATATGACTCCCATTTTGCCCAGTCACCAACCGTTTTCTCGGGACACCAACTACCTCCCCCAATTTTGATCGCTGTTCGGTAATTTTATGGCCATAAATTTGATTTGGAGAATGAAAAAGAATTAATTTAACGCTTAAATATATATATATAATGTTTAATAAATAACACTAATAATAGATTAATAAAATATAAGAAATGTAATACATAATTTCAGTGGCAAATCCCCCCCCCCCCTAAATTTTCCCCTTGTCGCAAATGTTGATGTTTTAGAATTTTCCATCTCTGCAGCCCCTCAGAAGATATTTAACAATTAAAATATCCCCCCCCCCCCACAAAAAAAAAAAAATAAAAAATCAAATTTATAGCCATAAAATTACCGACAAGTGATAAAAATAGGAGGCCGTCCCTAAAAAACGTGGGTGAAAGGGCAAAATGGGCGTCATATTCGGATTTAGGAGGTCATTTTACATAAGAATTTGCAAAAATGGTGTTGGAGGCAGCTTTCATGCAGAGCAATGTTATTTTTTTATTGCAATATCCTAATTTCCAAGCACTGACTTCTACGAGTCATAATTTTAAAGGATGCATTACATTATTAATTTAAATACTATTAAATAGGTTTAAAAAAATAATTTAAATAAATGCTTATCTAAAATTGGTCCATTCTGCTTAAAATTAAATAATTAAAAATAGAAAATAGAAAATAATACACTGTTTCCAATGTGACTGTACTTGTAATTGATTATTTATTTATTGTTATTATTATTTTTCTAGAATGAAATACATATTTGTGCATAATAATTCACTTTAATTTCCTAAATAGAATAATAAAAAAATATTAAATATTTCTAAACTTAAATATAACTTTTTTTAAAAAACATATACTTCCTACATTTACCAGCTCGTTAGAATCTCTTAGAGAGTATAGATGTTATCGAATATTTTGAGGAAGTTATCAAAAACAAGCTTATTATCATGTCAGAAAATTCTATGCAATAAATTTTCTACGTCAGTGGTTAAAAACAGTGTGTTTACCGATATTTTAGAATATATAACAATGATATGATTAACTTATGAACTTTTTTGGCGGTAAATTCTTAGATACGCTTGAAAAATTCTTTAAATTGTGTAAAAACTACTTTTAGGTTATTTTAGTAGTGTGTAATTTCCTATGATAGTTACTCTAATTAAATGTAATCTTCGATAAAAAATATTAATATTATTTAATCTAAATATTATTCATGAAATTTAACTAATTAAAACTTCAGTTATGATTTTCTTAAATAAAAATAAAGATTTTTATTTTTATTTATTTATTTATTTATTTTATTAGAGATAACAAAATTTATAATTAAAATTGCAGATCAAAAAATTAAAGAAAAAAATATATATATATATATATGGTCTTTCAGCATCGTAGCTCAAGATTACGATTAATAACTTTACAAACGGCATATACTATTTTTGTACAATATGTAGGCTTTCTATTTTAATCCTTTATCAGAAATATAAAATGGTTGAATTTTTTTAAAATTATTATTGTTTTATTGGACTGTTTCAAGAATATACGTTGAACTGATATTTTCATTGAACTGTTTCGAAAATATTTGTTGAATTGACAGTTTTATTTGATTGCTTAGCGAATACACATTGAATAAAGTGCATTCGTCGACTAGAACTTGCCTCTTTCTTTACGAACTAATTCTCCACGTAAAAAAATCGATATTTCGGTAATATTACAAATGCTGATTTCGTATTTAAGAAATTTGAGATTTGTGAGGGATAATAAGTTCTAAAGCCCTTGTTCTTGAGAACTTAAAATATAACGAAAAAAGAAAAGGTGGTATAGTGCGAAGTAGAAGATTTTAGTCATATATTGGATAAGAAGCCACGAAACTGTTGGATAATTCGAACGCCCCAACTAGACTCACCTGTTTTTTAATGCATTTACTTTGTCACAATTTTGTGGTTTGCTTTTCTTCTTCTTCTTCTTCTTTTTTTTTTTTTTTTTTTTTAAGTTGTGTAATTTATTTTACTGTTTTTTCATACTTGTGATTGTTCTGTAGTTTTAATGCTTTCTACATTTTATTAGGGCTTTTATCCGCGCATGTGTTCAATGTGGTGTTTGGATGTAAGCATTTAGTAAGCGTTAATGGAAGATGAGTAAGGCACATTGTGCCACTAATTTTGCCATTAAGAATTTACCCACATGTATGATAGAAAAAGCATTGTTTTGGGGTCGAATTTTCGAAACTGAGTTTTTGTTACTTTAACACATTTTGAGGTTTCTTAAATTTGAAAATCAGGTTTTTGTGTCTGTCTGTTATAAGCATATCTCGAGAGCAGGTAGTACAGTGCAGCCACATATCCTAAAACTAGCAGTGAGAACGCGTCCAAAATGTTGGAGGGATGCCAGCTTGACCAACAGTTTGAAATTCAGAAAACATCCACTAATTCCGCTCTCTGTTATTGCTTATTTTCTCTGATGGCCGTATTCACCATTAACTTCAACTCCCGGTTCAACGCAAAAACTTAAAAAGCGTCTGAAGGCAGGGTACAGCTTTCCAGCAAAATTTGGCACGCTGTTTCTGCCATCTAGCGTTGAGGATTTCATATAATATTTGGTTGTTTATTTTCACCTAAAAAAAAAACTGAAAATGACTGTACCGCTAGATGGCAGAAACAACACGGCAAATTTTGCTGAAAATTTGCACCCTGCCTTTATACGCTTTTCAAATTTTCATCTTCAATCCGGAGTTGAAGTTATTGGTGAATAACAGCCTAACGGCCGTATTCACCATTAACTTCAACTCCCGGTTCAATGCAAAAACTTGAAAAGCATCTAAAGGCAGGGTGCAGCTTTCTAAAAACAATTGACCGGCTCCTTCTGCCATCTAGCGACGATGATTTCATATAATCTTTGATTGGTTATTTTTCGCTAAAAAATCTGAAAGTAACAATGCCGCTGATGACGCAAGCGACATATCAAATTTTGCCGAAAAGTTGTACCCTGAATTTATGCGCTTTTCAAGCTTTCGTGTTCAACTGGGAGCTGAAGTTAATGGTGAATACAGCTGTAAGTCAGATGACTGTCACCCCTTATTTTAGCATTGGACTCATTGAGGTAGCACTTGCGCAGATGCTTCCCTGGTTTTATGAAATGTGGTCGAAGAATAGCCGGAAGTCCAAACATGGTATTCTAAATCCATACCATATAGAGATACTATGCTAAACTTTTCGTTGAGATCAAGCAAATGGTCGTGTATGGGTGAAATTTATGGTAGCTACAGTTTAACATAAGTAGCCTACACTAAATAAAATGAAATGAACATATATCTTTTATATGCATAAAAGCATGTTTCTTTTAGAATTCAGGATGAAGATCATCCATCATTTGTTTGCAGGGCTACTCAAAACAACTAGAATATAGACTATAATTAGAAATTGCAGGAAAACTACCCAGGAAGGAAAGAAGTACTCAGAACTGTTTGTGATTTAAAACTCTTTCTAAATCTAGTTTTAATTTTTTCTAACCTAGGTTTATACTACAATACTTGTTGTATTATCCTTTAATTTTCAATCTGTCTTTATAGTATTGAAATGCAGTGTAAGAAAAAGTCGGTTGAGTGCAAAATAAAATAATAATAATTATTATTATTTTTTAATGTCTGTGATACAAATATGTAATGTGTTTTTGTGTAATTATATATAAATTATAACATTGTAGAAGTGTAGAAGGGTAAGATATTAAAAACATATAGTTTTCCTTTTAGCGTTCTGTTAAAAAAAAAAAAAAAAAAAAATCAAAATAGTTCAAAATATATTAAAGAAATTCTAATCTAAAAATTCACCATTATTATTTTTTTACTTCTTTAAAATAATGAAGATATTTTATGAGTATAATGAGTGTTTCAGAATTTTGTCAATACGAAGAAAAAAATATATACCGCCTTTATCTAGAACGAATAAGTAGTCATTTTCTGATTCCCTAAACTAAAAAGATTTCTGAATTACGCATAGAAGGTAGACAAATAAACTGGATAGACGAAATGATCGAGAATTTCTAGTCTACACTTTTCTAGGTGGTGAAACAATATTATGAAATATACACTGTTAAAAATGGTTTCTTAAAAATGAGCTAAATTGTCTCAAAATAGCTCCGAAACAATATATACTTAAATTTGAAAACACATGTACTCATTTTTGAATATATTCACTTGTCAAACATGGGGATCTAAATACTTTTTTCATCGCCATATCACGTGTAATAAATGAAAAAAAAAAAAAAAAACGATATATATATTCAATTCAATAAAAAGCAATTAAATTTTTGATTCAAAATTCCAATAACGTAACTACAGAGTGTCCTAAAAGTTCCAGTACTGACGCTGATGTATTTTTTATATACAAAACAACAAACCTTAAAACGATTATTTTTATGCTAATGATAAAAGGCACATTTAAAATAACGGAGGAAAAAATACAGAACTTACATTTATAATAAATGTTTAAAATGTCCACCCTTTTCTAGGAGGCAAAGCTGAACTCGTTTGCGCATGTGTTTAGAAACGCGTTTTAACATGATGGGAGTGACTTCTTGTACAGAAACCTGTACACACCTGCACAGAACCTGTATTACGAAATTGTCGAACGAGCTGATATAGCATATTTTTACTCGGTATTACATCATCTGGATATTTATATCGCCAAACATGTTTGCATCTTTCATACGATTTACTTTCAAAATAAGCTTCATACAGCGCAATTCTCTGAATGCGTGATAAAGTCATTTCACTATGAAGAACAAAATAACATAAAACTTTATTCTCACACAACTTGAGGGGGAAAAGAAACAAACGATAGAAATTAAAGAATTGGTGCAATAATAAGCAAACGATAAAATTTAATATTTAAAAAAATCATGGACACAATGAGTTGGAGTACTGGAACTTTTAGGACACACTATATAATACACATCTTAGGCATCTTGTCTAAAAACCTGTGGGAAAAAGTTACAATGAAAACGTGCAACTCAAAAGTGTTAATCGCATTTTTTCACACTTAACGAATTACACGTGTTCGTGTTATTTCCGTTCTGAAAAAAAAATTCCAGAAGTCTCTTCCTCGGATGTTCTAATTGTTTTGCGGCATTTTTCAACAATATTTAATCTTTTCTCACGGTATTTATTAAAACACAGAGGATTAAAAAATACATTTTTTTCAGCAGATTTATAACAATTTAAAAATCAGCTAACACATTCCACGGTCTGATTAAACAGTCTTTCCAACCGTGAACCAAAATCTTTCTTTATAGTGGTAAAAATAACGATATCATTTTCTTCGATATTTCATTTGACTTGATAGTGAAGTTTCTTATTGGTATACGTTGTTCATTTTTCCTAGTTTAAGAGATTCTAGTTTTTAATAGTTTTTAAATACGATTAATAAAAAGAAAGGTAAAAAACCTTTGTATAACTGATTCTGAGCATTATGTTATTAAGAGCTGTGACAGGTGTTGACGCTTGATAACAGTGAAAAAATGTAATGATATATAATTTATATTTTCTGCACATTGATGCCTGTCTACAATTACAGTCAGGAAAGTAATTATCTAATTTTAAAGAATACTTGTTGAGATAGAAACTTGTATAAAATTTTAAAAATTCTTGTTCCTGAATATTTCGCTTTCACATATTTTACGGTTTATATTTACATCTGTTTGCTCGTATTTATATGTTTTCTTTTGCTAAAATTAAAATGTATTTATTTATTATTTATTTGCTTAATGGAGACTATAAAAAAGAAAAAAAGTCTCTAAATGATATATATATATATATTAAACCTAATACACTATTAATATTGTTGAAAAATTAAATACTTTTAGTGTTCATAATATATATTTTTATAATTTTATTAGAAGAATTTAAATTTCAAATATTGTTTTTTAATTTAATTGAATGCCATGATTTCCCAACAACAACATACAAACAAAAATGTTTATAAATTAATAAATTAAAATAATGAAATTTATAAGTGTAACAAATTTAGACTTAGTCATATGTGCACATCATAATGAGATTAAGAGTTCATTTCTTAGTTCTTAACTGCGATTACATATAAGAAGAAAAATGATACTAAATCGTATTCTTCATATGTACTAAAAAATATTGTTAAACGCTTTTGGTATTTATAATATATACTTTTATGATTTTGAATACAGGAATTTTAATTTCAATATTGGTTCGTAAACAACTGAGAATCTCATATTATCACAACAGTAAAAACATACATACAGCATTTCCCCAAACATATAAAATATGAAAATGAAATTTATATAGATAGAGAAACCTTTTTACACTGCTAGAAAATTAATTAAATATCTTTTTATTTGTAATAATTTCAAAATTAAACAAGGAAGCAAATAAAATTGTCATAATCAATTACTTAAGGCGGCGGGCGACGTAATAAAACCTGTTCTAAAATGTGTTTTATAAATAATCAAATTGATGAGTGCTGAAAAAGAAAAAAATACATGCATTTTTTTTTTTTCTTCTTCTTTATTCCATACTATAAGTGTGCTTTTCACAGTGCCATATGAAACCGAACCTTCAGAGAGCTGAAATTTTAAGAAAAATCTTAATTTAGGCAAATAATTCTACAGATCAAGTAGTAAGAGTAAGTTTTAATTATTAAAACTTACATTGATTGTTTATACAGCTCTCTAATAGTTATTAATATTGGGTTGTTAAAAGCTTTTTATCAATGACTTTTTTTTTTTTTTTTAATTGTTTTTACATATTGGGAGAAATTTTTCAGCATAACACCTTTTCTGAGTAGGAAAGAGGTCTTTCAAACACTATTCCTAAAGTTTCCCGGTAAAAAATACCAATTTTAGCTGGATTTAATATTTTATTCTGAAATGTAAGGGAACTTGGCGCCTTTGCCAGTATCGTTCACTGAGAAAAAATTCTGTAACTGACATCTAGAATCTAAATTGTGGCTCTAGAAAAAATAGTTCCATGTCATCCTTATAAATTCTAGTCCCCTTTGAAAGCGAGTTCTAGAAACCCCTATTAAAATTCTAGAGCGTTTGCCAATATTCTCGAGGGCAAAGTTATTTAAAAATCTCTGCAAATAAATGAGAATACAAGAGGCGGGTTTCAGCAACTATAATCTTGATTTACTACCCAATTCTAGAAAATCAAGCGAGAATATAATACAAAAGATCGCAATACAACAGATTCAGAATATTGTTTCACCATCTAGAAATATGTAGACTAGAAATTCTCAATTATTTCGTCTATTCAGTTTATTGGTGTGCCTTATGCGCATAGCTCGGAAATCTATGTTTCTAGTTAAGGTATTTAGAAAATGACCACTTATTCAATCTAGATGAAGGCGGTATATATTTTTTTTTTCTCGGTGTTGAAGTATTTGTCATATAAAAGCTTATATTTCCATTTAATATTTATAAATTGAACTATATTAGGTTTGTGCAATAAAATATGTATTCAAGCAACATTTCTTATGGTTTTTGATACATTTTTTAGAGAGTTGGAACATTTAAATTGCGTTTTCTCAGTTTGTTCAGGAATTCATGATCTTCAAAATGCTTAAATTTCTAGATATTTAATGAAAGACTTAATATTTTTTCGGATCTTCAATAGGACTTAACTGAAAGAATTTGAAATGAATTTTGCAATATCTTCAAAAGAAAAAAAATTAAAAATAAAAATCTAGCAAAAAATCATATTTTTTTCAAATTTTTACATAGACATGTACTTTTTAATTTTCTTCTCAAAAACTAATCAATAAATTTCCAAACCCATCTCTAGTTCTTTTATGTAAGTTATATTAAGAATCCACAAAAATTATTAAGTGCTTTATTAATTACCTGTAGAAATTTAATCTTTTTGAAGGTCATCAATTCATGAAAAAATGCAAACGGAGAAAACACAATTTTAAGATTTCAAATCTGTGAAAAACATATAAAAAACTATACGAAACTGTTGCCTGAATATGCACATATGTGTGTTTGAAGGGGGTAAATTATTATAATTTCTATGGAGAAAATTTGGTACTGGAAAATACTGGTCTTATACAGAGGTGGCTCTTCAATAGAAGTGGATTTTTAGATAGGTTTTACTGCATTACCAAATTTAGGCTGAATCGTATGCGTGCATTATAACAATATTACAATTTTGCAGACAAAAATATTTCAGTTTTAAGGTTGAGTGGCCACCTGTTGCTACTGTTTAGGGTGACGCCATAAAAATAAAAAGAACTATCCTAGTGATCTGACTAATGCGGTAATTGCCGTGTAAATGTCTTAGCAACATGCTGAGTTTTGAACTCTACTGTAACTGCTGACATTTTTTTTTTTTTTTTTTTTAACATTTACTTGGAAAAGTCAGTTTAGTGCTTCCTTAAACTAATTAAAAGTGTTTTTGGGAAAAAACTTGATTGTTAAAGTTGAGGTTTTTTTCTGTTTCATGAGCTTCCGAATTTTCCTTTTGTCAGACAATTTCTCAAAAGATTAATTACGTATACTTAATTAAAATAATTGTTAAGGTTTGAGGTTGGGTTGGGTTATTACGTCACACTAGTGCTGCGCAATGGGCAATTGGCGACGGTCTGGGACTTACCCTATAGGTGGTCCGGAGACATACCATCACAATTTTGATCCTCCACGGAAGGGATGGTTCTCCCGCTTCGGTGACCCCCAGAGGTGTAATTTTGAGGGAACTTGGAGGACATTGCGGCTACGACAGATTTTACGTGCACCAGCCACCATTAGTGTACACGACGGTTTTTGTCCGGCTCGAGTACCGAACCTGTAATCTTCCAATTACGAGCCCGGCGCTCTACTGACTGGGCTACCGTGGCCCAAAAGATTTGAGGTACATAAATTTAAATTGCTTAGAAATATGTTTTTTTTCCTCTTTTAATAATATATTAGAATAGAATTTTGAAAATTTGTAATGAATTTTCATAACATTATTTAATCGTTTTTCGAGAAAATTTAATTCTCTCTTAACTTTTTGAAACAACAATGGCTTATTCCTCTGATTAAATATTCAAGGAAGACAAAAATAGGCCAGTTGGCAATTTGTATGACAGACCAAACAGCAATCCTTAAATAGGTTTTCAAAAAACATTTATAAAAAACTTCAATTCTCTAAAGATCATTGTATGTATGTTAAATTGGCATTATAATTCTCCAATCATTCGGAATAGGCTGATTATCTTGTTTATTTTATTTTTTCTTTGTTTTAGAAAATCGCTTACAATACGAGCAATATTTGATCTAGCATTATTGTTCATAAGAAGAAATTCAGAACATATCACATGTCCTTGAAAACAGACATAGGATAAAGGATAACACACATCACGATATATTTGTCCCATTGGACTATTGTTGATAAATAAGAGACTTGAATGCAAAATAGGAGATGTAAATTCCCGGATGTATCTTGTCAATAACGATCGCTAGTAATAGATGTTAGAAGTTCTTACACTGAAACCAGGCGTACTTCTTATTAATCAAATCATTTGAAATTGGTTTTTGCACATAAAAACTTAGATGTGCTTCAAAATTAGATATTCTAAGTTATTTTCCCTATATATTGACTTGCCTTTTTTGCTATCTTTGGAATTTCCCCAAATGTCTTTTTAAAACATGCCAAATGCAGTGGCTATTTTGGATTTTTCACTCTAACTTCGGCAATAGAAATAAAGGAACCATATATTTTTACTTCCATTACCCTACTACCGTAGGTAATGGAAGTATTGTATTCAGTCTGAAAATTCGATATCGGGTTTTCACCTGGTTTACACATTTTAAGGTCACCTGAGTCCAAAAAAGTGGTTTTTGGCAATTGGTCAGTGTGTATGTATGTATATGTGAGCGTGTGTGTGTATGTATGTATGTGGAGAATCTTCTGGCTATTATAGCTCAGAAACTAATAAAGATAGAACTACGAAACTTTAGAATTGAAATACGTCTGGTGTACAGATGAAATTTCCAAATTTTGGTGAAAATTGAAAAACCGGAAGTGAGACATGGGAAACCGGAAGTGGGACCGTAAGTCCGTATCTCAAAAACGGCTCTAACGATTTTCTTCAAACTTGCTATATAAACACACTATTAGATGTCCTTTCGAATGATATAGTTGGTTAGTTCAGGAAAATTAATATAAAATGTTTATAATGTGTGTAGTACTGGGTAATAGAAGTCGTGTGGCTGTTACACACCAGATTTTTATTAATATGTCGGTTCAGATAGCTGACATTGGACTGATTTCAATGTATTGGCAATTTTCATATTGCATGAAAATTGTGATTCAAATTTCAATTAATTGAACTAAAGTTTTTATTAATTATCAAAGAATTCGAATAGCATGATTATTTCCAGCACGGCAGAATAATCAATTACAACTGATGCCATTAATGAAATTTTAGAAAATCTAAGTTACGAAATCTAAGTCTTTCATTTATTTTGATGCTTTTTAGGGAGAATGACCAGACGTCCTCGAATTCCGAGGACAGTCCTCGAAAAATACCTTCCTCCCCAAAACATTCTAACATGTTTGGTGACGGCGGCTATAAACATATTAATGTTTTAATATAATAATTTATTATATGTACAAGAAATTAGTTAAAATGAATTATTTCGGGTACGCCATACACAAAAATTATTAAAATTTAAAAATTTAAAGCGATTTATTTATTTTGTCCTCGAAACTTGAGGAAGCCGTCATATTTGTCCTCAAATTCAATTTAAAAAATCAGGTCGCCTATTTTCATGGTGCATAAAATTATCTCTATGATAAAATTCTCATTGACAATGTAAAGGGTTAAAATATTAAAATGTGACTTCTTCATGATTTAGCTCTTTAGTTAAATAAGGAGATTTGTTTTTATAAAAATTATCATTTTTCAAATGTCTAATTTGAATTTTTCTAATAAACGTTTCTGCAGGAATATGTAGTATGTGTTATTTTTATTGAAAACTGACCTTTTAAATATTCAATTTATCATCTCTATGTATTTAATACTTAAAATCACACCATTTTAATTATTTTTCTACTACTTTGACCTTAAAGCTCTTTATTTTTTGTTAATATCAATACCGTAATATGGCCCGCTATATGTACGAATATATATTTGATTAACACTAGCAGCGCATGTTTAAAATATTAAAATGTGACTTCTTCTTGATTCAGCTCTTTTGTTAAGTAGGAGATTTGTTTTTTGTAAAAATTATCATTTTTCAAATGTCTAATTTGAATTTTTCTAATAAACTTTTCTGCAGGAATATGTAGTATGTGTTATTTTTATTCAAAACTGACCTTTTAATTATTGATTTTATTATCTCTATGTATTTAACACTTAAAATCACACCATTTTAATTATTTTTTAACTACTTTGACCTTAAAGCTTTTTTTTTTTTTTTTTTTTTTTTTTTTTGTTAACATCAATACCGTAATATGGCCCGCTATATACGAAAACATATTTGATTAACACTAGCAGCGCATGTTTATGTTTATCATCATTTTTATGTTTTATGTTTATTATCATTTTCCAAATGTCTAATTGGAATTTTTCTAATAAACTTTTCTGCAAGAATATGTAGTATGTAATATTTTTAGTGAAAACTGACCTTTTAAATATTCATTTTATTATCTCTGTGTATTTAATACTTAAAATCACACCATTTTAATTATTTTTCTACTACTTTGACCTTACAGCTCTTTATTTTTTCTTAATATCAATACCGTAATATGGCCCGCTATATACGAAAATATATTTGATTAACACTAGCAGCGCATGTTTATGCTTATGTCAGACTTTAAGCTGTTGTGTCATTATGATTTTGTAGAAGATTATACAGATTTTCTTAAAACCGGATTACATATGTAATTTGTGCCTGGAATATATTGACCCAAGCAACCTTGAACTGCTTTAACCTCTATGGATTTCCAGCCAAGCTCCCTTGGAGACGTTAACCGTTAAACGCTTCCGCTAAGTTTAGCGAAATATTTAGTGCTATATTTTCAAAATATCAGGCAGACTGGAAGGCATACTGCGTGTGGCAATTAAAGGATTACAGATGAACATTGTTGCTTTTTATTCAAGCAAATATTATGAACTTCTTTATTTGTCTGAAACCTTAAATGTTCAAATTAAAATAATATATAAATACACGTGTTAAATTTGTTATTTCACCTGTAAAAGAATATTTTAAAAATTTCGTGTTATTTAGCTACTGTTTGTCCTGCAACACACACACACACACACATATATATATCTAATTTTTCAGTATGTTATGCATTCATTTCAGTTGAACTGAAAATATGTAATATGTAATTCAAACCTTTCCTCTAGGAAATTTGAATGTTATGTCTTTGTGCACTAGTTATGTAATCCAGAAATTGTTAAGAAATATATTTTAATTTCATTAATTTGATGACAACTTCCTATTCTCCATGTTGTGTTGAAAGCTTTACATGTGGTTACTCTGATTTTTTCTAATTTTCTCTCTGGTTTCCTTGATGATTTCATTTTAATATTTTATTTCATTTCTCATTCAAAATGGTTTTGCTGCTCGATTGGGGCATGAACAATATATATTTGCTATTATTAGCTATATTGTTTTACGAAATCATTGCAGCTTTTACAGCTTTATGAAGTACATGCTCGCTCCCTGATGAGATTTTACTTCTATTTTTAAACATTTTTTATTCCAGTCATTCCAATTATTAATCCAACTTTTTATTCCAATTATTATTTCTGAGGTCTTTTATTTTCTCCGTCATTATGTTTAATGGTCCCTTTTTATTCAAGTGGGCGTAGGTAATTTAAATTGTTTTTGTCTCTTATTGGATCTTAACATGTATCGCAACATTTCTGTAATAGTTTTAGCAATGTGTTACAATCAGTTTTATTTTTGTTGTGTTAGTTTTGACATGTATCTATTAAATGCTAAAATATTAAGGTTAAATTTTTATTAAGATATCTAACACACACACACACACACACACACACACACACACACACACATATATATATATATATATATATATATATATATATATATATGTATATGTATATATATACAATAAAACACCGTTTATAGTCTATCGTTTATGTTTTTTAATATATACGTCATTTTAGCGAAGACCAGATTCATTATTATTCATTTTAATGCAAAAAAAAAAAAAAAAAAAAAAAAAAAAAATTCGATTGTAGCCGCGCAATATCGGTTATATACGTCTTTTCCACTCTTCTGAAATTTGCAAAATTTCTCCACGATCATTATTTTTATCATTCTAAATAACAATTTTGATGAGTATGTGAACTTTGATACTGATATCATGACTTCAGAATTATTCACAATCGTTGAACACTAATTGAAAATAAATTGTCTGAGGCTAATTTATGTGATGATGATGTAGAACATCAAGAAGTTATTTCACTGTCCTTTAGAGACACAATGGACTGTAATGAAAAACTTCGAACTTATTTTATTTGTAAAAATACAAGTGAAAAAATATTTAAAGAAATCCAACTCACTTTAATTCACAATGCAGTTCTTAATACTCATAGACAATCAGCGCGTCAGGCGAGTATTAATTTTTTTTTTTTTTTTTTTTTTTTTAAATAGGATTAAGTAACTACCAGTATGGGCATAAATCTTATTTCACTTATTATTAAAAATACGCATTATACATATAATTAATACTCAGTATTTATTCATATATTATTCAAGATGTGTAATACAACACCAAAGATATGATATAGATAACTAATACTCACGACATGCCCTAATGGTATGATTTTTCTCACTTTTCGTAATAAATAGTTAATTTAAATCATTTTAATTGAATTATTATCTTCAAATGTGTATTCTATTATAAAGTAATATGATAGTTACTATCTTAAACTTTATTTATTAGTATTTTAACATATATTTTACTTCAGTAACATGAAATATGTTCTTTTATCTTTTTTAATTTCGATTATATGTCTTTTATTTATACGACCGACCCTCGAAAAGCATATAAACGGTGCTTTACAGTATAAAACATACATAAAAACCGCTGTTAGAGGTAAACTCATTCATAATCTCCGTGGAAGCTGGAGAAATTGCATGGTTACAGTTCCGTGAATAATTAATTAGAGTATATCTATATATATACATACACAGGATCACGAAAACTGCGAAAAAAAAAAAGAGGGGGGCTAAATGTACTATGATGACTTATTTAAACACATGATTTTGTATTTCTAAAATCCTGAAAAAGAAATGCCTTTTCTTCAAATGGAAAAAAAAAAAAGAAAAAGAAAGAAAAGAAGGAAAAGAAAAAGAAAAAAAGGAAAAGAAAGAAGAAAAGAAAGAAAAAACAGAAAAAAGAAATATTGTCAAAATGTTTTTTGACAATGTGTGTTTGGAAGTAAGACCATTTAACTACACGTGGATCCTAAACTAAGGGCAGTGTGTCTAATAACTTTATTCTAATATAATAGTTCTTAGAATTTCCTCTATAAATTGTTTCAAAAGAACTTTTTATTCTATTTCAAAGCTGCAAACTTTTAACTATTTTACAAAGCATTGTTTATATAACCGTAAGTAATGCTCAAGTATTTAATAAATGACAGTTCTTGTTCCGTCACCAAAACATTTGTATTAATTCAAACGCTTTCTGAAATTTTTTTTAAATTATTGTTTTATTTTCCTTTATTTTTCTTCCGATGCTTAGTCGGATTTACATTTATTCGAAATAGTGCACCTTTTAATGAAACTGGTTAAAAGATTTTCGTTATGGTGGAAAATGCATTGTCAGAGATGAATTTTTCTAGTCGAATCGCTTTGCTTGCTTAACTCAGATTTAAAATATTGCCCTTAAGGTCTATATAAAGCAAACAAAAATATATTTATTTCTCTCGGTTAAGTAGATGATTAATGTTTTAAACTTTTCATTATCAAGAAAGAAAAATACAACCTTAATTTAGTAGCAAAAGCTGCTTAAGTTTAGTTTGGTAAACTATTCATTTTTATCTCTTTTCGTCAAGAGAAGTCACGTATAAAGAGAGTCGTTTTTGCAAACTCCTGTTTAGGAAAATAAAAATAAAAGTAAAAGTAAAGAAAGAAAGAAAGAAAAGAAATATGTGTGATATGAGATTTTTAACTCTTAAATATTTGTATAATAATAATAGTAAAATAATAATAATATTTTGAACTGATGTGCAGGTATCGGGATTGGTCACAATTTACTCGAACTTTAACAAAAAAAATTCTGTATATGTTTGTTCCTCCATCATACTTTTTGTTTTTACCATATTCATAAAGCGGCGAAATACACACGGCGCTAAGTACGTTATTTTCAATCATATGGATAAATTGATTTAACAGCTTAAAAAAAAAAAAAAAAGCTGGACTTTAAAACAATAGTAACATTTTCTCTAAATCAATTTACAATCAATTTTGTTTGTTTTGTTTCTCTAAATTGAAATTTTGCTTATTTTACAAATTGCTACAATAATAAACCCGGTCAAACATTTTTTTTTTTTTTTTTTTTTGGTTTCCAGATAAATTTCATTTTGTTGCATATTGATATAGAAAATTTTGTTACTGCGCACGTCAAAGTACATGCCTATTTGTTGCTATAGCTGATGATATTTCATAATTTTCCAATTTTGTATTGCGAGCTGGTAAGAAAATGTACGTGGCTAGTAATATTTACAGTAAATTCCCCACCCATCCTGGTGTGTAAATTTTAAACAGTGGTCTTCTTAAATTATTATTCTTCATTTAAAACCCTCCTTTATCATACACAGACCGGAGGACATTCCATCCAGAAATAGGCTAGATCTTTCGCGAAGACAATCTGTCTTAATCCAAACACTAACTAGTTTTTTTTTTTTTTTTTTTTTTTTTTTTAAACCATTATTTATTTAATAATTGTGTATAAAAGTTGATATTATTCATCAAATAGTTATCGTTATTAATTTTATTTATGAGTATAAAAACGGTCGGATTTGCAAACTTATGATCATTGAAATGTAGCCAGTAATATTTGCATGTAGGTTAACACGATGTAAAAATTATATTATAAGTGGAAATATCTTAAAACTTTAATGAAACAGTATTAAAAACGATTAAAAGTTTATTTTATTTTATTTATTTAATTTGTATGTGATCTAAGAGCTTTTTATCGCTCTTAGCTTTGGTAAAAAGTTGATTTAATTTAAAATTATATTAAGTAAGTTAGGTTATAAACATTAGTCCTCTTAATAAGCTATATTCAAGTATGTAACATAAAGTAACATTTTATTATTAAATATTGTCATATTTATTAAAACTTGTATAGTTTTATCCAAGGGCTTTAATAGGTACGCTCTCATTTGTGACAATGACGCAGTAAATATGTATATACAGAGGCTGTTCGCACATTTTTTAGACGATTTTGATGGAGTGTACTGAAACAATTTCACTCATATTTCGAGTTTTATTTGTTCAGTTTGATAGCCCTTGTTCTTAACTAACATTCTACATCATAATTTCTATGATAATAATGCTTTTTATAATATCGGAAGAGGTGTATTTTTCTACTCCTCTTGAACGGCTTTCCAGAGTCCACAAAGCGTTGTATATTGGTATAGAAAATTTATTTTATTTTCATAGTAATTATGCATAGTAATATACATAGTCATATACATAGTAATTATATGAGCATAACGTAGAAAACATATATTTTTTTCTTTTTTAAGGAGATTTGTGACTTTCTTCAAGTTGAATAATTTTAAGTATATCAAGAATTGTATTTATATTTATTTATTAAATTTTGTTACTGACATCCTGGCACATAAGTTCATTGACATTATATCTACATTCAGTTAGATGACATATTTTATTACGTAAAGACAATTTGATATCGAAAAAATGTTTAAATTTAACAACAAATGTAAGTCAATGTCTTAGTTATTTCAATAAAACGTACGTGATGACTTTAAATAATGCTAATTATTATTATTATTTTAAACGTGGAATATTTTGCAAAAAACATTTCATAACAGCATAAAAGTTTTTAAGTGAATTTAATCCTATTAGTATTATATTTGTCGTTGCTAAACTTGTTTTACTCGCTTTTTTATCATCAGTTAAATGTCACTTTGGAATACAAATATTTCCACTTGAAATATATTAGAAGGTAAACCCCAACTCAACTCACGTTGTTAAAAATAAAGTTTTTTATAATGATAAATATCTCGCGCTTCTGTATGCAGTATGGAACGTGAAAAAGACATAATTGTGTCAGAGGATAAAATTCGAGCAATGGATTCTCCAAATGTTCCTATCTTGTTTAGGCAGTCCATTTTACTACCGCATCACATACCGTTCGGAGATTGTTAGGTTGACTTTGCTTACCTGTTTTTTTGTCAGATTGCTCTTCATTCATTTGTAAGTCTACCGCCTGATGGTGCAATTAAAAAAGTGTATTTTGGCTCATCAACTAATGATCGAATAAGTTATACCTCGTTGAATTTAAGTGAGTTTTGCTAGTCTTCGATAGCGTACAGTCATGTCAGTCAAAAGTCAGCCGTTTTTCAAGAAAATTAAACAGGTGTTCAATCTGCCAACAATGTTACTGTGAGTATTTCTTTATTGTATTTGTTTGTACCGTTTTTCATAACGCAGCTTTTAATGTTAGCATCGTATCATTCTAGTCACAATAAATGCGTTTTAAATGTTATGGTTTTGAATTCATTAGGTTTTATGTAATTTATTAAAATATTCAAAGCATTGTGATAAATTTAATTTACTGAAATATTTAAATCTGGAAATTCTTGTTCATGTTAAAGGGTTGAAATTTGAAATTAACTATTTTTGTTTTATATTCTATTCCTTCTCAAATCAAGTACTTTCATGAAATCTATCCTTTTTTATACATATGTGTTTTTAAATGATAAAAAGGGATTTTTGAGATGAAAAGTCGTCTTTTATGAGAAAAAAACACTATCTACCAATAAGTATTTAGACACTTTCAAATTTAGACGTTTTGTCAAATATCTGGAAAAATTCTTTAGGAATCATCTTGAAACTTTGGTAGTGTAAAGAACATTTTACACTTCATATATTTCAGCAAAAGTTGTGTCCTGAAGAGGAAAAGGGGACAAGTGTAAAATGAAACAAAAATCAAAATGTTTTGCATCACCCTGTAAAAAGTAATGGTTTCAATGCGTTTTGGCTGTAGTATATGTTTATGAGGCTACTACATATATTCATGGAGATACAACTTTTTTTTTTTTTTTTTTTTTTTTTAAGAATTTCAAAAAAAATTTCCGCTTCTTAAATTATAAAACGCAGGGTAAGAAAATTAAAAAAATAAAGAAAGAAATTTAAAAAAAAAATGTCTGCTTAATTTAATAGCCAAAAGTATTAAACCCCCAAATAAATATCATGTAAAGTAAAAAAGTTATGAGAGATAAAATGAACAGAATTTCAGTGTTTCTCAAAAAAAAAAAAAAAAAAAAAGGTAAGATTATAGGATTTTGTATCAATATTTATTTCCAATCACCGAACACTGTATTACCATTAAGCATTGACTAATCAAAATAAAGATGTGACTAAAACTCTTATAGTTTAGCTTTTATTTTGAGAGAACTCTGAAATTCTGTTCATTCTATCTCTCATAACTTTTTTACTTTACATGATATTTTTTTAGGGTTTTCATATAAGTTGCTCAATAATTTTGGTAATTAAATTATGCAAATGAAACTTTTTAAAAGCTAGAGCATGCGTAATTAAAATATATTTAGTAAAAATACTCATATTTTGTAAAGTATTTAATAATTTGGCATTCTGATTGCAGTATGGTGTGTCTAATGTAGTATGCCAAATTTTCTGAAATCGACTTGGCATTGGATCTAATACCGTACGTGTTATAATTAAAAAGGGTGGATTTTTTTTTTTTTTTTTTTTTTTTTAATATGTTATATCCTCATGAATGTATGTGGTAGCTTTATAAAATATTTTATAAAGATAATGAGAAAAATCTTCTTAATCACATACTATAGTCAAAACGCATTAAAAGCATTATACTTTTTACAGGGTAATCCGAAACATTTCGACTTTTGTTTATTTTTTTACTGATCCCCCTTTCCTCTTCAGGACACAACTTTTGCTGAAATATATGAAGTATAACATGTTCTTTACACTGCCGAAGTTTCAAGCTAATTTCTATAGATGTTTTTCTAGATATTTGACATATTGTCTAAATTCGAAAATGTCCAAATACTTATTAGCAGATAGTGTACAACAAATACGAGGGCTGCTATTTATATTTCTGGCCTTGGCAACAGTAAGTGTTGCTAGGCGACCGCAGACGATTTTAATCGAAACTTTGATATTTTTAAACGTAAATTCAGCAGACGATTTACCATTATAGCTTTATTTGTGTTGTTGACAGTAAATTGAAAAGTTCTTCTCTTTCAAAAAATGGAATTGAATCGTGAAAATTTTCGTGCGATTATTTTTCGTAACTTTCGACGTGGATTGTCAAGACAAGAGTGCTTCGATGAACTTAATTCTTTATACAGCGATAAAGCGCCATCCTACAGCACTGTAAAAAATTGGTATAACGAATTTAATCGTGGTCGATGTTCGATCCAGGACGAATCCCGTGCAGGTCGTCCAAAATCCGTTGTTGTGCCAGAAAAGATCGATGCTGTGCGTGAACTGATAAAGCAAGATCGTCATGTGACATACCGTGAGATTGAGGCGTCTTTGGACATTAGTATGACTAGCATCAATAAAATATTGCATGAACATTTGAGCGTAAAAAAAATTTGTTCGCGTTGGATCTCGCATAATCTGACAAACGCTCAAAAAAAGGCTCGTGTCGATTGGTGCAAGGAAATGTTGGAAAAATACGTTCAAGGTACATCAAAGGCTGTGTATAACATCTACACAGGTGACGAATCATGGATCTATGCATATGAGCCGGAAACAAAACAGCAATCAACTGTATGGGTCTTCCAAGGAGAGGCAAAACCAACAAAAGTTGTTCGATGAAGAAGCACATCGAAACAAATGATTGCCTGTTTCTTCGGCATTAACGGTCATGTGGCAACAGTGGCGTTAGAGCAACGCAGGACGGTCAATTCTGAATGGTACACGACCATTTGTTTGCCATAAGTCATCGGAGAAATTCGAAAAAAGCAGAAGAACAGGCGAATCATTCTTCATCATGACAATGCGAGCTCTCACACATCGACTCAAACAAATGCATTTCTGACTGAGCGAAAGATCGAACTGATGGGTCATCCGCCGTACAGCCCTGATTTGGCACCCAATGACTTCTTCTTATTCCCACACATCAAAAATAAATTACGTGGACAACGATTTTCGACCCCCGAAGAAGCGGTTGATGCATTCAAATCGCATGTTTTGGAGTTACCTCAATCGGACTGGAAAAAGTGCTTTGAAAATTGGTTCAAACGCATGCAAAAGTGTATTGATCATCATGGAGAATATTTTGAAAAACAATAAAACCAATTTCGATCCTACATATTTGTTTTTTCATTATTAGGCCAGAAATATAAATAGCAACCCTCGTAATTGCTCAATTTCAAAATTCTCCAAGCTAAAGCTAAGTTATTTTAAAGTTATTTTATTTATTTATTTATTTATTTTAAACTGAGTATCTTTTTTTTTTATTTTTTAAATGTAATAATGTAATTGAACATACCTGTGCGTTGATTTTTTTTTTTTTTTTTTTAATCTTAATTACAGCATCGATTACAATCAAAAACTAGAAATCTTCATGAAATTTTGTTAAGCGACTGAATACCAGAATTCGTAATAAATGTAATGACTTCTTGATTTGAAAATAAATAGCGTTTTCTTTTCCAAAAAAAAAAAAAAAAATATTTTGATGAAATTCTGGCAAAAGCAGAATTTAGTTTAGGACGGAGGACTATTAGTTTTTTTTTTTTTTTTTTTTTTCAAATTATAACATCGCTTTCAAATTATTCAATTATATTTTCGATAAATGTCCAACTATCGAAAAATGACACCGCAAAAATCCCAGACTGAGTCCTAAAAAAAAAAAAAAGAAAAAAAAAAAAGTATGAATGCTATATATTTACAATAAAACAGTTATTTTATTCGTAAGGGGCGTTTACTATCAAAGTTTCACATATACTGCATTTCTAATAAATTTAACAAATCATAGGAACATTGCCCTTTAGCATAAAAAATTACAATGCATTTACCAAGAACAATATGATAGCACTATTTACATCTTACTGGAAAATTTTTCAGAGTATGATTAAATAATAATAATAAAAAAAAAGATGTCAGCGAGACGTTAGGATTTTTTTTTCCCCTCTTTTAGCCGTTTAAATGAACAGAAAAGAAATCCATTGCTAAACGTATGTAAAGTAAATTTTTATGTGTAATTGTGTCTTGTATATATATTTTTTATTTTTTTTGTCAAAACTACAATATATGTTTTTGAATCTCGCGTATTATGGTGGCATTACATCATCTGTTTTCTTCCATTCTACAATCATAAGAAATCTCTCTCTCTCTCTCTCTCTCTCTCTCTCTCTCTCTCTCTCTCTCTCTCTCTCTTTCTCTCTTTTTTTTCATTTCTTTTCTTTTTTCTAATTATTTTTGCGATATTTCATTTCTTCCTATGCAATATTTAAAAAGGATTCCATTGTATATACATATATATATTTATATATGTACATTTCGACTTTGTAATGGCGAAAATTCAGGAAGGAAAAACTTTAACCCTTTGCCAGCCCTAACGCTCTAAATAGTGTTGCCAAATTTCAGGACTATTTTATTTAATTATCACTAGTAATTTTGAGAAGTGATGTTTGATATACATAATGGACGAAGAATCTTCGAAATGATTAGGGAACCGTTACAGTTAAAAGTTAGTGGGGGATATTGAATTAAAAAAAACTTGAATTTGTCAACACTGACCAGAGAAGTAAATTTAATTAGGACCCTCAAAGGGTTAATTAGCAAGGTATCAGTAAATACTATGCAAATTAAGTAATTTTGAAAAAAAATTAAATAAAGAAAAAATAACTTTAAAAGTAAAAAAAAAAAAAAAAACTGCTATATTTTTGCAAGGGCAGTTACAGAAGGAGGGTAAAATATAGTAAGTTTCTTTTCTTTTTTTTCTTTCTCCCCCCCCACCCCCCACCAACCCATCTGTATGGATTTTGTTCTTTTTAGTGTTATTTCAGTTTCATTTGTATTGATTTTGCCTTTCTTCCACATAATTTTCGGTTTTTATATCTTCTCATACCAAATGTATATGTATATTGTATTAATCCGTATATTATTAAAATTAAAAAAAAAAAAATCTTTTAATCGCAAGTACTACGACAATTAAATTAAATAACCCGTTACTACGACAATTAAATTGAATAACCCGTTACCCTTTTTTATTGCGAATTCAAAAGTACAAAACTAGTGGATCTGCAGATCAGGAGCCTCAACGTCCTATTTGCACCAGACATTTTTCAATAGGTCATTTTTATTTATTTCTTATTATATAATAGTATATATTGATTCGATCGACTTATTACCATAATCAGATACATTCCTGAGGGGGGCTGCCGCCCCCCTCAACCCCCCGCTCTATGTCTCTTTCTATACCTATTTGTATATCATATAAAGTGTTACGGAATTGTAAATAATTGCATTTATTTTTGTATAAATTTTTTCAAAGAGGCTTAGTAAGTCGATAAAATGCTAATTTTGTGCATTTCTAGTCGTTCTAGCGTTAAAATAGCCTAATTTTCCTTTAAAAACGAATTGAAAAGCTCCAATAAGGGAAGAAATGGATTTGGCGACTGTTTCCCTCCTTGGCGATTTTTTTGGCGACCTTGGCGAGAAAGTCCTTATTAAGGATATACCAAATATGGAAGCTCTAATCTCATTGGCTGATGAGATACGATAATTTTCCAGAACAGTCTGTGTTCGATATAATAGTATAAAAGTAGCATTTTTTTAGCCAAGGCTTCCAATCTCAGATCTGTGTCGGTTTCGTCAAATGCTTGCTTTGCTTTGAGCCTCTTTGAATGAGACTAGCTTTATGTGTTATTGCTAAACAGTTTGTACTGTTGTTTTGCTATTAACGGCTGTTGTTTAAGCTATGTTTACTGGTTGAATTGAAGCTGATACTTTGTTTATAGACCTGTATTCTTCTGGAACTTTCTGCAAGTTTCGCCTTTCATTCTCGGACAACTTACAAACCCCCAAGTACGCAACAATATGCATTCTTATTAAACGACGGTCTTGTATTATTTCCCGGAAATTCATGAATACCGAATTTCACACACAAATAAAAAAATGACATAGCATATCGGAAATATTTTGCGTAACCTTTAAACTAATTATCAATTCTATGCCCACAATTTTCAACATGAAAACAGGCGTTTAAAATTCTAATAAAATTTCATTATATTTGATGGGGTGTAACCATGTTAAAATACACTTTTAAGAAATACCGACTATACACCATAAAAGTACGAAATTCCTTTATGTATCCCGGAAAAGTAGCCACAGTCATTATAAACGCCAATAATAAGAATAAATCTAATTAATTATAACTCATTAATCTTTCAAACTAATTTGACATCATTTGGATGATTATAGTACATACTCGGAATTATTTTGTGTGGTCCCATAAATTATTTAGTCTATACATAACCGTTTTTTAGAGTAAACATGATTTTAAGCATCTTTATAATGTATGTTAACTTTATTAAGTTCAATTCAGCATAAACGCATTAAAGTGCGCGCTTAAATTAAAAATTCGTCCAGAGGCTCTTATGTTACGAAATTCTTTCGTGTGTCTTTGTAAACGAACCATAAACATTGTATACACCAGTAAAAACTATTCAGCTTATTTTGCGTTTAAAATTAATAATTGTTCTAAATTTAACATCGTTTGGATGACTAAGTGACATTGTCAGAACACTTTTGTAAGGTCCTGTACATTAATTAGAAAGCTTAAGAGCACATATTTTCTTCAAGCAACATAAGTTTAAGCATCTTACTCACGTACTCTAGTTTCATTTTCTTCATTGCAAAGTAATGATATTAAAATGTGTTTAAAAGAAATTCACCCAATACGCCGTAATGTTAAGAATTTTTGCGTGTCCCTGTACACAGTTTATAAAAAATATAGCAATGAAAATTATACAACTACTTATATGGAAAGCTGGAATGTGTGCGCTAATTTGCAAGTCAATCGAAAGATTTTTGCGGCCGCTATTGCGGTACATACAAATTCTTCCCATAGGCCGTAAGGATAAGAAAAATTTTGGCGTGTCCCTGTACACGAACAACAAAGGGAATACACACCTAACACTATACAGCTAATTCCGTTGGGCTCGTGAATATGTGTACCAAATTGCAAGTCTATAGCGTTATTTTTGGGGCTGCTATCGCGGTACATACAAATTCTTCCCATAGGCCGTAATGATAAAAAAAAAACTTTGGCGTGTCCCTGTACACGAACTACAAATGGAATGCACACCCAAAACTATACAGCTAATTTCGTGGGGATCATGAACATGTGTACAAAGTTTCAAGTCAATAGCGTGGTTTTTACGGCCGCTATCGCACGACAGACAGACAGACAGACGGACGGACCGACGGAACCCAAAATCCTTTTGAGTCTCAACAGAGGGCCTCCACTGACGTTTCGGCAAAAATTGAAGTCAATAGCTTGATTTTTGCGGCGGCTATCGCAGTACATACAGATTCTCCCCATAGGCCGTAATGATAGAAAATCTTTGGCGTGTCCCTGTACACGAACTACAAATGGAATACACACCTAAAACTATACAGCTGATTCCATTGGGCTTATGAACATGTGTACCAAAATGCAAGTCGAAAGCGTGATTTTTGTGGCTGCTATCGCGGTACATACAAATTCCTCCCATAGGCCGTAATGATAAGAAAAACTTTGCCGTGTCCCTGTACACGAATTACAATTGGAATACACACCCAAAACTATACAGCTGATTTCGTGGGGCACATGAACACGTGTACCAAATTGCAAGTCAATAGCTCTATTTTTGTGGCCGCTATCGCGATACATAAAAATTCCTCCCATAGGCCGTAATGATAAGAAAAACTTTGGCGTGTCCCTGTATACGAACTACAAATGGTGTACATACCAAAAACTATACAGCTGATTTCGTGGCGCTCATGAACACGTGTACCAAATTTCAAGTCAATAGCGCTATTTTTGCGGCCGCTATCGCGCGACAAACAGACAGACAGACACAGCCCAAAACCGTTTTGAGTCTCAACAGAGGGCCTCCACTGACGTTTCGGCAAATATGATTACAAAAAATTACATGCTTTTGATTAGCATAAATTTAAATCTTTGTATTTTAAATTTTCATTGTTATTATCTGAGACTTTTGAATTGTTAATTTCATATGTGTATGTGTGCGTAAATATATTTTATGCCATTACTATATTTTTCTAAGAAATTAGTCTAAGATTTGCTTTTAACCTTTTAATGTTTTGTTCCGTCAACAGTTCAAATCTTCTTTGAAGTTTAAGTGAGTAAATCTCCATGAAGTTGATTATATGTCTAGACAGACTTTCTTAGAAATCATATTCTAAAACCAAAATCAATGGATTTTTTTTTAAATCCGAAGAATTTTCTCTTATCTAGTCAACAATAAGATAATCTCTTCATTTTCCATTTTATTTTTTATTTTTATTTTTTCATTTCATTTTTATTTTATTGAAAATATTTCTTGAAAGGATCAATAATCTTGAGACAATTGGCATGCTTCATTTTTAACTCTTTCCAACAAAGTTGTAAAATATTTATGATTTCGGTTCGTCTGTCTGTCCGTCTGTCCCTCTCTAACTCCCATAAATACTCATGGAATTGTTCGAAACTGATAAACGTTATTCAGATTCATTATGGGATGTACTCAATCGAAAATGCCGTAAATACAAATATTAGTTTATATACAGAGATACCCAAAATAATTCTAAAACATTTAGTTCAAGGAGACCTATTTCCATAAACCTTATTTAAAGCTTTTTTTTGCACAAATGATAACGAATGACATTTATTATTCACATACACGCAAAAAAAAAAAAAAAAAAAAAAAAAAAAACATTTCCTATAGAATATAAGTATGATTATCATTAAGATTTACAAAGCCACACAAAAATATTCAGATAAATTAAGGGCTATGATTGAAAATTCCTGCAATACTATTTTAGTTTATATTAAGCGTTTCTGAAACTTTCCAACAATGTTTAAATGCGATTATGATTTGATTTAGTCTATTTGTCAGTCTTTATATACGTCTGACTGTCAGTCTGTCTATCTATCTCTCTGTCTGACTCTAGCGCCCGTAAATGTTTTCAGAATTTTTTCAAAATGATATGTGGTATTCAAGTTCACTACGGCATGTCCCCTATTTAAAACTGTATAAATATCACAATTGGTTTATGTAAAAAGATACCCAAAAGTATGCCATTATATCGCGTTCTCTGAAAGGCTATTAAATAAATAAATAAATAAATATATATATATAAAACTTTGTGCTGCACAATTAATAGTGAAACTGACATTTATTATCCATTTGCTGTGGTACGTTTAGCATTAAGATTTTCAAAGCTATACTAAATTATTCAGATACATTAAGGCTACAGTTAAAAATTGCATTTACGTCTTTTTTTTTTTTTTATGTTTGATAACAATTTCATATAATGTCTAAAAGTGATCCTGAATTCAATTAATCTACTTGTCTATCTTTCTGCCGTCAAGCCTGTACGCTGTGTGGTCACGTAGACAAGGTATTTTGAAAATTAAATAATCAAACAAGTGCGTACAGTTGGAGAATGTTAATAATTTGTGCGTACGGCATTTTTTCTTTCTTTCTTTTCTTTTCTTTTCTTTTTTTTTTTTTTTTTTTTTTTTTTTTTTGCTATCGTTTAACGTATTGCGTGAGAATACAGTAAATGATTTCATTTCTCGTACATTATACATATTTTTAAAATTATTAGTATTAAGTTGTAAAAAGGCTTTTAATCTTAAAAACATTTTAACGAAATTATTTATTTCGATATTTAGTATAATCTTAAAGTCTCTTTGAATACCTTATCCTGAATTGTTCTTATACTTGTTAAATACTTGTAAACTTTTAGTGAAATTATTTATTGTTGTATAATTATAATATTAGATTCACATAATAAGTGAAACGTTAATTTTTTTAATAGGCAGAAATTTGCAATGCAGAACATAATAATAATAATAATAAACACTTGGATACCAAACAATAAGTTTAAAAAATTGAAAATTAATGAATGAATCTATATTTGAGTTAATTGTTTGTGATTGTTAGCTCTATTTTTAAGACATATACTCAAGTTTCACAGAAATTCTTAAATAATTTTCTTACATTGGATTAACCTATCCCCAATCATTCTTTCGCTTTTTAAATCCATACATAGGTGTCAAGTTATTACAGATTGTCCGTAATCTTACATCACATTTTTTTCATGGACATTTTTTAATAATTATATGCGATTAAATAAGACGAAGATTATTATTCGTAAACAGTGGTACGTAGTTTACTAACAGTTTTTAATAATAGCCTAAAACCAATTTTATCGATTAATCAAAACTTGTTACATTTGAACTTGACTGTATCGAATGATTTATAATGCATAAATATGTATTAAAAAAAAATGTACTTGAAGGAAATTTGAAGGACAGTATGATATATTAAACAAATGTGTAATTTTATCACTTATAATTTGGAAGAAAAAAAAAGGATGATATCCATAAATTTATTTTTTATTTTAATTTCAATCCCAAACTTCTGATAATATAATAATTTCAATCATATACTCAGAAAATTTGGTAGGAAACAAATGAAATAATTATATAAATAATTACTTAAAAATAAAAATAAATGTATAAAATGATTTTTTCCATTCCGAATGATTATCTATTATAAGACATATAAGCTCAACATTAATTAATTTTATCCATGTAGAAAGCTTTTCTAAGCCTTTTGTTCACAAATCATCAGAGATATCTATCTCGGAAATTAAAACCTAAATGTCAAATCTGGATAACAAACAATTCCTGAATGACAGTTATTCGATAGATAACATTCAATCCACTTTAATTCTCTAACTATGTCAAAAATTTCTTTTATCATGTCTGAATATTAAACAAGGAATTGAAATATGTAAAAGAAAATAAAGGGGGAAATGTTAAATGAGAAAAACATAGTTAGTGAACTTAACATTTTCTTCCTAATTTTTGTAATCGCAGATTTGCCAACATTTATCTACACAGTAAAACAAGTCTATAGAAAAACAGAAACTTTCTGTAACATTCCTACCAAAAATTTCTGTTTTCTAAAACTACAGAAATTTACGATAAAATTACATCTCAATTTGTCGAACAGCAAAATTTTTTCTGCTGCCGAATAAAATCTGTAATAATCAGATAAAGTCTGTAACAACCACACAAAATTTGCGTACAGATTTTTTTTTTTTTTTTTCTCTGGTGAGTAAACATCTTTTCTGTATTGCATACGGGAAACTTTGTATCAAAGCAGGTTTGGGAAGTGCCAAGTAAAAACAGTAGATGTTTCGAGGCTATGGGGGTAAAATCTTCTCCTATTGTGTAGTGGACGCTGGTCAACACCGACTCTCGAACCAGTGTTGCCCTAGTTCGATCTTGCCTGGTCGAACTGACGAATTTTATTTAATATTAAGTGCGATTTTTCGGATAAAATGCATCCTACGGGGAAAAAAAATCAGTGGTGTATGATTGTTTTCTATATTGTTCTGTTACAAGTAATTTCTGTCAACATGATTTTTTTTTTTTTTTTTTTCAATAGCCTAAGGATATTTCTTAAAAACTTTGCTGACTGAAATTTTCTGTTACCCCCTTTTTTTTTTTTTTAATAATGCAGTTTCTCATCCTCCACAGCAGCTAATCGAACATGGATAAAAATCATTCATATCCCTTGATTATTAACAATGAATATCTGAATGACAGGTATTGAATAAATCATCCATTTTAATCCTCTATTTATATCAAAATTTTATTGCATGTATGAGTAATATTTGACAAGAAACTAAAAAATATCAAAGAGTATAACGGGAAAAAATATTAAATGAGAAAATTTCGTAAGTATACCTAAACACTTCCTTCTCAATATTTTAAACAACAGATTTGTCAACATTTATCTAGTTGATCACCATTCACAACTTATCGAATATAGATAAGAGTCCTTCAAACCCCTTGATTATGAACAATAAATATCTGGATGACAGGTATTGAGTAGATAACAGTTCATTTATTTTAATCCTCTACTTATGTCAAATTTTTATAGCATGTATCAATAATATTTGACAAGAAACTGTAAAATATTAAAGAAAATAAGGGGAAAAAAACAAATGAGAAAACTCACGCTAGCGTAATAAACATTTTCATCTCAATTTTTGAAACAACAGATTTGTCAACATTTATCAAGCTGGTCATCACCAACAACTTTAAAATATGGATAAAAGTCATCTGAACCCCTTGATTATTTCGTAATATTTAGCCATGTATGCAGAAAATTTGACAGAGAGTAGAAAAAGAAAAAAAAAAATTCAAACGAAATAAGTGGTCACGACATAACATTGGGAAAGAAGAAAAAGTGCTAAAGGCAGCTTTTTTGCTTTTTTAGAATTATGCAAGATGGCAACGCAAGTGATCCGAAAAATTGCCAGAAAACGTGTTCAATAATCTTCATAATCTAAACACCACAGAGAAAAACTACCTCAGAAATGGAGCAAATTCATCATGCTATGAAGAGGATCTCAGTGTTTTGGTTAGGCAAATTCTTTCACAAGGGATTTCTGTAGGAAGAATCGTATTTCCCCTTTTGTCGCATTTTTAATCTATTATATGTGCTAGAGAAGTTTCATGATGAAGAATTTTACAACTGGGAAAATTAATTTGAACTTCCTTTCATAAGCATTTGAACTTCCTTCAGATTTTTTTTTCTTTTTTCCATGTACATTTTGTAAAAATTAAATAATGTTTTGTGATTAAATTTGTAAAAATTAAATAATGTTTTGTGATGTTGTGTGATAAGATTTTCGTCAACGTATCGCCAAAATTGAGGAAGAGCTTTATGAGCTTCATCTCTTCCTTGGTAAAAACTTGAATGATTTTGCTGTTTCGGAAAATAATAATTATTTATCCTTACATTCACTTAATTCTGCTCATCAACGTAATTTAGATTCTAAGTTTTCTGTTTTGTGTAAAAACCAAAAAACCTCTCGTGAAATTAACAAAGTTCCTAAAGAAAAATATATACATATATATATATATCAAAAAAGTAATTAAAGTAACCTGAGATAAGTGTTAAAAAAGCAAGACAATGCAGAACAATAGTAATTCAATTTTTGATATATATAATCGTGATTTAATACCAATCTCAAACAAAGAAAATACGTTTCCATAAACAAATGAAATAATAGTTATGGATATACGTACGATTGAATAACCAAACTAAACTAACAAAGACCAAAATAGACAACTAGACCAAAATAGACTTTTATTCAAAAAACTTTTTTTTTTTTTTTAATGCAATAACGTTTTGCAGTATTCAACCTTTTAACAATTTGAAATATAAAAAAAATTTGTATTTTAACATACAATATAAAATTTTTCTTTAGAGTAATTAAATATATTCTCTTTTCGTCTCTTTTCTCTCTCTCTCTCTCTCTCTTTTTTTTTTTTTTTTTTTTTTTTTCTGGCTTGTTATATGAAATGATATGTGAATTCAATTATAAATATATTAAAAATTTTAAAGGAAATTATTTTAGTACTTGTAATGTTTTCCCAGACAAATACATATATAACCAATATTGCAAAATATGTTTGATCATTGCAAAAATTTATATCAGCTGATACTTAATAAGATGCTCAAAATGATTTACTGTTTCTTAAAATTATGAAAGTTGTTGAAAATAAAGTATACTAACTATTTAAAAGGTAAATAAATAAATAAAATAAAAATAAATGCAAAATTATTTATATATTGATTTTTCCAAATTTCTTGTACAGTTAAAAATATCTACATATTTTAAGTTCAAGTTTATTGCTGAAAAATTTATTAAAATCCAGAAATTACTGTAACATTTCAGAAAACATTAAAGGATTAAAATTGCTCTAAATTTTTGGTGAAACGTTATAAAAATAAATAAATAAATATTTATTGTAACAAATAATAATAATAATAATAATATGTTATCAGCAATTAAATAAATTCCTTCTTATTTAAATACAATAATAGAAAGTACTTTCTATATCGGCTTTCGGTCTCATTTTCTGTATTCATTTTGACAAGCACTTTTATGCGAGCCCGTGTTTTGTATAATAATGCGGTAATGCCCAATGCTATTACCAATTTACTATAGGAATTAGTTTTTCACAAATAAAAACAGAATATTCAACATAAATAAATAAAATTCGTTTGTGATGGGTAGAAATGGAAGTCATTTTTGATTTAGCATTCTTAAAAACATAAAGTGTACAATATATATGTATATAAAACCTTTATGAAGTTGGCTATATATATTTGAAGACTTGTATCATCAATTTATTATTGATATATAAAGGAGACCGTGGTACAATGGAACAATTTTGGAAATTTTAAGTGTTTACTCACAAAGTAATGATTTTTCGCTATTGAAAATATGTGTGCATACCTATATATTGGGTCTTATGTTGTATTCAGTCAAAAGCAATAATTATGTTTACTTTTCTTAATATAAATTTTTTAATGGCAACTGACAAAATGGACCATTGTACAATGTTCCATGACACAGGGTACTATGGACCACAGGTAAAATTTTAAAAAGTATACTAATTTAGTGTGTTATTTAATAAGTATAAAATGTAGAATATATTATATTTGTTTATTTATGTCTTCGATTCATACAAATAATGTAAATTAGAAAATGATACTCCAGACGATTTTTGTGCCACTGAAAGTCTGCTGTTTTCCAGTCTCCCCTATTTCTGTCAATAGCAAAATTTCCAGTTTGCGTGTATTTATTTTATTTTATTTTTTTAATGTGTAAAGAAATTTGCAATGTGTAACCGAAAGTATAATGCATGTATTTAATTGAAATTGCATAAATTTTTCTAACCAATTCAATATTGTCCAGTGAGACTAATAAGGCAATTTATATGCAAACAGTAATCAATTCATGGTTTGTTGTCACCCATGTTCACGATTATAGATTTTCATCTTTAATAAAAATGGTCTTGCTTAATGCTTAACCAACCTTAACAAGCCGTAATTCACGTCATTCGATGCTCCCACCTTGAAATGAAGAAGAGTCCCGCCTGACTAACAACCATGCGTCTGCATGTGCACTCTTTCCTTCTGAATTACAAAAGCAAAACAAAAGAGTTATTCGCGTCTTTGACACCGTTTCAGGCGTTGACAAGGCAAAGGCCTTGCGTGCAGAGTCAAACTGTACGTGCCACGATTCATTCGTGGTGATGAATTTGAAAGATTTGAGCAGCCACATGAAAAAGAGATTTTTGCAGAAGGATGAAAGAGAGTTGAGTTGATATTTTCTGCAGGACTGAAAGTTGCTTAAATACTTTTTAGAGCATTGACATTGTTAAGAATTAAGTTTTTAAAAAACATTGTCTGCCACTTTACGGGTCTGAATTCAGATTTAGAATTTAAGGTATCTCGATATGTAATGTGGATTATGTTTCATTTTTTTAATAGCTTTGTTAATGTTAATAAAGAGCTTAAGTCTTTTGTAATAAGTAATTATGCCTAATTTTATAGTTATTTTTATTATTCATCAGTAGCAACTCAAGCACAATATTTTTCTTAACTGAATTACCGTTGAAATAATCTTATACTTTTAAGTGAGCAATATTTGTATATATATATATATATATATATGTATTTCACTGTTCTCGAAAACGGAAGCTCCGACAGTCACGTGATTTAACACAAAGGTGTCCTCCGTAGGGTCATTGTGCACACCGAAGTCAGATTCCGAATTTTTGATTAGTTTTCTTTTAATTAATAAAAATATGAAAATAAAACTTCCCATTTCTATAATGACGCAGAATGGAGAATCTTAGGAGAGATTTGATTGGTTTATTTGATTTTCATTGATTTGAGTATATTTTACATTGAACTACAGCTACGTTATGAGGAATTACAAGAGATTTGAATGGTTATTTGATTTTCATTGATTTGAGTGCATTTTACGTAGAACTAGAGCTACGTTCAGATTTTATTTAAAAATATTTGAATTTTTAATATTTTAATATTACGCGACTTTTACAGAGAACAAGTTACGATTGGCTCCGCAGGCGCCCAAGAGCATATTTTTTGGTAAAAATTTTCATGGGTCTCTGACCAGCTAGTTTAACTAAATTAATATAACTACTATAAAAGTTAAGAAAATAATAATAATAATGATAATATATAATTTCATAAGAGCAGATTATAAAATATTAATAAAACTATTGTCAGATCCTACAAGTCTTAATGACTTTCGGTGTCGATTCCTATTCTTTGATCCTGCATGAGCCTTATATTAATGATATAATATCATTGACTATTTCTTTGGCAGGTAGTGTGCCCTTGTATGTGCACATTTTGAACAAACACTTACAACCTACCTCTCGACTAGAGAGGACTAATTTTATAACTCGAACAAACTCACCTTGGATCCACGTACACTAATTATTAGTTATTAATAAATTTTATTTTTATGTATGTAGTTCAAAATATGAATTCCAACAGTCTACTCTCTATCATAAACTACTGGATACTCAACAACTTTGACATTCATAAGTATTTTGCAAATACATAGTATTTTCAGATAAAACATTAAAGCTTCGATAAAGCAGTTCATACAATGCTAAAAACAAAATATTTAAATGATAATCTAATATTGAAATAATATACACTGTTAAAAATAAAAGGGTATATTTAACCAAGTTCCAAATTAACTGCAACCAATATTTCAGTGCTAAGTTTCTCCATTTAAATAGTGGTTACTGCTAAAAATGGCACTATTAAAGTGGGGAAATTAGCTCCAAAATATTGGTTGAGCTAAATCGGAACCATTTTTCTGGTTAAACGTAACAATATATATATAATATATATTTTTTACTGTGCACTCAATTGATGTTTTGATTAATTACAGAGGTTTGAGCTGCCATAATTCGCTGTAGACAATTGAAAGAGATTTAAAGTTATATATACACACACACACACACACACATATATATATATATATATTAAATATTATTTACATATTTTTTAGGACAATGACATTAAAAATTTATATAATAAATGTTCATATGCCACGTTCTGAAGCTGAATAATTATATACCAATAAATTAAAGAATATTTTATTTTATAATGCTTGAGATAAGTTAAGGATTATTTTCTTTTATCCATTAATCTTTGAGGTATCATTAAATGCAAATTAAGTGTGGGATATCCTTCAGTTATCAAATTATTTTCAACATTTAAACATACCAATTTTTCTTTGTTGCTTTAATTAATTTAAATGAGATGACGATATGTCATTTTCTTGAAGAATCTGAAAAGAAAACGATATTTTCAGTACTTAAAACTCGTTTGAATACACTTTAGTAACAGAGTATTGTTAAAATTAATATTAAAGAATTTTATTCTTCGTATTTTGTAACAAAATTCAAATTTAATAACCAAGAGACTGTGGGTAGTAAATTTAGCAATATGTTAAATCTTTATAACTACTAAAATTTAAGAAGCATCCCAATTGAAAGTAGTTGATATAACAATTAATTCAATGATAGAGAAAATAAAATTATTTATGTAAAAATTTATGAATTATTATTATTATTACTAAAGTATTCTTGAAATCTCACGTAAATGAAATCATTACTTGAGTAATATGGGAAAATTAGGATGATTTTTACAGTTCAAAGGGTTTTTTATATACCATATATAGCAACTCCATCATTAAAATTTAGCTGAAAAAAAAATCATCTGTCATGTTGCTAGAGGCCACATCAGTATTCAAGAGGTTCTGCTGGCTTGATTGTAAGACAACAGGTGCTGGGTTCGAGCTCAGGCAGCGTTCACCGGTATAAACATTCGGAGTTTTCTGTGGTTTTCTGCAAAACTAAATATCAATAATTAAGATAATTAAATATACATTTTTATAATGCATTGTAGCAGTATAAATATGTATAAATTACAACACACAAATTAAAATGTTTTTTCATTTAATTAGATTGCTGTAGCTTTAATTTTAATACTGATAATATTTTTATTTTATGAAATAAATTTTATTATATGCATATTATTTTTTTATTCACGATAAATACTAAACATTCATATTAACAATAAGAATTTTTTATTGTATATAAATTGCAGCATTATTACTCTTTTCTTTGCAAATAAATAAATAAAGCGAAGCATTTAATAAATTTTAAAGGTATTTGATTAAATATTTTCTTTTAATCTTCTAATTACGTGGCATAAATTTGTGCGCATATATGTAATTATTTAGATTATTCATAAGAGATTGTATGTAGAATAAAAAATAATTTTTTAGCTGAAAAAAAAGAAAAGAAAGAAAGAAAGAAAAGAAAAGAAAAAAGAAAAGCGTGTTTTAATATTTTTAACAAATTTGCTTCATTCTATATTTGCTAAAAATAAATAAATAAATAAATAAGCCTGTATTATTTGTGACACTAACATTAGATGTATCAAATCAGCTTGACCAGGATATTATTAGTACAGAATAAAGTTTAAAACACGGCAATACGGGATCATTTATATTTATAATTTGTTTGAAAAGTTTAATTTCATCTAGCATCTATCTTTAAGTTTCCTTTTTTTTTTTTTCTTTTTTTTTTTTTTTTTTTTCTTTTTAATATTTAATTTTTAAATTTATATAAATATTTTTTAAGTTGTATTCATTTATTTATTTATTTATATATATTTTTAAATTTATGTATAATTTTCAAAAAATTCAAGCCGCATTTTACTTTTGCTAACGAAATATTTGGAAATGACAAAAAAAATTGACATTTCTTTATACTTGTAAATCTCTTTTTTTACATAAGAGCCTTTAAAAAAATAAATAAATAAATAGATAAAAAAATAAATAAATAATAAATAAATAAACTTTCGCTTTAATACTAGTAACACACTAAACAAGAATTTTTATCTTCTACTTATTATCTTCATCATCTCAACTTCCAGCATCTTCCATCCAGTTTTTCTCATCTTTATTAAATCCAGTTTTGCTCCAATTTGTTTCGTAGTCAAATCATAAATATGAACTTTTCAGGGGCTGCACATGATAACCCCTAAGGGCTATCCTTCCTTTTGAGCCCCCTTAAAGCTACCGGGCCGGAACCTCGAAGAGGGGTGGACTTAAACAGCGCCATCTTTCGGCGACCGTATCAGCTGGTTTTGTTACACATTCCCACATTTACTAACTGGTCCTTGAAGCGTTTAATACTTGACGTTTGAAAGAGCGCCGGGAAACGATAGGATTATTGATATTAATATTTATTTTTAAGATCGTATCTTTAAAGAGTGTCCAGTTAGAAAAGTGCTATCTATCACTGAGCAGTGCTGTTAAACTATTTTGTGCGGCTGCTGCACATATTTTTCCTATTGGGATTATTATTTTTAAAGGTAAATACTTTGATAAACAATTATAAATATTGGTGTTTATATTTTGAATTTAATATTTTTTCCCCCACATTAATTGTTACTCCAGTGATGTTAAGCTTGACAATTGTGTATTTAATATGCATATATAAGCTTATATAAAACCTTTGAATGCAACTCCATGTACTTGAAATATCTATAAAAAAATAATAAATAGTATAATAAATTTATGTATATGAATAAAAAGGAATAGTTATTTTTCGAATTTAAACATGCTATTATAATTTCTATTACTATTTTAATTTGTCTTATTCCATAATAAAATAAATGTGTTTTATTTCTCATTTATATATAAAACTTTATTAATCGTATATAAATAAAAATAATAAATCCGATATAAAGAAACGAAACTATAAATTTAGTATTGCAGATACAGAATAATAATAAACCCTCGTTGAATTAAGATTTTTTAAATATATATATCTCATTTAAATAATCGATAATTAATTTTTTTTTCTTTCAAGAAAAATGTTTTTGTAGATAAATTCACAAACATAAATATTATAAGTATACATAATTTATTTCTTTAGTATAATTAATAGTATTAGGTAAAAATGTTTGATTAAAAATATCATTATTTTAAAAAAGTAAACATATAAATAAATAAATAAATAAATATGTATATTACTTTATTTTAGGTCAAAGGTAAAATATTCTTAATAAAATAATGTTATAATAAGCAAAACGTACAGAATATAAAAATGGATATCAATGAATAAAAATTTACAAATAATTAGATACATAGATTTATGATGTAAACAGTGATTATTTCAATACCAAAAATTTTAAGATAATCTATAAATATTACAATAAAACTTACGCTAATTTAAAAGAAATAGAAAATAAAGTTATTTTGAAATAAAATTTAACCGGACATATAACTTATGCTGGTTATTTGGTAAATTTTTCATTAGGAATGTTTGATTTAAAAATAAATAAATAAATACCAAGTGACTCAACTTAATTTAAAAACATTATTTACACATTATTAGCCGAATTTTATTTACATATTAAAGGCGAATAATAATTTAAAAAAAATGTACATAAACGTCATCACTTCTAAGACCAAGCAAATGTTGTTTCGATTCGAAATTAATCAAGCACAATCCTTCTTCTGACCAAGAAAAAAAAAAGGTAGGCATGAGTATAGCATGAAAGCAGAAATGCACAGTAATGCCTCGTGACTACTGTTTTTCGTCTAATAAAAGTCCGTACTTTATTATATAGACTTGATAAAAATATTTTTGCGCGTTTTTGCAATTTATCCTGTTCGCTCACGGAGTTTAAACTTGCGTTTACTTAACATTAGTATTTAGTATTTAGTTTTTTTTTTTTTTTTTTTTTTTTTTTTTTTTTTTTTTTACAGGGTGGTTACTGTTTAATTCAAATTCAAATTCTATCAAAAATTACGTATAATGTTTATATGATGCTTCATATTTTGTACTTATCAGTCTATAATAATAATAATAATAATAATAATAAACATCACAAAATTGTAATATAGTATAATAAACATGAATTAATGAATGCTGTCTTTTAATCATATGACTAAGGAACAAATTATTGGAAGAAAGCTTCATTTAACAACAATTTTATTCATTTTGTTTTATTTTGATTTTAATTAAGTAATTTAAATTTTTTATTTAGAGAAGAATAATTTTCTTTTTGAGCAGAAGTTTTTAATTTGTTAGATATGCGCCTGTAATTTAGACATTGACATACTCTCTATTTAAACTAGCCAGTAGTAATTCGTTGCTTTAATATTTATTTTACTTTAGACACTAGGGTATTTATTTTATATTCGTAATAAGTTGGAAAAATATTTATTTATTTATTTATTAGCAGTGCTGGAAGAAAATGAAAATGCTAATAGAATATAATAAATAAACAGTTATTCATTTAAATTTAGTTAAAAGCCAGATTCAGAATTTAATATAAAAGAACATGTAAATAAATAAAATAAGGAAAAAAAAAAGAATTGTTTGTATTAATTATCTTTTGAATAACAGTTATGGTATGTTTCACCTATTTTGTTTCATTTTAAAATTCTTGCTCCCTTAATCCCGAAGTTATAGTAATATTAATAAAAAGCAATAATGAAAAAGAAATATTAACATGTCAAAATTAATAAATATTTTATCAACCAAAAAATGAAAAGTTGAAAAATTACATTGACTGCATGTGTATTAAATGAACCGTAAGATTAAGCAAGTTTCTAATGTTTTCAATTGGAAAATCATATTATAAATTTTTTTCTTCATAACTTTCTAATTATCGAAATACACATCAAATTTATCATAATTTTGGTGGCATTTTGAAGTATTTGAAATAGTACTCTATTCAAAATAGGCGTACAAAATAAATAAATAAATAAAATAAATCGATAAAAATGTTCTTCTGAATCGTTAGGAATATAGTATGTTAATAGCTTTCATTTTTCATTTCAATTTTATTATTATTTAATTAAAATATTAAAACTTTCAAACTAACAAAAATAAATAAATAAATAAAAATGAGTAAATAAATTTGCATTCAATCTTTTTTATTTCCAAATTCCTAATATATTTGACTTGAAATAATTTTCTACTCTTTAGAAATGCTTCATTTGAAATGACCTTGAAATTCGCCAAATTAATAATGGATCACCACTATTAAAGCTTTTTTGCAGATATTTTCACTTTCCAAACACTATAGTGAAGAAAATATTGTAATCATGTCAAAAATCCGAATTTGAGATTTTGATGTTTCTATACGTTTCGAGGTCCCCTGAGTCCGTTTTCACTATTTTTACGATGATGTATGTATGTGTGTATGTATGTATGTATGCATGTGTGTATGCTTGTGAGTGAACACGCTAGCGTCTAAACGCCTTGTTCGAATAAACTGAAAGTTGGTACGTATATTGTAAGTCACCATAGTACGAACTCTATTGATTTTGGTGAATCTAGCACTTATAGTTTTTCTACAGGGACACCAGGAAAAATTCTTTATCATTATGGCCTATGGGGCCAAATTTGTAAAAGTGCGATAGCGTCTACACGCCTTATTAATCTGAGCAAAACATTTTTACACATGTTATAGGTCACAGTTGCACCAACTGTATAGATTTTGGTGAATTTAGCACTTACAGTTGTTTTACAGGGACACAAAGAAAAATTCTTTATCATTATGGCCTATGGGACCAAATTTTTAAAAGTGCGATAGCATCTAAACTCCTTATTCAATTGAGCTGGAAATTTATATGGATATTATAAATCACTGTTGCACTAACTATAAGCATTTTGGTGAATCTAGCATGTATAGGTTTTTACAGGGACACAACGAAAAATTCTTTATCATTATGATCTATGGGCTCAAAGTTCAGAAGCGTTAAATAAAACATCGTGCAATATATGGAGAACTAGTATGTTGTGGCCACCACGAGACTTTCTTCTATCTTTTCCTATACAAATTCACTCAGTAACAACAATAATAATAATAATAATAATAAAAAGTATAGAATTAAGGGGAGAGGGGAAAAAAAAGTGGGACTTAATCAACTTAATTTTCACATTTTACCCAAAATTTTGTCAAAGTCCCACTTTTTTTTTTTTTTTCTTTCTCTCCCCTTAATTCTATCAAACTTCCACGGTTTCCGTGTTCTGACAAACTTAAACAAATTTTTGCATTTTTCCCCCATTTTTGTCAAAGTCCCACGGTTTCCGTGTTTTGACAAACTTAGAATAATTTTCATATTTTACCCAAAAGTTTGTCAAAACCCGGAAACCGTGGGATTTTGACAAAATTAGGGGGAAAATGCAAAAATATGTTAAAGTTTGTCAAGACACGGAAACCGTAGGACTTTGACAAAATTAGGGGAAAAAAGCAAAAAATAATTTAAGTTTGTCAGAACACGGGAACCGTGGGAATTTGATAAAATTAAGGGGAGAGAAAAAAAAAAAAAAAAAAGATTTTTTTTTCTAAGTTTTTTTTTCGTAAAATGTAAAAAAAATCGATAACTTTGTTTTAAATTATCACAGATTTATAGTTCAACCATTCGTTTTAAAGGTACTGACGAGACCTTTCGAAAGATACCCATCTTGAAAATTTTTGCCGTATATCATCCTGTTAAAAATTTAGAAAAAGCGGGATGGCAACGCAACCTGTAAGACGATTTTTACCAAAAGTTGATAGGCACTAATTTATGTCAAGGTGCAACTACATACCAATTTGTATGAAATTCTGTGCAGTAGTTCCAGAGATACAGTTGCCACAAAATTTTGTCACACACACACACACACAGACAGACAGACAGACAGACATTTTCTAAAAATGTTAAAATCGTGTTCTACAGCTCTCCAAACGTGTAAATCCATCAAAAACCCGAAATCGAAAATTTTTACGAATCCAATACTTTCTTCTATAGAAGATAGAAGAAAGTAAAAATACTCAAACTCTCTATTATGGTTTTCTCTCTTTTATTTGTTTAACAACTCCTCTTTCTTTACTTTATCTATAAAACTGTTAATTACTCAATGTTCGGAAAGTGGAGTGGAGTCACTCCAGATTTTTTTATTATTTAATTTTTATTTATTTATTTATTTAATTTACTCGAAATTAATATAGCTCCGTCATGTATGCTCTTAAAAAAGCTTTTTTTTTTTTTGTTTTAAATCGATAATGCACTAAATGCCATAAATTATAATGTTTATAGCTTATTTATATTTTATAAATAGATTTTAGATAGAAAACGTGTAAGTAAAGGTGTCTTTGTGTTATTATATATAAATGATAATTATATAGAAAATAATTATTAATTTAGGCTAACTGTCATTTAATAGCAACTTTATTGTTATAACAATTAAAATTAATATTTTGTTTGACTTGAGTTGAGTAGAAAGGGTTTTACGTCGCCCTTGAGCTAAGCAATGGACAATTAATTATTGCTTGAAATAATATTTATTGTTTAGTTGTTGAGTACGGCTGCATTCACTAAATATTTAAATAAAAGTTTAATTTAATATTTATTGAATTTTTTACTGTCTCTTGTAGAGTGTTCAAAACATTCACAACAAAAGAAATTTTCACATTGCTTCACAGTAGACAGTATTATTTATTATATTCCATCATGGAATCTCTTTGTTTTAAAATTAAAACTATCCTTAAAAATGTGATTTATTATTATTATAATTATTATTTCTATTTTAATTTCTCCGATAAAAGTTTGTTTTTCGTTCTTCTTCCTTTCCCATATTTTATCATTAATACTATCATTTTTACTTTCTTCTACATTTAATAGAGGATAATATTGGTTTCTATAAACTTTCGATTTCCGTTTTCGGTGTATTTACATGTTTTGAGATGTCCAGAACACGATCCGACCATTTTTAGAAAATCTCTGCCTATGTATCTATGTGTTTCCGTGTATATGTGTGACAAAAAGGTGGCAAATATATCTCCAGAATTTCATATAAATTTATATGTAGTTTCACCTTGATATAAATCAGTTTCTTTCAACTTTTGGTGCAAATCGCACAACAGGTGAAACTTCAATATCACGATTTCTCCCATTTAAAAAACATTATATCATATATTCCGTTGTGTTTCATAGAACAAAATGTGAGAGGGACGGACATTATGAGACCTTATGGTGAATCAGTTTGGGTGCATATCGAACGATAGGTTGTGCTGCCATTTTGCAGTTTTCCCTGTAAATGAAAAGTCTATATCCGAAATTCTATTTCCATATAACTGCACAGTTGGCATATGAAAGATCCATTATGAAGCACTATACTGATCCAATTTCGGCTGACAAGTAGCGCTGCTATTATTTCAGTTCTGTAAGTTTCTATATGGCTACACCTCAGCATCTGTTGATTGAAATTTCCCCAAACTCCATATGCAAAATCTTTATAGTGGGAAGCTATGATTTAACTTTTGTGAAAGTTAAATAGTAAATAGCACTGTTATATAGAAGTGTATAGAAGAAGTTAAATGATGGCGGCAGTATACTAGATTTTTAATTGAGTTGAAAAATGTAGATTCATACTCAGATATTCAACCGATAGATTACCCCAGTTCTTCTTATGTCGTTTAAAAATTATATTTCTTTATGTTCTGATTTAAATCTCTTCAATTCCTTTTCTTTCTTTCTTTCTCTTTCTCTTTCTCTCTTTCTCTCTTTCTCTCTGTCTCTCTCTCTCTCTCTCTCTTTTTTTTTTTTTTTTTTTTTTCGTACGCTTTCTCTCCCTTTAACTATTTGCTTTTACTTCGGTGCTTCTACCTAAATTCGTAAAACAAGTAGGGTAGAAAACGAAAGCGAACCACTGCAAAAACTATAATCTGGAAAAATTATAAAAAGAGAAAAAAGTTAGATTCAAAGCGGGAAATGCATTAAAACGGAGTAATTAAATAATATTTCATTCCGAGTAATCCACTCTAATATTTAATGTTACAGTCGGTAACAAAAGTGTCCGACTGTCGGTAACAAAAGTGTTCTTAATCAGTGTAAGAACATGATTCGACAAGGATTTATTTAACAAAACCGTATGCAGTGTACTTTTTTTACATAGGAATTTTTGCTAGTGTTTGGACACTTTTGTTACCGACTGTACTTGAAGCAGTCACGTGATTTTACGAGGAAGCTTGGCTTGTTTTCATATCGGCCTCTTCTGATAGGACCCTAGCGATGATTAATCACTCCTGTCTTTAGGGGAAAAAAATAAGAGTTAGGGCCGAATATATAAACTTAGTAGTGAATTGATCACATACAGCAAATATTGAAAAACGGACATATTCGAATTTAGACGTTTTATTTACTATCCAGAAATATACTTGACGAATAATTCTGAAACTTTTCGGGTGTAAGGAACATGCGATACCTCATAAATGTAAGTAAATGTATTGTTCTGAACGCAGGAAAGGACCAGTGACAAATTAAATGAAAAAAAAAAAATATATACATATAATAATAATGTTTAGGATTACCCTGTAATATTCAATGCTTGTTATGCTCTGTTGCTCTGCACAGGATTACGATATTTCTTTTAATTATCTATATATTTTTGTGTAAAAACTGCATATATATTTATATAGATATAAAGATTTCTTGCGCAAAATTAAAGCTTTTCCACACTCTTTTTGTTTATAATGCTAATTTTTCAAACGAATGCGTTGTAATTTTTTAAAAATAAAAATGGACATACAATAGTAGACGCAAAATGTTGCAATCAGAACATAAAAATATTAATTACTTAATGAGTTATCAGCATTGCTTACTAAATAGTGTTTATCTGCGCATGCGCAAATGTTAACACAATTTCTCTTGCATGATTTATTAGTTAAGTGTATAAAGCTATTCTTATATATATCTATATATAAACCAAGTAAACTTTGTGAAAATTCCGAACGATATCATCGATAGAAAAAATTAAATTTCAATTGCTTTTTAATTTCCGTTGATACATAATTAATGTTTACATAGCAAAAAAAAAATCTGCAATTTTTGTGTTATGTAGTGATCATAATTTTAATAGTGACAAAATAAAACTCAATAAAATTATACCTTGTAGAATGTTTTGATGAAATATTTGTTTCATGAACAAAAATGCAAATCAAAGCGATTTTTTCGGTGGAATTGTTTCATTTGTATTCATATTAGGGATATTTGAGATAATTTTTCATAAATATTAACATTTTAAGAGCAATATAAAAAAATTCTTATAAAGTAGTTCATTTAATACAAAAACATTTTGCAAGTGTGAACATTTTATATTTTATAACAACTTAAACAAAGCAAAATTATTTCTCTGTAAAATGAAATTGAAATTATTTTTGATAACAAACGAGAATGACCATCACTCTTAGGAGTCTGCGCAATGTATACTTAAATAATAAATAAATATATAATTTTCAATAAATGTTAGTATTTTAAGAGCAATTAAAAAAAATCCTTATAGGTAGTTAATTTATTACAAAAAGTTTTGCAAGCGCGAACATTTTATATTTAATAACAACTTAAACAAAACAAAATTAAAGTATTTCTCTAGAAATTGAAATTGAAATTGTTTTTGATAACGAGAATGACCACAACTCTTAAGAGTCTGTGCAATGTATACTTCAATAATAAATAAACGTAGTGTAATAAATGTAAAACTGTAGTAACTGTATATAAAACGTACAAACTGTAAGTATGCTTTTATTGCTAATCGTTGTTATTTATTTATTTATTTTTTGCTAATGCGAATCCATATTAAATGAAATATAAGGAAACCTGTGTTAAGAAAAGGTATTGTCAACCCTTTATGATTCACTTTTTGCATACATCGCTTTGGTGGTGTGTTTAAATTATCATATTATAAATTGTGACTATAAATTTGTTTTTGGCGAAAAAGCATTTCATGAAAAATTATGATAATCATAATAAAACGTTTTGTTAAAACTTTTTATTGTAAAAGATAAACATTTTAATTTTTTGCGTATTCTCATATTTATTTTAATTTAACGTTAAATAATATTTAAAATATATATTTCCGTACATCTTATTTGATGTTTTGAAGTTATTAGGTTGATATTATTTAATTATTTCTTTCAAAGATTCTAGGTATAGTCAATTTTTATATTTTAATGGTTTTTACTAGAGCCATCAAATTTTTCTAAATAAATTGTCTTCTCTTCTTAACGCTTCCATCACAATCATGAAAGAACTATATTTCTTTTTTAAATTAAATTCACTCTTTAAAATATCAATTCTTTTTAAATTTGAAATAAAAATACAAATTGACTCTAAAATTATTTTGTAGACATCTTCTTTTTGTACACATATTTTAATCGAAAATAGTACATAATTTGTTTCTGACCTTACTTGTTCATGAAATTTTCAGTAATTATTAAGATAATAATAATAATAATAATAATAAAACGTTATAAATTATTTTTTAATTCATTGATTGATACTTTTTATCAAAATGAAAATGTTGCCATTATCAAAAAGGAACTCTGCTCAAATTGTAAATATTATGATAAAGTCTTAGTGTGAGATACTTTGCAATAATTAACTTTTTCGTAATAATTGTTTTGATGAAGAAGTATTTCCTGGATTGCTATGTAAAGCATAAAGCAGGAAATAAAAACTTTTTAAAATTGGAGGAAGTATTATGAACATAATGAATAAATAAGCAATAAAGAACTATTGAAATATGTTTTACAAATGTCTCACTGGCCAACTTGGAGGTTAGTAAATATAGCATTGATATCTAAATTACTTTACTTTTTATGATTATTTGTAAAGCTAGGAAATTATTTCCCGAATTGAAACGTAAATTATGAACGTGGAAAAATGTATTTCTTAAAAATAAATGAAATAGAATATTGCGAACAAATATTAAGAATTGAAAAAGAACTATACAGATAATTATTTCACAGCGAACTGGCTAGCCATTTTGGAGACTAGTAAATGTAACTTTGAGATTTAAATTAAACTTTTTAGTATTTTTTATTTGTTATGTTTGAAAATTCATTTACTGTTGGTGAAATATATATATATATGTATAGTTCTTTTCACATTCTTGTTCATATTTAACTTCAATTATTTTAATGTACGATAGGGAGCCCGCTAGAAATTTGCTATTATAGCCACTAGCGAACAAAATTGTACACTGGTGCTCAACGGTGAAAAAGTCTCCCCGGATGCGTTTTTTTTTTTTTTTTTTTTTTTTTTTTTTTTTTTTTTTATGACTGTTTGATTCTTTTGTTTTGGTTTCATGTCGCTTTAACGCACGGGCAACATTATTTAAATAGCAACTAACAATCTAGGAATAATATTAAGGTAAGTCTGGTGTTAAATTAAATTAAATAAAAACATAAATGACTAAAATTTATTGCTTCAAAAATCAAAAGTAAAATTAATTGTTTCAATATTTAATAATATGTCTTCATGGGTAATTTTAATGTGATGAAATTTTACTCTTACTGGTCCATGTGGTTTCAGTGGTCTTAAATCGTCTGTTGCTCGTCTTTTACTACTTATTAATAAATTATTAATATATGTATATATATAATATTTTTGGGGCAGGGTTGAGCTTACCTTTTGGTATTTTGCGTAATATTTCTTACCAAAAACAGAAACCTTGCATTTCTCTGCTCAATGCTTTAGGGGTGGCTTCTGAAAAAGTCCTAAGTCATTTTGAACTATTTTATTTAATAATCTATCGATTTTTTGTGATATGGTCAAAAAATATTTTGCTAATCTCAACTTTTATAGTTCATTTCGTTATTGTAAGCTCAATTTTTAACCTTTTTAATACTATTCATTACTAATTCCTTCTTTTCTACTACATTACCTTAAAAAATCCTTCTTTTATATGTTTTCAACAAGTTTTGTAATCTAATAAGTTTTAAAATTAGGTAAATAATTTCATTAATTTTCTAATAAATTTAAATTAATATAACTATTCAAATACATTAAAAATTTTAAACCTATTCAAGTTAATTAGTTACCTAATTGGCCTTTGTGGGGTTTTGTGGTGAATTATTCAACTGTTTAGTTTCCGCTCATATTCTTTTCATTATACTTATGAAAAATTATGTATATATATAAGTTAATATTACTGGTGTACATAATTTTTCTCAAAATAATTTCGATGCATTGCATCACAGTGGTTATAATGCATAACGATTAGAAATTTTAACTGGCGAAGTCTTATTAAAATATTGAAATTATTATTTTTTATTTATTTATTTTTTTTTTTTTATAAGACTATAAAATATATATATATATATATATATATATACATATGTTATCGATTGTTGAAATTTATATTGAGTAAGAAAAAGTTGAATATTATTGAAAATATATTTACGAGCAGTTAAATGCATTGAAATGTATATTAAATGTAAAAATGAGCTTAACAAGTTTTGATATGAAATAATAATTTTTTTTAATTGGAAAACATCCAAAGTTTAATTATCTAAGGTTAATTAACTTTTGCACACATGTTAATTTTTACATACTATCTATCTGTATATATATATATGTGTGTGTGTGTGTGTGTGTGTAAGGTAAAGCTAGGAGAGCTCGCGCGGTAGGAGAGATTGCGCATATAAGGGATCGGTGGGAAAGAGTAGAGTGGGCGAGTTGCGATTTCAGGTAGTTGTACAACATCATTATTGAAGTGCCGACATGAATGTGCATGTTGGTTGTTTCAAGAGTCTAAGATAAAACGTAGCTATTTTCTTTCGTTTTCAAAAGTAAATGCTTGAATTTCCATATCCCTTCCAAGGAATTTCACTACAATGGTAGTAGTACAAAATATTTTTATTTAAACATTTTTTTATACACATTCATTTTTATAAAAATTTATACTAACAGAGATTTCGCAGCTTATTGGTAATGACAAGACAATGAGGATGAGTTTGTTGAATGTGTGAAACTGTACCTGGCAATAACTTCGACAAGTAACTAGACTAGTTCAACCTAGAGTCCCTAGTTCAACCCATTTGATACGGCGCATCTTTTAGGAGACTGTCCCCTAATCTGAAATTGAACAGGAGTGGCTTTATCGATAAAAGCCATATCTCTAGTGGGATTTGCCTCTCGAATTCTAATGTAAGCCTATGAGAAATTTATCGTAAAGTATTTAAATGTTATTGTATATCTGTTTAGTTTTGCAATATTTACAAGTATGATGCTCAAGTTTTGCTCAACTGTCCGCTGCTTAAATAGAAGCGATAAAATTAAATGCAAGCAAAAAATATCAGCCTACATTTTTTCATTCTGATTGCTGTATGCTGTGTATAATGTACGTACTTGCCAACATCCTAATTAATATTCCATAGCGTTGTTAGTCCCGCCCTTTTTTTCATACCAGTAAATTTTTAGAGTAATATTCTCCAAATACTCTAAAAATATACTGGTGTGAAAAAGAAGGCGGGGTTAACAATACTTCGGAATATTAATTAGTATGTTGGCAAGTATGAATATAGTATGCCATATTTCCTGAAAATAGCTTTGCACTGGGTCGAATACCCTACGTGTTATAATTAAAAAAGTGGAAATAGTTTTTGCAATTTTTTAAAGAAACCATTATATCTCCATGAATATACGTGGTAGCCTCATAAAATTTGATACAGATACAGGAAAAAAAAAAAATTCTCATAACCACATGCTATAGCCAAAACGCATTTAAAGCATTACCTTTCACAGGGTAATCCGAAACACTTTGATTTTTGTTTAAAATTTTACTGACTTCCTTTTCTTTTTCATGACACAAATTTTACTGGAAATATGAGGTATAACAAGTTTTTTTACGCTACCAAAGTTTCAAGATGATGATTCCCTTTGAATACGCTGTACTCTCTTAAAGCAGATATGTTGTTCTTCACAGAGTTTACTTTTTGATGTATTTTGCTGGTGAGGAGCTTGTAAAAAGGCACTAAACGTTTAAATTTATGTTTTATGTGATTTAATGTTTTAAATTGTATATTTTTAAATGTATATAGTCTCGATTTTTAATGTAATTAAAATTTAATATAACTGTACGCGACGAAATGATTTTTAAATATTTTAAATATTTAACAAAACGTCTAAATTCGAACGTGTTCAAATACTATTGGTAGACATTATTAACTGCACCATCATGTATTTCACATTCAAAAAAAAATATGTGAATTTAAAAATCACATTTATTTAATATTTGTTGTTTCTGTCATTATGTACCCCGCTGTAATTGTCGAACATCCAACCATTCCTTGAAATTTTCAAATGACTAATGTGATTTATTAGATTGGAGTATAAAAGATGTTTTTATTTATTTATTTATTTATTTATTTCATTAAAAATTTGAAACGGATTTTTAGAAATATTCAAAGATGTATAAAAATGGTGATTATGAGTGCGCAGTCTACAAATTGTAAAATCTTTTGAAAGTTGGAAATTTCAAGGAAAAATAATATTTAATTATATTCAAGTCCAACCAGGCGTAAGCATTTCACAATTTGTGAGCTAGCGTTCTTCTAACAGAAAATTACAGATTTTGTAGAAAAAATATATTTAATTAAATTTAAGGCCAAGAGAGGATGTGGGGGGGATTATAAAGCTATTTACACTTGCTTTATGCTTCCATTTTATATTGAATTATACTTTTGTAAGTGTATGCTGAAAACACATTTATGGTATTTTTCTTTTGCCCTATTTTAGCATTTTTTTTTTTACAAGCGTTCTTAGTTTAATCTTTTTTTTTTTTTTTTTTGTTTGTTTGCGTATGTGCAAAAATTTCCAATTTATTTATTTATTTTTAATTATTTTACAGCAGAGAATCAAACAAAAAAAAAGTGCTATTTTTAACTATATTAAACTAATATCATTAGGTGGCACTGACTAAATTATTATAGAATCTGTCACTGTGAAAACTGTTCTAAATTACATTTCAAAATTTATATTCATATATATATATATAATAATAATAATAATTTAAAATGCAGACCTTTCTAAAAATCATACGTATCTGAAAAAATGTCAAATTATCCCAAAATTTGTGGAATGAAATTTTTGTTGACGCGCGTAATTATCTGTTACGTACTCATTAACTTTTAATGCCTGATTTAAGAAAGCATTCTTGCGTTGTTGTATCATTTAGTTGTCATCATAAGCTTTTACAGGCTTTTGCGCCTCTTTTCTCTATAAAAAAGGCGCTTAAAAGACGGTGTGAAGATAAACTTGTCTTGACACGCTTATGGACGCGTTCCCAAATAATTTCTAAAGATTAGCTGAGATATTTACTACGAAATAATCTGTAGCATGGATTTCAAGTTACTCGATTTTATATCTATTCGAAGTGTTATTTTTCTTTAGTTAATCCACACATAGCTTTATTGTTTTATGGGTCAGTAACTGAAAAAAAAAAAAAAAAAATGTCGTTAAGTTAAAAGGAAACTGAGGTGTTTCAATGTTTTGTGATGAAATAAGCAGGAATCTATGAAGTACATTTTTTAATTTCACACACACGTATGAAAATATTTTCAAACATATCACAGGAAGTAATAATAAATCCATATTTTATTACCCTTTAAAAAGTATAAGTCCCATTAACATAGAAAAGATTAAAAAAAAAAAAATGTATATGAAAGCATAACAATATCTAACGCTTCATCAGGAGCATATGTTGAAATATTGTATGGAGATGTGGGCATTTTGTAAATCTGTAAACAAAAAGTTAATGAATGACATATTTATATACCCTATTTACCAATAAAATAAACTAATAAAATTTAATAGAATCAAAAATATGAATGAAACTCAAAATTAATAAAAAATTAAAATCTGTATATATGTATACTATATAATGAAGCACATATTTTTTTTCTTTAAATAATTCTTTTTATGAATTACTATATGAATTCATAAAATATTTGTATATATTTTTCGTTTTTAATTAAAAATAATTTTGATTAGGAATATCTTTATTTTCTTAGAGAAAATTTGTATCAAAGCATGTAATGTATTTTGGTCGGACATGAAAAAAAAAAAAAAAAAAAAAAAAACAATCGTTAATAAATAAATAAATAAATAAATAAATAAATAAATTAAATTAAATTAAATCACAGACGTTGATTTTTATGTTAGCTTAAATTAAAATTTCAATTACTTTTATTTTTCTTGCTTGAAGGAAATGCCGCTTTAAATTTTTAAAGAATCGATTGAAAAAAAAAAAATCAATTTTGCAAAATTTTGAACATATTTTAATCCCTTGACTTAAAACGACTAAAAGTATTTTTGATAGAGTGAATAATAATAATAACATTAATAATAATAATAATAAAATGTGCATAATGTTGTAAAAAAAGTGTACTTCGAAAATGTTAAAAGAATTTTTATTAAAACTGAAATTTTATAATTTGTGTGCATGAGTTTAAAATACTCAAGCAGGCATCAAAATTAAGCTTTTTTTTTTTTTTTTTAGTATATAGTATTAATACGTTTCTAAGCGTATAATATTAATGTTAATGACACTTGCTTTTTATTTTTTAGTGCTTAATACTTTGAGGAAAAAAAACAATTATAACTATATCTAATACCTATCTCATTTTTCCCTCTTGGATGTTAAAATTAAAAAAATGGTATATATTTTTAATAGTTTAGATAGTATATGGATTTTTTTCATGAGATATTTTTAAACATTTTCATTTCATTTATTTTGTAAACATATCATAGGGTAAGTGCACCAGTGATTGACACGTTTAGAGCAATCTCTGATGTTTTTAATGTTCTAGACATGAGAAAATATTTTTAGAAATCTTAAGTTAGTACATATGGTATGAAAGACATTCAGCATCACATATATGTTAAAATATATACATTTGATAACAAATATTATTTTTTTTATGGATTTTTATTTCACACCCACTCAATGTTCCAGTAATTGACATTGCCAGCTTTTCATTTTATCAGTAATTGGCACCTTATGTTCCAGTGTTTGACACTGCTAGTTATTCATTTTACCAGTTATTAACACCCTATGCTCCAGTGTATGACATAAAATGTTAAAATTCTTATATGTAAAATATATGATTTTATTATTTTTCTTATTTATTAATTATTTCGGGATAGATGTCAATTACTGGAGCATGCCAATCACTAGAGCACCTATGCTCATTAAAAAAAAAAAAAAAAAAAAAAAAAAAATGTAATATTCCTATTTCTGTTCAACATTGCAAGAGTTTTTACATGTTTACAATAACTAAGGAAACGAAAACACATTAGACATTTGCTAGAAATAAGAAGACTAAAAAAAAAATACACGTGTCTATTAGAAATAAGAAGACGAGAAAAAATTATACATGTTTACTAAAAATAATATGGCTAGAAGAGTTTATAAAGGTTTACCAGAAATATGATGACTAGAAAATTTTATATATGTTTACTAGAAATAAAAAGATTAGAAGTGTTCATAGACGTTTACTAATTATAGAATCGTGTAAGAGTAATCTGTGCATTAAAAGGCATAGAAAGTTTTCTAAATAGGTACAAAAGTATAATTTTAAGACTTTGCGAATATTCTCCTCTGATCTTTGCATAGTTATTCTTAAAATGTTTTATAATACAAAATAAAAATTTATATTCGCATCAGTTTAGGGAATCTGTATATAGAGAATGTTTCCATAACAACTATGACAAAGGCAGTTGATAATTTCATAATTTATCGATACTCTTATGCCAAATCCAAAGTAAGTATTTAGGAATAAATTATTTAAAAGTGACGTTTTATTGTTGTATATCATCATAATACTATAATATTAGTTTCACTTAACAATATTTTTTTGTGATTTAAAAAAAAAAAAAAAAAAAAAAAAGTATTTGTAACTTATCTCCAAATTAGAAACATCTAATCAAGGTTCAAGTAAACCTCATACACTAAAAATAACATGAAACAATTTTACATATTTCTCTTATCTTATAAAATTATCTTCAGGAAAAGTGCGAGATTTATTTTCAGGAAGTACAAAATTATTATATATATATATATATATATTGCGTTATTTCTTTAAATAAAATTTACATTTATTAAAAAAAATTCCTTTCCTACTCTATTATTTTCCTTTTAGGCAAATTATTTTACTCAAAAACCATCAATGGAAATTTTACTTTGAAAAACTTTACGTCATGGAAACGTAACATAATCATCCATTCAATCCCGTGATATTGAACAATTACTTGCTTCAATTCTTTTTTTGCTATATATTATTTTATCTAACACAGAAGACATAGGCAAAGTGTATGGTGTCTACTGAAGCAAATAATCTTCCAAATTTTCTTCGTTTTTACGGCATGACTTTAGGGTATTTCATAACCGTTACGTATTGTCATTTTCTGCAATTTACAAGGAAATGAAAAGAACAGAAGAAGAAAAAAAAAATCACTGAAATGGGGGATTCCTTTAAAACATTTTATGTAATAGAATATTACGTTCTTACTAGTTGAGAACAGCTATGAATGAATTTTGAACCTTTACCGGATGTAGGTGGCGGTGCCCTTTCAATGTTCAGTGAGGCATAAAATGCGATTTTGAGGGAATGAATTACTTTGATAATCGCACTTTGTTCTTATCAAGCTTGTAGGTGTCATATAAATTTCAAAGTCTAAATCGTTTTATGAGATGGTTTGACGATGAACGTACGCTAAGGTAAACAAGCTTGTGAACAGAACTAAATTCTGATATTTTTCTAACATTTAAAAAAAAAAATAATTTATTGTGATATGAAGTTTTGGAGTAAGTCGTTTTAATTGTTAGAGGTTAAAAGTACTGGAAAAATCTGGCAGTTGAGGTGCCAGTATTTCTCTGTCAAATATACAGATTAAAACCGTAAAATTGTATCACTGACATATATTTTACACAGGAATCCTGTAAATCAAACAAGTTTTTTATTAAAAGTACAGTTTTGTATATTTGACGGAGAAATACTGGCACCCCAGCTGCCAGATTTTCCCCGTACTTTTAACAGTTTTTTTTTTTTTTTTTTTTTTTTTTACAGTGTATTACTCTAATTTTTCATTTTATGCTTGTCTACAACACGGTACAATGTACCAGCTTCTATGAACACATTAAATGTTTGAAATAACTCATTTATAGAGAATTAATTATTAGAGAGGGATGGTATCTAGAGATTCTGAGTTTTTGGTACCTATAAAAAATATAGAAAGTTAAAAAGCATTATTTGTAATTTTAAAACCACTTCTACCGAACAGAAATTATTTTTTTTAATAAATTTGTTTTGTAAATGTTGTCTAAATAAGATCGGGATTTAAAAAAAAATCTTGAACTCCAGAAATATTTATTTTATTTTATTTATTTATTTTTTCATGACAAATTCCAATTTTTCATACTGTTTACAATAGAACAACTTTCTTTTAAAGAAAAAGAACTTTGAATGTATAAATACTTGTAAATAAAAACTGGATGTTCAAAAATTCTGGAATTTTTATTATTAATTTCATTAAAAAAAGACTAACAATATGAAAAGTGTATTTTACGAAATATTGGTAAAGCATTGATTACCCGCAGTGAATACCAAAGTAAAATCGATCCACCATATGCCATATATTGTTTTAAAATAATTATCGCTAGCAATCAAAAGATTAAATTATATTTTTAGTTAAATTATAATTTTAAATTTAATTTTAATTTTACACGATGGTCGAAAATAATTGCAGTGTGTAGCTTCTGTGGTAGCTCCTACTTGTATCAAATTACTTTTATACATCATATATACATCATTTATACATCATCTTGTATACATCATTACTGTAATTAAAACTGTACGTTCATATAAATTTATCCTTGAATTGACACTTTTTGTTTTACAGAACTGATATTAGGCGCACTAAATATTTGAAGGTATAGTTGATTTTACTACGGTTACAACAAATTTATAAATTTGATTTTTTTTTTTTTCAACCAAAAAGTATTTTTTCGAAGTTTTATTCGACTGAGAATATAACAAAATTGATAAAAATTTCAATGATATGAATAAGCAGTTAGAAATTGTCTATGGGTGATAATAAAAGCTATTAGAATACAATTTTATTTTATTTGTAATTGAAAAAAATATTTTTTCTATACAGATGCAGATGTTATATATATATATATATATATATATATATATAGAGAGAGAGAGAGAGAGAGAGAAAACAAAATTAGTTTTTGAAAGTTTAATACTAAAAGCATTTTTCAATTTTAATTAACATTTAGATTAATATTCGTAATTTAAAACAACAGTAATACTAAATAACGAAATGAATTAAAAAACAAATGTAAAATCTTCTTTGCACATTGGTAAAACTCAGTTATTCACAAAAGCTTTATATAATTATTTAAATAGTATTCAAGAAATGTGAAACTTAGTACTATTACAGGAAATAATTAAATTAAATTATTATGTTATTGCTTTAACTAGTGCAACGATATTTTTAAAATTGAATTTGAGGACAAATGTGGCGGCGTCCCCAAATTTTGAGGGCGAAATAAATATATCACCTTAAATTGCGCAATTTTATTAATTTTTATTTATGAATTATTTGAAAACACTTCAGTTTATTTATTATATATATAATAAATTATTATAGTGAAACATTAATAACTTTATAATCGGCGTCCTCAAATATGTTCTAATTTTTAGGGGACAAATGGTCATTTTTAAGGACTGTCCTCGGGATTCTAGGACGTCTGGTCATCCTATATTAACATTCATTGTAACAATAAAAATAATGATGCATGAATCAACTGTTTTAAAAGAAGTGTTAAATATCTTTTTTTAGATATTCAGGCTTGAATGCGTTGAGTTTATTTATTTATTTTTTTTATACCTTAAACGATGTTTGAATGGTAAATTATTATATTTAAAAGTGGTTTTCAATCGAGACATTGTTTATGGTTGGGTAGACTAATGGCCTAAAGATGAACGAAGAAGAAGGAAAAAAAAAAAAAAAAAAAAAACTATTTCAAAAACCATTACGGTATAATTGTACCATGCCGTGCAATTTATAGATATGAAATATTTTTTGGTGTTTACATTTGATATAATATTTTTTCTATATTTATCTTTAAATATATGTAAGATAAATTCTTTTTAAAATTTAAAATGTAGTTGTTTATAATATTTATCAGTAATATAAATTTACTTAAGTTTGAAATATAAGAAATTTGCTGTTCATTTCATCGAAAGTAAAATTTTAAATAATTTTTATGATTAGACATTAATCAAAATGCTAATTTTTGTTTAATGATTATTGTTAATATCATAAAAAATATTTTTTAAGCTTTATTCTTCGATTCTCACGATATATTGTTAAAACATATGTACTGTTTTTGAAACTCCTTCGGAAAAGGTTTCGAGTAATTTAGACTGCATATGCATATAACAGACAGAGGCAGTAGAAAAATTGGCGAAGACCTACATTCAAGAATGGAAAGAAAACGACTGATAAAAGGTGCATATTTAAATCTTAAAATTAAAAATAATAGTCTAAAAAATGATAGCACAACTTTCAATAGCCTCTTAACCTGCTCAACTAAATGTTAATCTAAAACTAAAAAAAGTCATACATATAGCAGCTCCTTAACGGCCCGCTTCACTCACCGCCGCCGGAAGCCGAAGCTAACGTTTTTCTATGGAAAAATTTTCTTTACAAATAACTTATTAACTAATACATATTTTTTTATTATGTTTTCACGTTCGGAAAATTCCCAGCTGTTAAATTGACGGACCTTTTAAAAAAATATATTTTTTTAACTTTTTATATTTCATTTTGAAGCTGCAAAATACGAATTTTCAATATGTGAAATTTTTTCATTTTGCAATTTCAAAATAAACTATTAAAAATTTAAAAAAAAAAAAATACATTTTTAAAAAAGGTCCGTCAATTTAACAGTTGGAAATTTTCTGAATGGGAAAACAGAATTTAAAAATATGTATTAGTTAATAAGTTATTTGTAAAGAAAATTTCCCCATAGAATAACATTAGATCGAGCTTCCAGAGACAGTAAATGAAGAGGGCCGTTAAGACCATATAATATCTGTCATCTCCGATAAGTAAAGGCTATGTTATTCTATGGAGATTTTTTTTATATGTATAAAATTACTCATTACCTAATGCTTTTATTATTATTATTATTATTTCACAACCATTAAATGTGTACTCTTAATTTTTTTTTTTTTTTTTTTTTTTTTACAGCTAAAAGTGTATATAAAACACACATATTTAGTTTTTAATTTTTTGAAAACTCAGAATTAAAATATTAAAAACATTAAAATAATAATAATAATAATAATAATAATAATAATAATAATAACGACTGTGAACTTCCGAAAATAAAAATTAAAAAATACATTGGGTAATAAGTAATTATACAAACAAATTTTTTCATAGAATAACACGGGTTTAGGTTGTCGGCGAATATAGATATTGCACGCTTGTAAATGGAATTAAAATGCTACAATCATAAATAAATAAATTAAAAAATAAATAAAACTTTCTCTTTTTAACAAAAAGTTAAATAAATGAGTCCAGTCATCACTGCTTTCTTCTTAGGTTTGTTAATTAGAAGCGTGTCCTTAACATTGGGCGGTAACCGCGCGTTCAAGCGCGTCGTATTTTTCAAAGCAGATTTCTGCTAGGGGCCGGGGGCCCCTTATCTTCCTTTTTTTTCCGAAACGCTCTGTTGACTTTTCAAGGTTGAAGTTTTTGTTTCATTCTTAAATCGGATGCACTATCTTAAAAAATGATCTAGTTTCTCCGCTATAGAGAACATCTTCGTCAATAAAAGAACTGTTAATCTGTCTAGAACGCAAGAGCAGGTCTATTTTTCTTTTCATGTTGTTTTGATGTGGTGCACCTTAACTTAAACAAGAATTTCCTTGATGCTGGTTTTAATGTGATTTATGGCTACTGAAAAATGAAGCGGAGAAATAATCTTTATTATGTTTATTTTTCGCTTGCTTTGACAGTTTTATCAAGAATAAATAAGTTACATTTGAGGAAAATTGATAAATTAAGAAAAAATGAAACAATGACTTTGTTGGAGGAAGTTTTTATTTTTAACAGACATTATGAAATTTAATATTACGCTGAAAAATTTCCTTTTGTATGAACAAATATACGGAAGAAAAAAAAAATCAGTAATTTGTAGATTACTGCTGCTTAAAAATTTAAAATTTAGAAATGGAAATAGATTTTTTTTTCACACCTATAACAATCTAATTATTTTAATAAACAACAAATCAAACATTTAGAAAAGAAAAAAGATTCATAAAGGGAGATAAAAAGCATTGAAGTTTGGTTTTTCTGTTTTTTTTTTTTTTTTTTTTTTTTTTTGTATTTTATTATTGATAGTAACTTTTGATAGTAACTTCGATAGTAACTTTTTTCTTCACAGTGTCATGTGATTTGTTCAAGAGAGAGTAGTATTTACTCTAAAAATTGCACTTCCTATCAAGCTATTTTTCAAAAACACTACTTGTTTATTTTTTTAATTATTTTGTATAAATCTAGAATTGTATAAAAATTATGATAAACAACTTTTGTTTATTAAATTTATCAAAGATTCATGTAAATGAATTTGAATTCTTTTTAAAAATATTTCTAGTAATTTAACACTATTTTCGAAAAAAAAGCAAATATAAAATTTAAGTCGGTTACTCTCATAAGAAAGTAAAGTTACACAGATCTGAAAAAATAAATAATATAAAATAAAATAAAACAAAACAAAACAAAATAAAATAAAATAAAATAAAATAAAATAAAATAAAGTAAAATAAAACAAAACATTTTTTTTTTCAAAATATTAGGGGATTGCGATAATAATAATAATAATAATAATAGTAATGTATCACTTATTTTATTAGATCAATTTAAATGTATTCTTTCTCTTTATTAAACGAATAATTATTTCATGAAGTAATTAATATTCTGTGTTCATTATTTTTGCCTGTGAAACATTTTCTTTTCCTTCTCCTTTTTTTATGCGCCTTATAGCATGCTTCCATTTTGAACCCATTTCACTGCTTTTCTATAACTGCTATTTTAAATTTTAAATTTTGTATTTTTATTTTATTTTGTATTTATTTTTTCGTTTTATCTTATAAATATTGTCTTAAAGTAAAAAATAAATTATTATTAAATATAGTTTTTTATAATCAACAAAAGGTATTAAATGTCATGTTTTACACAAAATTGAATTAGAAATATATGTTTTGCAAGAAAACTTGACTTTATGGATAATTTTAAATGTATTTTTCGTTTTCAATAAATTAAAATCTATTAAAAAAAAAAAAAAAAAACTGTTGAATCAGCTTATGCAGGTTTTTTGGTTATAGGCCTGTGATATTATCTTAACCTCTTTATGAAATATGATACTAGTAGATCTCAACTGCGCAACGCGCACTCTAATATCGTTAAATTCCATACAGCATTCAATAATTACACCACATTGGAGCTGAGATAGGCAGACAATTAGCCAATTATAATTAATTTTTCATGAAATTTCCCAACTGACGAAATTTTAGAGTTTTTATACGTCACTCGATCCAAGTTTTCCTTAATTTTGAAAATAAATAAATAAAATTCGGATAAATTTTAAACGTATAATGTATGGCCTTCCCGGCTTTCCCCTTTTGTAAGTTAATAAGCGGACTAGTCTTATTTATCGTTCTGGTGTAAGACTAGGGTAAGATGACGAAAATATTTTGGGATAAGATACCAATAATTTTACATTGACGAATGATAGCTGGTTGCCATCTTTGTTGTTTTAAATTACATCTGAGCATTAATTTTAACAAACTATTAAATAGGACAATAGATAGTATTTTGTTGTGTTATGTTTATACCGAACATAAATTTTAAAATAAATATACAATGTTTCATAAAAATATGTATTTTACATTGGAATCCCATACTCCTAAATAGACGTTCATTTTACCCCAAAACGAGGGTAAGATGGAGATAGTAAAACGTTAATGAAAAAGTTTATGTCAAAGTTTTCATAATATTTTTGAAGTTAAATATATTTTTAATATGTACTCAAAAGTATAAATTTTCTCGAGCGATCAATAAGTAACAAATATAATCAAGAGAGATTTTACAGAAATATTAAACAAAAAGTACAGCATCTTCCTCCAATCTACCCGAAACGTTACTTTCGTCACCATCAAAGGATCCTCGTCAACTTGGGGAAAAAAAAAAAATGGAGAGCTCTTACGTTTTCAGATATAGTTTCTTCTCAAAAAATAAAACAAAACAAAATAAACAAATATAATAAAAATAAAAACAATTTTAAATTTTAGAATACGCGACACATATTTTTTAAAATTATGATTACTATGTTTACATGCATGTGTTGCTCGAGAACACATTTTAACAGACGAAAAATATGTAATTTGTTAATTCGTATAGAAAACCATGGATGAACTGTCAAGGCATTTTGGCTTAAAATGTAGCTGCGATGTTATAACAGCAATTTGACAAACTTCATGCAGTGAAACTAGTAAATCTATATAAATAAAGCAAAGAATTTGTCGGCGGAACACATCCGGGTGGACCACTCCTATTTTTGATGTGTCTAGATTTAACTACTTTAGTGATGAAAGTCAGCCATTCTTTTAGTAAAAACTAAGGAATTTTTTTAAAAGGTACTACATAAATGTTATAATATAAAAAAAAAAAGAGCTGTAAAAACTGTTCATTTCTTGTGAGGACACTATATACATCAAATTATTAGATTTAAAGATATTACTTTGCAAAGTTTCACAACGCGATATCATTCAGTTGCTTCTGATGAAAGTCGGCCATTTTTTTAAGTAAAACCTGATGAGTTTTTGTAAAAGATACTGCATAGATGCTATACTTTTTTAAAAGAGCTCTAAAAACATAGTTCATTTTTTGTGAGGATACTATATACTTCAAGTTATTAGAATTAAAGATATTACTTTGCAAAGTTTCACAACGCGATATCATTCAATTGCTTTTGATGAAGGTCGGCCATTTCTTTTAGTAAAAAGTAATGATTTTTTTTTTTTTAAATACTGCATAGATGTTATACTTTTTTAAAAGAGCTCTAAAAACAGTTCATTTTTTGTGAGGACACTATACACATCAAGTTATTAGATTTAAAGATATTACGTTGAAAAGTTTCACAACGCAATATCATTCGACTGCTTTTATCTTTAAATAACAGTCATATATATATGTGTAACAGTCTGATATTAAAGAATAATAATTAACTTTTTTAAAATTATCAGTTTTCAAGTTCTAAGAGCTGCAATTTTTAAATTACAACGTACTTATTTCCCATACACAATCCATTAAATTTGTAAACAATTGTTGATTCTTTCTTGAGAATCATTCACATAAGACCATAGAGCATTGTTGGAAAACGAGTGCAAAACAGAAAAAATATTTAATTTAATTTAATTTGTAATATGTTATTTTGACTTTTTGACCTTAAAAGGAATTTTTTATTATGTTACAAAGCCCAAAATGTAATATAAAAAATGAATAAAATAATTTAAATTTAGTGACCAGCGAATGACCTGCTAGTATTGTAATAATAATAATAATAATAATAAAAGACGGAAACACAGCTCTCTTTTTTAAATCAGGTTCTTTTTCAAATATCTATTATTTTTCATGTTTTACAGTCCAATTTTAAAGCATTTCATTGTATAATTGAGCTTAAAAGCTCAAAATTAACCAAAAATATTGAACATTTTTGTAGTTACTTTCACTTTGTCTCCGATGCCTAAAATATCTAAAAATATACCCCCGATGATCATCATTTCAATTCTAGATGTTCTTCACTATCTTCTCAACATATCCGCGGGCTGGTCTTTTATCTTTTTCACAAAACAAAAAGAAAGTTGAGCTTATACTTTTGCAGCATGTCAAGTGAATGGGCACAATTTCTCCTAAAATAACTTATTTTAGCTGATTACCTCATTTTTTATTTTCTGTAACTGATGATGATCTGATTTTAGTCAACGTGTTCTATTTTCGCTAACGAAGCTTCTAATTCTCATTAGAAAAAAGAAAGAGTTGGATTCAGGCCACCGGACACTTCGGAGTTTCGGGTCAGTGGTGATTTTTGTTTGTGATGATACTAATGTGATGCATCACGAGAAAGTGAAAATGAAATTGATTTTGTCATATTTTTTAAACTAGTTAGCTGTTTATGATGATGTTTAACTTTTTATTTAGGATCGAGTTTTCAGTTTTCATAACACAACAGTAATTTAATTTTCTTTATATTTGCTCAAAAATAGCTATGCGTTAAGGACCCGCTTCACTCACCGCCGCCAGAAGCCGAAGCTAATGTTATTCTATGGGAAATTTTTCTTTACAAATAACTTAATAACTAATACATGTTTTTAAATTCTGTTTTCACATTCTGAAAATTCCCAGCTGTTAAATTGTCGGACCATTTTTAAAAAATTATTTTTTATTTTATATTTTATTTTGAAGTTCCAAAATACGAATTTTCAATATGTGAAATTTTTTCATTGTGCAATTTCAAAATAAAATATTAAAAATTAAAAAAATACATTTATAAAAAAGGTCCGTCAGTTTAACAATTGGGAATTTTCTGAATGTGGAAACAGAATTTAAAAATTTGTATTAGTTAATAAGTTATTTGTAAAGAAAATTTCCCCATAGAATAACATTGGCTCGGACTTCCTGCGACAGTAAGTGAAGAAGGCCGTTAAATGAAAAGTAACAATACTTTTTATTTTCGCATTAATAGAGCTAAGAAGTTGTTACATCTTTAGTTATTTAAATATTCTCCTAGAGCAATATTCCGATTTCTTTCAAAAGTTTCTTCCGATAATTTAATATGATTTTTTTTCATCGAAAGTATTTACGTCGAATTTTTAAAATGAATTTTGCTCTTTATGAAGAAAGTTTCAAAACTGTGAAATTGCATAATATAAGTATTTGTATATTTTTGTGGAATAAAACATGCTTGTGAAAGACAACTCAACATTTTAAAATTAATAATAATTTATAATAACCTGAGTTTCGAGGAAATGAAGAGATTCATTAAAGAACAGAAATTTAAGAAATGTAGTTGTTCTGTTTGATCATATTTTTGAACCCACATATTTGGAAATATAATTCAAAATTTTGTCATACATCTATGTGGATAGTTTTGACAGAATTAAATTCGCCACAAATACCTTATATTTATAAATTGTTTAATGTTTCTGGAAAATAATTTGTTATATTAATAATTTGATATCATATAACGTACTTGCCAACATACTAATTAATATTCCGTAGTATTGTTAGCCCCGCCTTTTTTTTTCACACCAGTATCTTTTTAGAGAATTTTACTTCTTATTTAATCGTAATTCATTTTGGAGAATATGATTCTAAAAATTTACTGGTGTGACAAAAAGGGCGGGACTAACAATACTGCGGAATATTAATTAGAATGTTGGCAAGTATGCCATATAAGTACTTTATAATTATAGTTATGTTTAATTATATTTATGATCGTTATTAAAAAAAAAAAAAAAAAAAAAAAAAAAACTTGAAAAATACCTTTTACAATATCATTAGGCACAACATTAAATTTTAAGACTTTAATAATAAATACTAATAATATTAAATAACAATATAAATACTTAGTGTGTTTTTATCAAAAACAATTGCTTTTATAATCAATTCTAAAAAAAAGAAAATAATAATAATAATAATTTATAACAAAAAGCAAAACTTAAATGTTAATCGCCCAGCATAAGCTATAAATATATAAATGAAAAATAAGTGAGATTGTTAATTGACAAAATGAACAAACAATTTTAATTAGCTTGAAATTGCTTATCAGGAAATGTTTCCGTAAACAAACATGTATTTGGAATGATTCTTATTACAACTTTCAAAAAACACTCCGCATTTTCTCGTTTTATTTTCTTCCAAGTCAAACTTTTATACGGCATTTTAGAAAGCTTGCTGACAGGTCTTCATCGCTAATGTTATTATCTAGCTCAAACATTTTAAAACTTCGTTCTATAACACTTACTTTGACACTTTGGCAAAGGAAAATTTATTGCATTTGATGGGTATTAAGCAAGTGCATTGGATTTTATTAACCGCTGGTCCAGTTGATTCGAGGTAAATCTGGTCTTAACTGGCTGAGTGTCAAAAATTTATTGAAGCTGTTAACAATTTGATGTTACAGTTTCAAAACAATTGTGTTAAACAATAGAACGGAATATCGCTAACATATTAGTTTTAGTTATAAAGATATAGCTGTTTTTTTTTTGTTTTTTTTTCTTGTGGGGACGGGGGAATTCGAAGTTATTTTTCTACGTCTATTAATTTCTTCAATATCTTATGCTTTATATATATATTTAAAATGTAATAGAATGTAGAATACAACAGAAACATATTATCAACGCAAAATTCATAAGATTTAAATAAACACATTCAGGAATAGTTAAAATAATGGGAATTAAACCACAATACTCCTGCTTTAATGAAAAATAATACCCACTTACACCAGTAATAAAAACGATTAAAACTATTATTGGTAAGAGCAAAGAATGTTCTCCGATATTGAAATGGTTAACAAATAAAAAAAAAAATATTGACAAATATAATATCAAGTGGAGAATACACGTATGCACTCTATATACTCATACGTTTTGCAGAGGAAACTAACATTGTGTATCTTCAGAGTTTAATGATAAACTTATTCTATATTTTAAAATTCTGAAATAAATTAATATATGCGTACGGTAATTATTATTATTATTATTATTTATTTATTTATTCATTTAAATTATTAGTTTTTTAGAATTCTATAAAAATATATTTAAGCATTTTTTCCCCTTTATTTTTTTTAATCATCTACCCCCCCCCCCCCACCCAAAAAATAAATAAATAAATAAATAAAATAAAAAGAATGAAAGAAAGAAAGAAAGAAAAAGAAAAACTGAAGATTTTGTATTTATAGAATTTAATTGCAAAAATATTGATGTAAAGTGTTTTTTTTTTTTTTTTCATTTTTACCCCTCTTAAAATAAAGATGACTTTTTTTTTTTTTTTTTTTTTTTTTTTAACAAAAATGGTCAAATAGTTACAAAATCTTTTTGTAAATTTTATTGATAGATCTTAACCCGCCAGTGCACGGGGGGGAAAAAGACACAATTTTCTTTCAATATTTGAATGGTTACAATATCACACCCAGAAAATAAAATCACACGATAAAAAAACAAGAAGTATAAATTTTACGTTTCTTATAACTTTTTTCACAGAATATATAAAATGTTTTTTTACATTGCATTCTAGTAAATAAACTGGGTCTCACAGACCCAACCCGTGCAATGGCGGGTTAAATATATTCTTTTGCCTTGTTTGTTATGTATTAAAATACTCGATTTCCAATTTAGTTTGTAAATTTTTATAACAAATTAAATAAGAGTCAAACAAACGAAATAACAATTAAACATATTAAAACAATTAAAGATGTAGATTTATGTCTTTACAGCAACTAAATTTACTCTTTCTCCTTTCCTATGCAATCATACTTTTTTTTCATATTTTATGAATATCTCATTCAAAAATTAATTTTTCATAATTCCGGTTTTTGAATACTACCTTTTAAACATTTCACCTTTTTTCTTAGTAATAAATTTAAAAAAAATATGTATGTATTTAAATATTTCTTTTCAATGTTTACAATTAGAGCCCTCAGTTTGCATAATGAAATATATTTTTAAAAATACACAATTTACATTAAAAAAATGTCTTCTTTGAGATTAGTGCCTACACGGGGACTAAGAAAGAAACAATCTGAGTCAGATCCACCCATTCCATTCCTATGTTATTCTATAGGATTTTTGTTGCTTCGTTTCGTAAGAATATTTCATTCAAAAATCAAAATTTTTGGCTTCTGAATCCCATCTTTTCAAGGAGTTGTCTTTTAGCTAAGTGAGTAAATTTTGAAAGGGAAATAAAATGAAATAAAAGTCCATTTAAATATTTTGTTTCATTACGTAAACTTATGACTAATTTTCACCCTTAAAAAGAAATATTTGAATTTATTTATTTATTTATTTATTTATTTATTTATTTATTTTTTATTATTATTATTATTTTAATTTCTCACTAAGCTAAAAGGCAATATGTTCAAAAAATAATATATAAGAAAATAAATAAATAAATAATAAATAAAAGAAATTGCAAAACAATATTTTTGAATGAGAATACAAAACAACAAATATCTTATAGGATAACGCAGAGAAAGAATTCGAAGGGATCTGAATTTCATATTTTTCTCTATTAAAACTTTATATTTTTCCTTTCCTATCTTTTTTTTTATTTCTTTTTTTTTCTTTCTTTTCTTTTTCTTTTTTTTTTTTTTTAATTAAAATTTTCGAATAGTTATAAATTTATTTTTTCAAATTCTTGGTGATAGTTCTTAAACGTAATCTTGCGCAAAATTTCTTGCATATGAAAAATCTCGTTTTTAAATTTTAAAATAATATCAATATAAACTTTTGAAACTAAATTTTCAAAAATAAAAATTTCTACTTAAGCGTTTGAACAATCAACATTCTTATGTTTGAACTAATATTATCGTTAAGTTCTATCAACTGAAAACATATAATTTAGTATGTTATAACTATAACTTCATAATACTATTTTTTTTTTTTTTCGTAAAGGCATTCTTTATCAAAATAAATATAATAATAATAATATTTGTTCGTCTTCTTTTGTTTCTTTCCGTAAACAAAACATTAAAAATATTTCTTATGAAAATAAATGTTTCACACAGTTATAAATAAAGTTTAATTCTTATTGTTAACTCTATTACTTGTACATTAAAAATCTTATTATTAAATTTATAAACTAAATTTCTGGATGAATTAAATATAAATTTAGACGTAAGTATCTATGCATTCAATAATCAAAAAATTTGAACTTATCTCTAAAATCTATGAACTGAAAGTGCTCAGATATAATTATTAACTTCATAATACCATTTTCTCATTTCTCTTTAAATTATCTTTTGGAAGAATCTTCCGTCAGAAAAATCATTTTATTATTATTATCATTCAAAGAATCTTCCGTCAGGAAAAATCATTTTATTATTATTATCATTACCAAAAGAAACATGAATTAATTTAGTAATTTTTTCTTTATGTGAAAAGCACACAAACTTGTTTTCATTGAAAACTAAAATGTTCAGATCGTTATAATTTTTTTTTTTTTTACTTATAACAAACTTTTATTCATTAAATGTCTTGTTTTTAAATTTAGAAAATAAATTTTTAATAAATAAATAAATAAGTAAAAATTTAGACTTAACCATTTATACAATCAATAATTTTAAAATTTGAACTAAAAATATCTTTAAAATCTATTAACTGAAACTGCATCTATTGCTCTTATACAATTATTGACTTCATAATAACATTTTCTCATTTCTTTTTCAATTATCTATCTTCTTCCTTAAAAAAAAAAAAAATTCATTTTTTTATTTTATTATTTCTGTAAGAAACATGGGCCATCCACAGTTAGTCTGGAAACATTCTCATCGCTCAGTTTATTATTATTATTACTGAAAGAAATCTGAGTTAATTTAGCACTTTTTTCTTTTTATAAAAAGAACACAAACATTTTTTCATTGAATACTAAAATTGCAACATCCTTATAAAGTTATTTCTTTCTTTTAATTTTTAAATTATAATGAACTTTTATGCATTAAATGTCTTTTTTTTTTTTTTTTTTTTTTTCAAATTTAGAAAATAAATTTCTAAAAAAAAAAAAAAAAAGAAAAACTAAATAGAAATTTATATTTAAGCATTTAGACAATCAATAATCTTAAAATATGAACTAATATTATCTCCAAATTCTTTCAACTGAAACCGTACCTATTAGTCTCCTACAATGATGACTTCATAATACCATTTTATTATTTCTTTTTCAATTATTCCTCGGAAAAATCTTCTTCCTTAAAAAAAAAATTCATTTTTTTATTTTATTATTTCTGTAAGAAACATGGGCCATCCACAGTTAGTCTGGAAATATTCTCATTGCTTGGGGGCACAAATTTCACACGCTTGGGTGCCGTAGCAACCATCCCGTGAGAGATGCCATCCTGCTTAGAAAAGAGTCACTTTCGCTATCATTTCCTTGTGAGGGATGTTGAGTTGAGATGTGTCGGTAGCGCTATTCTTTGATATTTTGTGTGGCTTGTGTTAAAGGATATGTGGCATGATATGTATCGTTTCCATTCGCTTGAGGGACCGAAACGTCATCCTAATGTGGATGTCCAGCAATATCAGTCCATACCGGATATGCACCAGTTAGAGGATTTATACGATGAAAATGATGACGAGAAAAGGGGGTAAGTAACCAAATAATTGGAAGTATCTTACCAATGTGGTTTTAAAGAAATTTTTTTTTCTTTTTGAAATAGTATAATTTTTATTATATAACCCGATAAGCACTATAAAATGCCTACGTACGTCATTAATAATAAGAAAGCATCACAAAACTGGCGTTTTAAAGTAATAAGTATAAAACTTTGAATAAACACAATAAGATGCAATAAACTCGCAATAATTATTTTGGGTCGAAAAAACACACGACCCTTCGTCAAGTAAACAAAGTAGGCACGAGTGCTGCAATCAAAGCGGCAACGTTGCTCTTTTGATGTTGCGTTGCCACTTTGATTATAGCACTCGTACCTACTTTGTTCGCCTGACGAAGGGTTGTGTGTTTTTTTTCGACCCAAAACAATTTTAGCGGGTTTATTTCATTTTATTGTGTTTATTCAAAGTTTTGTACTTATTACGTACGTCATTATTTTTTACATTTCACGTATCAAGACGTAAATGTGTACGTCCTGATAAAAGTCTAAAACAGTATTTTCTGGTCATCTGTTTTAATTTTAATATCTTAAATTATTTTTAAATCGTTAGTTGATATCGTGACGTAGTTTTTACCTTATAGAGCTGCCTGTTTTTGTACTCAATCGAGCACACCGTATTTTATTTTCTTGATTTCTGTTTTTTGTTGTAATCCAACAACCATTTGCAAAACTTAGAAATTTTGTACATATCATGTTTGCATCTAACTTTATTTCTCTGCTTTTCCTTCATATGAGTAAACGAATGAATAAGTCTTTATATCATTTTCTAACATTATATATAATTAAATAATTCATATCTAATTAAAAATAATTATATAAACTAGTTTCAATGAAATTTTATAGATTTTGTATTAAGCATAATTTCACTAAAATGAATATGGAGATTATAGATCTAAACATAGAAACTCGGTTATATCCATTTGGTGACGGTTATAGCCGTTCACTGAGTTGTTATTCTCTCTCCCCCTCCCCTCTTCAATTACATTTATAATTCAAAATTACACAATCATACATTTTTCAGCTTATTTTTTAAATCATAAATTAAAGTCATACGGTTTATCTTTAACCCTCTAATAAGCTTTGCAAAGGGCAAAATTTAATGTTGTTTTTACTGCAAATTTATTTAATGTACTAAAATAATGATTATTTCAACTTGAGATTTAAAATTTAACAACGCACATAATTATAATACTCATGGCTATATTAAAAAAAAAAGCTAAAAATATTTTAAAAAGCGATCAGAGAATCTTAATCTTGCGCATTAAGCTTATAGTATATATAAAGCCTGTCATAATGATTCTTTCAGTGCTTACAAATATTTATAATGACTAATTTTTGTGAGGTGATTATAAAATAGATTTAATAATTTATATTTACTATTTTGAAGCTATAATTTTCATTTAAATGAATACAATAGGGATGTCCTAAAGAAATGTAATTGTTTAATCTAATTTTTATATTTTATGTGTGCATTATTTTGAATATGATTGTTATCGTAGTCCTTGTATATTATGTGGGAAAGTACCGTGAGTATTTTTTTGCAATCATCATGTGTATAATTTTATAGTAGTTTCACCAGCCCTGCCCCCTCCATACACACACACACACACACACACACACACACACACACACACACACACACACACGCATACATATATATTAAATAAAATGCTTGAAATTATGAAATTTCAAATTTTAATACATTTCGCATTGCTGGAATAAATATAAAATGTATAACTATGATGTAAACAATAATACACTTTATTTTTTGTTTTCTCTATTCTTCTGTAACAAAATAGTATTTTATGTGTCAGAATATTTACACATTTTTAAGTTTTCTTCAAAAATCTCTAGAAATGATTTTGACGAAAATCGATTGGAAGTTCACAGTATGTAGATAAAATATACATTAAATGGAGTATTCTTCTTAAAATTAGACCGACCTAGAGCAGTTTTGAAACTACGTTTTAAAAAAATTATTTTTATTGTTGTAAAATATTTTTTATTTACATTGGAATATATTCTAATAATAATGAAAATATTCATTTGTTTAAACAGTTTCACACAATATTAAACATACATATGTACCCTATAATTCTCTGAGCTAATCAAATGCACGATGTACTTTTGAGCGCATATACACGCATAACCATATCCTCAACTGCTTTAACCTAACTAGAGGGTATCACTACGAAGATCCGCTCTATGTTCTTGTTATGATCAGAGTTGCTGAAGTTATAGACTTCGTTTAGCTTTGCTGACAGATGAGGACTAGCAACAACGACGTTAAATTTTTTTCGTAGGAAAACTCAACACAGTTTCATAGGAGATAGATAAGGCATGCCTGATAACATTTATAATTTGTTTTAACATTTATGTTAACGTTTATAATTTACTTTCATCCCTGCCCTTTTGTCACACCAGTATAATTTTAGAGAATTTTTTTTCTAATATGTAATTACGATGTAATAAGAAGATTTTTTTTTTTTTTTAATTTACTGGTGTAAAAAAAAGGGCGGAGATAACAGTACTCCGGAATAAATTATAATTGTTCTCGGGTATGCATAAGGTGATAAAGAAACTGCTTTTCTACTGTGAAATACTTTAAAACCATTTAGAAATTAGATTGTAAAAAATAGATAAAGTGAGCTCAATTAATTATTCGAATAAACCAGATCCCTTGCGTCACAAAATTTAATACGACGTCATTTTCACCAGCTGAAGGGTTTCGTAGGCAACTAGATTAGAAATCTTGTATCAATAAATTTTTCAGTGTAGTTAAGTATAAGTATAAAAAAATCATACTAGAAGACAAGCTGGCCTTGTTAAGTACTATAATAAACTCTCTAGTTACGGCCTCTGCAACAAGACCTCCACGTATCTTAACAGCTGGAGTAATCATCAAAGATTAAAGAGGAACAGCCCTTTCAGTCACGCCGCCTCTCTTCAACTACCTAATTGTAATGTTGAACCCAACTCACTACACTGCTGCTTGAATCCTGCAGAAGGACTCCCCAGGGTTCACTTTCACTTTAACTTAAGCTCTCATGTTAACAAGAAAGACTACATCCCAGAACATCTTAGACAATTGACTTTGGAAAACCTAAGCCACATTCCTAATAATGCCATTAAAATCTTCACCGACGGTAGTAAAATTGATAACCTAGCAGGTAGTGGCATATATATTGAAACCCCTCACGCCAACTTGACTCTTTCTCATCGTAATCCAAATTACTGCTCTGTCTTCAGAAGTGAATTGATTGCAATAGACCTGGGACTAGAAGCTATTCTCTCTGAAGAGGATTATGGTGACCTATGGATCTTGACTGATAGCCGTAGTTTTCTTCACCATCTTAGTAATTGGATTCTTGTGGGCGACAAGGTCAGCACCTCTATACTGCTTAAATTAAAGCTCATTTCACAAAACCATGACGTTCATTTGCAATGGATACCTTCACACGTGAATCTCCACGGGAATGAAATGGCTGATAATCTTGCTAAGGAGGGTTGCAGGATTTCTTCAACTCCCTCCTCCACACTTACTTTTCAGGAGTTATACTCCCGGGAAAATTTAAAAATCTCGGAGGAGTGGAAAACTCCCTCCACCCATACTTGGTACAAGGGCTCAAAACCGGGTTTGTCCCTTGACCTCCCGTGTGACAGACGTACCCGAACTGTACTGTCAAGACTCGCTAGCGGTCACATCAAGTGCCTCACTTTCATCGAGGGCAGGAAAACCTTCGCCACCTGCACCAAGTGCCAAAATCATCAGGCTTCTCCTGAGCACCTTTTGGATTGCATGGGACTCTCTAAGGAGGATCTTTTCATCAATCCTCTTCTGGTCTTTGACTTTCTAACTGTCAACGAACTCGTGGATCTTGTCTGACTCCGTCAGACAAAGAGGATAAGCAACAACAACAACAACATAAAAAAATAAATTTTTAATTAAATTGAACTGTAAAAGCTCCATTTATTTTCTATTTGAAGCGGAGATTTATGTTGAAATGTTTTTACCTCACACTAGAGTTACACAATGTGCAATTGGCGACGGTATAAGATTCACTGTAAGGAAGATACAGATACATGCCATCACAATTTTTATCCTATGCGAAGGGGATGGATCCCCAGTTTCGATAACTCACAGGTATTTGAAGTCGGAAAAAGTAATGTAATATCTTAGTATGAAAATTTATAGATAAAATAATTTATTACAGACAAATAAAGATATTTCTGAAGTAATTTATGAGAGTATTAAAAAGTATTTAATAATTATCTTCTTCTCGTTTTTAATATTTAAATTTGTATCTTTAATTGATTAATGAACGATGGCATTACATTTTCGTCATTTGTCAAAAGTTATATGTTCTCAGCGAAATAGCTCAAACTAATCCCTTTGGGAAAAGCCTAACCGACATATACGCATATGGATTGCAGCTTTTAAAGCATGTTTCTATTTTATGACAGAAGGTTATGATCTTTCACTTTTCGAAATATACTTAACACTTGGATATGGATTTTCTGCAACTCTGAAATAAATATTCAATATATAAGTATTCATTAAGTTCCTTATTGAGTTAAAATATCCCACGCTGTTACTTACTATTATTAATATAACCACAATAAAGAAGTTTCTAAAAAATTTCAGAAGCGTTCAAGGAAGTTTTTTGAGGGAAAAATATATTCAAATATATAATATAGGAAGAAGTTAAATTAACTCCCGCTGTGAAAAACTTATAACGCAACTTTCTCTCCTGCTGTTTTAGGCAGGAAATGAGCTGAATATATTTATTTCTTAAAACGAGAAGTTTAAGCTTAAATCTGAGGCCCTGCATGGGCAATGCTGGAGTGCTTTTAGAAATGCTTCTGAATTATCCTGGTTTGTTACATACAGGGACTAATTTACATATGAACGCAGGGGAACGCAGTTTCTGTACTTTTTTTTTTTTACTTTAGTAAATTTTTATATATTAGATGGTACGCATGAGAACTCATTATAGTGCGTATTGGAATATATCCGTACATGATTTCTGAAAAATCAAAGCCCCAATGCATTTTTTTCCTTTCTTACTCTTCCGTTCTTCAACGCTTCTATTCTTGTTCAGCAAAGCATGGGATTTTTTTTTTTTATATATATGTAAAAAAAAGTGTTAGTTACATTTTCCTGCGACATATCGCTCTGTATTTGTAGTATGAACTCACATTTAAAACAGATTCGTCTGATTAAATGACGCCATATTTCAAAAACTGAAGCTTTTTTATGAAAATTTCCAATGCACAAAATCTGATGATTTTTCTAATGAATGACGGCCATTACATTGAGTATTTATAGTCCTAGTTACGTTGTTAAATGTACCGCGCCACTGTAAAATAAGGTAAATATACAATTATAGCACCACCATATGATGAGAATGTAAACTAATTTTTTAATAAATGTTTTGTTTCATAAAAAAAATCCTATGTTTTTCCGTGCATTTCAGTGAAAATCGCATATTGCTACGGTCAATATTTTTTGAATAATATACATATATATTTTTTTTTCCTGGGACTTTTGGATTACCCTGTACATTTATATTCGTAATGTAATATGCTATACATGATTTATCTTCTATGTAACTTTACCATGAAGAGACTAGTGGTTTCTCAATGTTGCTTTTCATACAGCAGCTAGAAATTATTTGAATTAACCATAAAAGAATACAGTTCATGTTATTTCTTTTATTGAGCAAATTGAACCACAATTTAATCAAAATATCAAGAGTAAAATAATGAACAGCATTTTTTTTTTCCAAAGATGAAAAAAATCAGTGTCAATGGAACTTCTTTTGTTAGAAATTAAGCACTGATCGCATATATATTAATTATTTAAAGAATTAAAGGTGTTTGAACAGTTCAAAGAAATAGAAGGGGATTTATAGTGAATTCGCATATCGCGTTACTGCATTGTACATCATTTTTTGTATAAATTATCTTATGAAGTATATAACCAAATATGCGTGGGGCCGTGAAGTAGAATGATTTATAGATAATATTTTCTCCTTGAGTGATAATAATTCCTATTATAAATAGAAATTTCCTTCTTTCACATGATGAATACATGTTTAATGTAAATCTGATTTTTAAAAAAGCTCTAATCAACAGAACAATTTTTAATCAAACAAATATATAAAATATAAAACAATATAAAAGCGAAGAAGCAAAACAGACATCTAAGTAGCTTCTTTCTTGATAAAAAGTGAGATATAAATATAAAAGCAAAACTCACTCTTTGGAGCTGTTTCTCATTCGATTAGTTTCCTTCTTTTTTCTTTTTTCTTTTCTCTCTCTCTCTCTCTCTCTCTCATATTTTTTTTTCTTGAAAATATTTTATTTATTTATAAATGTTAAATTTATTTTCTTTTACATTTATGATTTCACTTTATTCAATATGGCTTTTATACCATCTACATTCACCAGGAAGCTACTTTTAAAATAGCGCAATTTAATTTAAAATAAAATGATATTTTTAAAAATATCGCGTTTTATCCCTACCGTACTAACTAGGTCTTTGTCTAGGGAAGGGAACTACGAACCGTATAATGATCAACCTATTTTCATTTTGAGCCAATATATATATATTTATTAATATTTAGTTTGAGACTAGTCCAGTGGTTTGCGAATGTTTTTCTTTAATAATGTAGAAAATAACAAGACATTATTTTTACCACAAAATATTTGTTGATTTATTTTTAGGCATATATTATTGACTATTTAAATAAATACTATGCACATTTTAGGGAAATATTGTACCACCATTAACAGAAAAGATTTCAACATTTAATAAGCATAGTTTCACATTTTCGTTTATCAGTCTGATAAATGTGTTTTAATTACAAGTTTTAAATATTTTTTAGTTACTAGTTTGAGTAACTATTACTAATTTGAGAGTTTTTAAAATTATTTTTATTTCAATCTAGATTATTAACATTTATATTTAGTACATTAATACTAATCAGGTTTAAGATATTCTCACCATATTTAATATATATTTAAGGCACATTTTAAAAATTAATTTTTATATATGAGTATACATTTAAATTATATTCACACTGAGAAAAAATTCTGTAACTGACGTCTAGAATCTAAATTGTGGCTCTAGAAAAAATAGTTTCATGCCATCCTTATAAATTCTAGTTCCCTTGGAAAGCGAGTTCTAGAAGCCCCTATTAGAATTCTAGAGCGTTTGCCTATATTCTGGAGGGCAAAGTTATTTAAACATCTCTGCAAATAAATGAGACTACAAGAGGTGGGTTTCTACAACTATAATCTTGGTTTATTACCCAATTCTAGAGAATCAAGCGAGAATTTCTCGCAATATAAATGATTCAGAATATTTTGAGTATTCAGAATATTGTTTCACCATCTAGAAATGTGTACACTAGAAATTCTCGATCATTTCGTCTATTCAGTTTATTGGCGTACCGTATGCGCATAGCTCGGAAATCTTTATTTCTAGTTAAATGATTTAGAAAATGTCCTCTTATTCATTTTAGAGAAAGGCGGTATATTTTTTTTCTCTGTTCAGAAATCAGTTGACACTATTTATAAGTTGTTTGTGTATTTCTCCGTTGTATGAGAATTTACTCAGAATAGTATTCCATAGTTAATGAGAATAATTCGAAAATTTTCTAGGAGGACTTGCTCCTTCGAGACGTATAAATGTAACATGTATTCTTATTTTGTTCTAAGATAGTCTCATCGATATTCATACCTTTGAGGTATACCCAAAGTGTTTAAATTACCTAAGCATTCTTCCAAGAACACATCAGAAGATGTTCAGATTATTTTTCTACGCTCCAGTAGCTGTTTTACCCGTTTCTAAAAACATGTTATTTTATTTAACATCTGATACGAAAGAATTCTGATACTGTAACTCCAATATAAATAAAGCTTTTCATATTATTGTAATATGTTAAGTTATTCTTTCAAATGATGCTGTCTGTCTTAGTTTTTATGGTGGGTTTACATATGTTTAGCTTTAAAAAGTTTTCTTTAGAATTCGAATCAAAATTGCAATAAAAAACACTCACATATTTAACCGTAAAACACTTAATATACGTCGAATAATTATAAACATACACAGGCAGTTTCTGTATTATCCATTGCCATCATGTAAAAATTATAGCATTATCAATACATTAGATATAGTACTAATTATTAAGGAGCTAAATAAATGAATAATTTAAAGTATTTATATGGTGAAAACTGAACATTATTATTATTATTATGAACAATTCTGAATTGTGACAAATTGTTCTGAATTTTGTTTTTATACTAAATTTCAAATAATTTAAATTAAAAGCGCTGGAAATGTAAACATTTCTGCCCCTCTAATTTTGCTTTAGTTTCTCATGTAGTTTCTAAAAGTTATGTTGAATTTTTACACGAACAATACTAATTAAATGCCCAAAAGAAATATCACCGTGTTATAATTGGTAATTTATCGGTAACAAATATAAAATTTGAAATCAATATTAGTAAAATAATATGATTTATCTTTCTCTTTTTTTTTTTTTTTTTTTTTTTGCTATTGATATAGAAACTAAAAATGTAAGATAAGGAAATTTAACTGTTTAAATTTGGAAATAAATGCTAAATTTTAATTTCCTGTAACCACAAAATCGTCTGTTTATGAAAGCATCTTTAACTTTCTAACTAATTCTGTAAAACTCTGTGAAATTTATACGTAGATTAAATGAAAAGTTAAAACTATTTTACTGTTTTGATGTATGATTAAAAAAATATAAGTTTTTTTTTTGCTCGATTTAAACTAGATGTACTGCCACTAAAAAACATTTTTAAAGGTCGTATAAAAGTGACGTCAATGCATTTTTCCCTCCATTTTTATTCTCTCTAGTAAATTTACGTACAAATTTCACAAGGCTCTCATGATTAGATGAAGAGTTATTAGTAATTTTATAAAGAGCTTATTTCAGTGGTTACGCTAAATTAAAATTTGTTACTTATTTGCAAATATATTGATAGTAAAATTTGCTTATTTTATTTTCTATGCTTCTATATACATATACTCCTACATACTGTGCCAATTAGTTATAAACGTCTGTCAGTTACACACGAATTTAGCAAGATTTAGGTATATAGCTTTATAATATAGATCTTTCATTTATAAGCGCTATTTTGAAACCATTTTATTCAGTTACATACGAACATTATTATCTTTATCCACAAATTCTGTTTTACTGGTACCATTTTCCTCCCACTTTAATTATTTGTGAAACATAATATATAAGTTGTACATTTTCTTGCAAAGTGCACTAGCGATTCCAACTGTTAGACCGAATACGGTCATGAAAAAACGGATTATTGTAAATATGTGGTACGGAGAATTTTATTTTACTTGAATAGAAAAAGAAATTCAATCAACTTTCAATTCAGGGTGCTATGCAATCACTGGTTTTGTCCGGAAATGTGATAACGTCCACATCAATTTCTAACTACTTTAGTAAAGTAGGTTTTAAATTGTATAATACATTGTTATTCCTTAAAACCCTTTCATGGTCATGAACGTGTATACACGGTCAGAGTTTTTTACTTCTAAATCATTTATTCATTGCTATGAATTTGGTAAATAGAAAACAATCAGTTTCTCAGTATCCCTGATAAATTTGTAATATTATTAGTACTTAATGACTTAAAAATATGTAAAATACATCCCACTAAAATGGCTTCGAAACGAAAAAATTAAAAATGGCGTGACCATGAATGGGTTAAGTAGATAGTGAAAACAGTAGTGGTAAAAATTTTAACAAAAATGAGAGAGAGAGAGAGAGAGAGAGAGAGAGATAAGCTTAATCGAAGATTCTCATTAAACATCAGATAAAAGTAATACATTTTAATAAATTAGAAAATATTATGGTAAAAATGCGGTCGAAGCAAAAACAAACTACCATTCGTAACTTTTTATATAAAGGAATAAAATGGCACTTTTATTTAAGTACAATTGCTTTGTCTGTGTAAAAAGAATTATACAGTCGAACCTCGTTAACGTGAACACTATTAACATAAACTAACTTTTAACATGAGCTGTTTCTACAATCCCCATCAATATGAAGATTAGTTAAGCTATATGAAGATTAGTTACTGATAACATGAACTACTGATAACATGAAAAAATGTTTTAGCTCCCTTGAGATTCACGTTAACGCGGTTTGACTGTACTTTCATCGTATTATTATTATTATTATTATTATTTAAATAAAAGTTAAACTAAATTGTAAATTTAAATTTACTTTTCTAAATACAGTAAATATTAATAAAATAAATCAAAATTTTTTTGCTTTTCACGATGTATAAAGTGTAAAAAGATTTAGAACATTCGGAGCTTTAGATATGCGCGGATCTCGATCCCTTCAAACGCGTATAAATCAGAAGTGGCTGTACTTATATTTCAGTATTTTTGTATTGGTTTCATTTTTCTTCTGTAATTTCCGACGGAATTTGCGAAAAGCTACACATTCTCATATTATCATCATTATCATAATTTTTTATAATTTAAATAATCTTTCCAAGATCAATAATAATAATTAAAAAGAAAAAAAAAAATCAGATATTTGGGCATATTTTGTATATAACATCATGTTTTGGACGTTATATATAATTTAACAGAATGGGAAATTTCAATTTTAAGAAGAATAATACAAGGGAAAGTTTTGTACTGAAAATCGGAGTCGAAACCTGGCAATTTCGTAAAACATTTAGTTTCATTGAAGAAAGAAATTTTTGTTCAAATATTTGACAAAAATAGAAAATAAATGACTTTTTAATACACTGCGTCTATTTTAAGCATGCCTGGTTTAAATAACTAGTATATGTTTGTCAACTGTGATAACAAAAATAAAGTAAATAAATAAAATAAATAAATAAAATAAAAGCAAAAGCAAAAACTGGCATGGTGTGGCCACCACAAGAAATTCTTCTATATAATCTTGCACAAATTATTTATAAAATTGTTATTTAATAAAATTATTTTCTATGACGAATGCAGACGATTTTTATCTCCGAGAAACATAATACTAAATGCCGAAAAGAAGTCAATTTTGTATCAACATCAATAGAAATGTAATTTTTTTCCCCCAAGTTTTTTTTTTTTTTTTTTTAATGAAAAAAATCGATTACTTTGTTTTAAATCATCACACATCCATTATTCAACCCTTCATTTTAAAGCTATTTTTTAATTCCGTTTCTTGTGATCATGTGAACATCTGTGCACGTGCTGACTCAACGAGTCAAGTGTTAAAATAGGTGGGATAACCCTTGTGATTGTGAAAAAATAGCAATGAGGGAGCATCGAATGACTGTTTACCAAATCCCAACTTGCCAGTATATTTCACACCCCTCTAAGCCTTTGAAATCGTCTCCAGTGATAGGCGCGAGAAATTACACTATATTGACGAGTTATTTCGGAAGATCCATATTGCAAATTTACACACTCACACACACACACACTCTATCCTTTTCCTACCCGATACATTTTTACCTTAAAACATTATATATTTCTGTTTTTGCCGGCTGAAAGAAAATCATGGATTACAATCGCGATTTGTTGATTGAAAATGGTACTTTACACTTTCTTCGAATTAACACGATCGTTCATTTCCTGTTTTTATCACATACGACTGTTCCACATGCAAAAATGGATCGTAGATGTCTAACCCGCACGATCATGCGGCCTGGATCGGAAAGGGCTAGGGACGGAGGATGCTCCAGATGTACACACTTTTTTCCTAGTTTACTGAGACTATTATCAATAAAACATATTAATTTTAAATTTATGCGTTGAAAATAACTCTCATTATGTACATTTATAAGAAATTTCATCCTGTACTGCCGCGTAAATAAATAAATAAATAAATAAATAAATAAATATGTATATATATATATATATTGGTATTATCTGTTGAGCGATTTATCCCCAAATGTAGCCTGTACCAGTTTAGATCGGGGTCCAACTAAATACCAAGTTTGGTTAAATTTCGTTAATTAGTTCGTGAGATACGGCGTCTACAAAATTTGTGACACACACACAGACAAACTAACATTTTCTAAAAACAGTCAAACCGTGTTCAGGGTAACTCAAAACGTATATATCTGTTGAAAACCGCAGTTCGAAAATTTTTAAGAATCCAAAACTTTCCTCTTATATATATATAAAGTAATAAATCACTAATTGATGGCGGTATATTAATGTTAATAAGTATTTTTAAAACAAGTAATTTTGACTTGAATTAAATTGGGAATGAAAGATAATCATTCATGTCCATATGACATATTGATGTTTTTCTTATCCTTTCAATACTTTGAACAAATAAAACATACAGGTTTTCAGAGAAATTGTTTCTGATAGTTTCTCTGTTTAATTATTATAATTTTAAAATCATAATATATCAGAACAAGACTATGTATTCCGGAGGAATAGCTTTAGCCTCGTTCAAGGCAGAATGTTGTAATTCAGTAAAAGCACCCTCTAGAAAAATACGGGATTCATATATAGTATTTACATTTGAATCTAAAATTTTAAAGTTATCAAAATCAGGAATATGATCAACATTGTGATAATGGATTACGAGTTTCGATCTTAAATTACCTGCTTTATATGAGCGTTTCATTTCCTTTAATCTAATTTCACCTGTTCTTCCAGTTTCACCGATATACGTAGAATCACAATTTTTACAGGGGATACTGTAGATTACACCTAAACGTTTAAGGCCAGGGGGGGGGGGGGCAGCGGGTTTAAAATTTGAGAGAAAGTTACTAACACGGAGTTAAGGTTTAAAGCTAGTTGAGATATTGACTGTTCTAAGCAATTTAGAGCTATTTTTAGATACAACTTTATAATAAGGGATAGTAGTAAGGTGAGTGGAATTTATAACTTTAGGATAAACTGATTTGTATGAAAAATAGAACTCTTCTTTTTAAATTCTTTTAATAAAATGAGGGGGTAATCATTAATTTTTAAATCAGAAAAAAAAATTGAATAGTTCAATATTTAATAATTCGGAATTACTACAATAATGCTTTTCACGATGTAAAAGAGTACGAATAACTGGAAGTTTATGAGATAAAGGATTAGCAGATATTGACCAGAGAAGGTGGGTTTTCTATAAACTGAAGTTGAAAAATATAAAAAAAATATTGACAGTTTTATGCATTAGAGGGTGTCTAGAAAGGGTAGTTCATTATTAATTTCAATTTCAAGGGTAAACTGTATAGCAGGACATAAAGAGTTAGCAAAATCTAAAATATCGTTAACGTGATGTTGCTTAGTAATTATAAAAATATCATCCACTTTTCCAAAATTTTTTTTTATCATGTAACTGGGAATTAATTTTGTTTTCTAAGTGTTGCATTACGATTTCAGCTATTACGACAGATATAGGGGCTCCCATAGCAGATCCGTTAATTTGACGATAGTAAGAATCATTAAAAAGAAAACAGTTAGACGATAAACAAAAAGTGGTAAGATCAAGTATAGTATTTAAATTTAAATTAGTGTCAACATTGAAATTAGGATAAATATCTTGAATAATATCACATTTTTTTTGGTAAATGTTGTGCTTTGTATGTTTGACACTGAGGAGGGCAAGTGTTTAGCCGAAATGTCTGTCGTGTATTTTAATGTCTTTTGATTAAAATTTATTTTTAAAATTTTAAAATTTTAGTATTCTTTATCTCATTTTAAATGTTACTTTGGTTTTAATATATTAATGAGACGTATGGATTATGTTTAATTTTATTAAATTCAATTATATTCTTTATCTTGTCAATAAAACTCATCGTTCTTTCACTAAATAAATATCCATGATGCAAACAGGTAAACAGTAGAATAGCTCGCCATTATTCAGACTTTTTGACCACATGTAATTGGTATATGTTCATAAAGAAGTCGTAAAATTTTATGCCGTTTCTACCTTTTTTTTTGTTTTTTTAATGCTTTGATTCAATTTAATCATATTTTTATTATCACTATGTGCCATGGTAATTCAAATATGGATTTTGGTGCTTCGCAAATAAAAGTGTTTGTAGAATACCTAAAGCGTAGTAATAAGATATTTAAAGATGTAATTGAGATGCTTTTTTTTTCTTTTTTAAGTTGGTTGGTTGGTTGTAGGATTTAAGGCCGATTGACTCCTGATGTGTCCTAGGCCTAGAGGGGGAATGCCCTCCGTGGGGGTCTTTCTAAGGGGTCCTAGCCCGTATTTACGCAAGTTTCGGAGGAAACCACGGAAAACTCCGAACGGCTAGGTCGATGAGCGCGACCTGGGATCGAACCCGGCACCTCCCATCTACCAGCTTTGAGCGCAGAACCGCTCGGCCGCTGGTGGGCCCCTTTTTTAAGTTGGATTGTTATATATATTTACTTTCAAATCAATTATTTATTCATTAATTCAAGTATTTCTTCTTGGTGTTTGATCATTATAATGATGAATTATCATTATTATTATAATTTGATATTAATTATTTTATATATTAATATCTTTATTTTAATAAAATTTAGTCTGTTAACTTATTATTATTTAAATATTTTATTTTTTAATTTTATTTTTATGAGTTTATTTCAGTTCTCAAAATTAATCAATCAAGCCCTAATATTTTTTATAAACTGCAACCGTTTACTGAAAGTGTATTTTAAATTTGTTTCTCATGTAACGATTTTAATGATCGTGTTATGTATAAAATAAATAGCTTTTGTAAGAATTTTATTTTTATTTCCTAATTATTTTAGGTTTCGTTTAATATTTTTGGTTTCATTTATTTATTTTTTCTTTTGTTTAATGGAATTTGTTTGTTTTATAGATAAATAATTAGTACAAATCTGTTACTTCTTGGTTTAAAGCCTACAGAATAGCAGAAATTTATCTATATTTTTCTATGATAATTCAATATAAACTCCGGATGAAGTTTGATTATTGTTATATGCTTTCATGTATTTTTTGGATTTTGTCTATTTCTCTGTTTTATTGGGACTTTTACTTCATCAAAGGTAATATATTATAGAATTTATAAACTTATATATATTAAAATTTAGAAATCTAACAATTCCATGAGCTAAATTTTTTTATTAACACATAAAATGAATGATAATTCTAGAAATCACAAATTTGTAAATTTTGTTACATTTGTTATTAGCATAATATTCAATTTATTTGAGTAGAACTTCTAATGTCATAGAAACTCTTGAAAGTATCGGAAATTTCACAATATTTTGCGTGTCCATTTGTCATTCCGTTATTTCAACAATAATGCCTTCAGTCAAGAAAATTACCACTTTGTCAGTCAAACCTGTAAACTCTAACAATTCAGAGCCATTTGTCTATTTGAGAATAATATTAGAGTAAATTTGACATTGTTTTCAATCATTCTGTCACCTTCTATTTTAAAACATCATTTTTTTTAATGCTCTTTCAGTACCATTGTCAAGGAATACTCACGAATTGTGACACATCTATTGTAATCAAAATTTTCAGGCAATAATGGATATCAAAACACTTTCTCGTACCGATTTATATGAGACATCTTTACTTCAGAACAGAAATATCGGACTTCGATGGCTCCCGTCATTTATTCTATCAATTTAAATTTTCTATATATATATATATATATATATATATATATATATATTATATATTTTTTTTTTCTTTTTTTTTTCAAACTCGGACTGTTTATTTATTTATTTAAATTGTACTTATAATACGTACATGAAACGCACTTGTATCGTTTTCTTACTTCCGAAATTAATTTTAGATATAATTAAAAAAAAAAAAAAAAATGTGTTTTAGTTTGAGAAATACTAGTCGAATGTTATAAGTAGTTTTGATATTTCTATATCGGGAAAGTTAAATAATCTTTCACCATTAAATTCTATGTAATTAACCAACAAGTTCAGAGGCTAGACAATTAGCGTTAGTATTTAAATAAGCTGTATAGTAGGGGAAACGTAATACAGTATACTATATACAGTTAGTATATGTAGAATTTTTAATAGTTTATTAAATCTGGAATATTTTTGCTGCCGTTTTAAGAAATGTGGGAATGTTTTGATGCGTTTGACTAAATTTGCTTTAAATACACAAAGGAATTCGCAAAAGAAAAAGAAAATAGAAAATCAAGTATGAGGCCATTAAAAAGGAAAAAAAAAAAGAAAGAAGGAAAGAAAAAGAAGAAAAAGAAATATATTACAAACTTGATATATTGATCATGATTTTGAAAATAATTTAATTCTTCTTTCTGAATTATAAAGTTGCTTTCCTTAGAAACGGTTACTATATTAATTTAAACTAAAAACTCAGATAACTGTATATATATATAAAATTAAGATATTATATTACATTTTTTTAAACTCCAATTAGAAAATAAACCAAACGAATGATATTCAAAGTTTTTTGTTTATTTATTTATTTTATTATTATTTTATTATAAGAGTAAGAACGTGTAAAAAATAGTTTACTCCATGAATTTGAACCCGACTATCCCCGAAAAGCTTTAGTTAAAGAAAATGGCACCAGAAGTAGTATTCATGATGAAACATATATAAGTATCAAAATGTCTGTTTTACATCAGATATTAATTAAAACCCCCAGGTTTTATTGATTTATTCAGTGATATTACAAAAGTACTGAGTTTAATATACACTGTTAAAAATTTCAGTTCTAGGTTGAACCAAAATTTGGTACTACAGTAGTTGCAATACACTGTCAAAAAAAGTCCTGTTTGCTGCCAGAAATTCTCTGTAATTCAGAAAAATACGTTCTATCAACGTAATTTTTCCGCTAATAGAACGTATTTTTCTGAATTACAGAAAATTTCTGGCAGCAAACAGGACTTTTTTTCACAGTGTATATTAGATTGAATCGAAACTTGATACTACATAGCTGCAACCATGTTGTAGTGAGATCTTCTACCATGATTTGGTACTTCTTGTTGAAAACAAAGTGCCAAATCATTGCAAAAGATCACCTCCATCTTATGGTTATAACAACTGTAGTACCAAGCTTTACTAGAACCCAGTACCAAATCATGAAAAAAAGGTTTCACCATCTCATGGTTGCAGCTATTGTAGTATCATGTTTTAGTTCAACCTAGGACAAAATTTTTAACAGTGTCACTATGAGAAATTAACTAGAAAAATATTCTTAACAATTTTTTTTTAAATCCATGTATATATGATACAAAAGATCTAAGAAGTTCTCCAATAATACTCGTTTAATGAGTGTATGCAAATTGCTCTTTTACAGATACTGCTTGTATAGAATTAAAATAGTACCTTAATTTACGCTATTAAAACAGTTTTTAAGGCCGAACTGTTTGAATCATTATACCTAAGAGTGTACAATACTTAACCTCACCGAGAGCCAAAACTCGTGATATTTTATAGGGAAATTATTTTCACAATTATTCATTATGTTTTTTTTTTTTTTTTTTTTTTTAAAGTTTCCTTCACCATTCAGAAAATTCACAACCGTTAAATTGGTACTCGTTGCCCCAAAATTATTATTATTATTATTATTATTATTATTTTATTTTATTTGTTATTATTATTATTTTAATTTTAACATTTCATTTTACATGCAAAATAAGCGAAAATGTACTTATTTGGTATTTTATATTCTTAAACTTGAAAAATAAAATATTAAAAGTCATAAAAATCAGTTTTTGGGAAAAGGGTACCAACTGGACGGTTGTGAATTTTCTGAATGTAAAAACGAAATTTAAGGGGGGGGGGGGAAAGTAAGGAGTAATTCTGGAAACAAATTTCCCCACAGCATAATATGGGCTTTAGTTGCCTGCAACATTAAGTATTATATGCTCTTAAAAATAAGAATCCCTATTTTCCATGGTACAAAATTTGTTCTAATCTGTTGGGTTTTCCCGACTAGTTATAATATTACGTCCAATTCTTTAAATGAATTTAATTCTAAACTAGTATGTTCTAGCCATTACAAAACTTTTCTCTATATTATCTATCCAAATTCACACAGTACAAATTATTTATATATATATGTATATTTTTTCCATTATGAATGCAGATTATTTTGTTCTCAGAGAGGTACTATTACACGAAATGTCCAACGAAAGTGAATTTTTGCCGCTCATCATTCTCGTTCTCGAAGAAATTTGTAGTACAGCAGTGCCAGTTATCGGCTGATATGCGACCAAATTGAAACAGCGTAATGTTTTATAATGACCTTTTCACATGTCAAGTTTTGTTCGATTATACACAATAATACTGTTACGAAATTGTAAATAATTGTGTTTATTTTTGTATAAATTCTTTCAAAGAGGCTTAGTAAGTTGATAAAGTGCTAATTTTGTGCATTTCTAGTCGTTTTAGCGTTGAAATAGCCTTATTTTCCCTTAAAAACGCATTAAAAAGCCCCAGTAATGCACGTAATGGATTTGGCGCCAAATTTGGCGACTTTTTCCCACCTTGGCGATTTTTTTTGGCGACCTTGGCGAGAAAATCCTTATATGGGATATACCAAATATGGAAGCTGTAAGTTGATTGGTTGACCACTTTCTAGAGTTTTCTCGAAAAATCTGGGCTCCATGGAACAGCATATAAGGAGCGCTTCCTCGCCAAGGCAGTTAGTTAAGTTCAGATCTCAGCCAGCTTCGCTAGTGCTTGCATTGCTCTTGAGCCTCTTTGAGAGAGACTTGCTTCAAGTGTTATTGGTATACAGTTTGTACTGTGGATTTGCTATTGACAGCTGTTGTTTAAGCTGTGTTTACTGTTTGAATTGAAGCTGATGCTTGGTTTATAGACCTGCATTTTTCTGGAATTTTCTGTGAATAAATTACTGAATTTTTGTACGTTTGGCCTTTCATTCTCAGACAACTCACGAACCCCCAAGTACGCAACATTTTTGGTGTCAGGAGTGGGGTTTTGTCTGTGAATGGTTATAACTAGAGCTATGGAGGAACAGATGAAGAAACTTCTAGAAAGCTTAGCTACCCAGATGAATGAAATGAAGGAAGGACAAAGAGAATTGAAAGAAAGTCTGAGTCAAGAGATGAATGAAATGAAAGCCGGACAGAAGGAATTGAAAGACGGTTTGACTGAAGAAATGAAGGAAATGAAAGCAGTTCAGGAAAAGATGGAAGCCAGTTTGACCGAAGAAATTAAATCTAATCAAGATGAGATGAAGAGAGAGCTTTCAACGGCGAAAGAATCAATAGAGGGTAAATTAACGATGATGGAAAATAGAAAGGATGGAATAGAAGAGAAAGTTATAAAGATAGAAGAAAATTTTGAAGAGAAAGTTTTGAAAATAGAAGAAAGTTTTGAAGAGAAAGCTATGAAGATAGAAGGAAATGTTATGAAGGTTGAAGAGAAAACTATGAAGATAGAAGAAAATGTTATGAAGGTTGAAGAGAGTGTTACGAGGATAGAACGGAGTGTAGAGGAGAAAGTTAAAGAAAAATTTGATCAAGAGCTGAAAAGAAGGTTTTCAGAGATAGAAAGAGAGTTTAAGAGAATGGAGGAAGATCTTGAAAGGAAAATGAAAGAAGAGTGGAACAGAGAAGTAATAGGGAATGAACTGCTGAGCAAGATTCGGAACCTCGAAGAAAAGTTAGAATCCATGCCTCAGGAAACTGAAAAGAAAGAGAGAAGAATCCAGAATCAGGAATTGATTAAGCTACCTACCTACGACGGCAGTTCCTCCTGGCATGTATATAAGACGCAGTTTTCCTTCGTAGCTGAAGCTAACGGCTGGGACTCTGTTGCAAAGACGGCTCATCTGGTAGGGTCGTTGCGGGGCGACGCCGCATGTATTTTGGAGACCCTTTCGAAGGAACAGCGATATGACTTCGAAGCTGTAACCAGAGCACTAGAGCTACGTTTTGGAGCGAAATGGTCTAAAGAATATAGTCGACTCCAGCTAAGGTCCCGTCGTCAGAGACCAGGGGAAAGCTTACAGGAACTGGCATCAAACATCCAGAGGCTTTCACATTTGGCTTTCTCAGACTGTCATCCTGAAACACGCAATGATCTGGCTCTAGAATATTTCATTGATGCTGTCGGAGATCCAGATATTCAAAAAGCCCTCAGACTCTCCGGCGTGAAAGATGTGGAGTCAGCCTTGGTGTATGCCCTAAAGCTCGAGACAGCCCAACAGGCCTGCTGTAAACATCGCCAGAACAGCACAGCAGACAAAGTGAACGGTTCTCAAGATGATTTTAAAGAAATTCAGAACATGATTCCAGATATTAATAGAAGACTACGCATTCTTGAGAGTAAGGGAAAAGGGAAGACTCCAACAACTAAATGCTGGGGCTGTGGAAAAGATGGGCATATCAAGCGAAGCTGCCCAGTAAGAACACCTAGAGAAGCAACCAAGGATGTCTGGGAAGTATGCCACACAGAAGGAGCTCTTCGGGAAAATCCAAATGCCTTCTTTCGGAAGTCTGCATCTGAAGATCATAAATACAGCTCTAAAGCCGAGGATAGACCCCAAAGAATACAGCCAGTTGCTCGCCAAGTTACTGTCTCAGCACCATCAGAACAAGATCCCGATCTCTGGAGTGACGAAGAACTTAGAAAAGCCCAGTTGGAAGATCCTGACATAAAGCCAATATTACGGCTGAAGGAGACGACCTGCAACAGACCTATCTGGCAGGATATTTCCAGATTTAGTCCCATTACGAAAAGTTATTGGGCACTTTGGGACTCTCTTCATATCAGGAACGGCGTATTATACAGAAAGTGGGAATCTGATGATGGGAAAAGCTTCAGATGGCAGATTTTATTACCAAGATCAAAAATTCCAGCTGTTTTAGAACAACTGCATAGTAGCTCTACCGGAGGCCATTTTGGGGTAATGAAGACTCTGCAGAAAGTTCGGGAACGCTTCTACTGGTGCAAGGCAAAGGAGGATGTGGAGAAATGGTGTAAATCCTGTGATGCTTGTGCGGCACGTAAAGGCCCGCAGAAACGAAGTCGAGGAAGACTGCAACGGTATAACGTGGGAGCACCATTTGAACGGATTGCAATCGACATCCTGGGTCCTTTGCCACGGACCTCCAGTAGAAATAAATACATCCTCGTCGTGATGGACTATTTCACCAAGTGGCCTGAGGCATATCCCATTCCCAATCAAGAGGCATGCACAGTCGCAGAGGTCCTAGTGCAGCAATGGGTGTCAAGGTACGGCACGCCCCTACAACTTCATACCGACCAAGGTAGGAACTTTACCTCTGATGTTTTCAAAGGACTGTGTCAACTGCTCGGCATAGACAAAACCCGGACAACACCCTTACATCCCCAGTCGGACGGCATGGTCGAGAGGTTCAATCGTACCATCCTAAATAACCTCTCTCTGCTAGTATCAAGGAACCAGCAAGATTGGGACTTGAAGCTGCCATTGTTCCTGCTGGCTTATCGAAGTGCTGTCCATGAAACCACCGGCTATACTCCAGCCCAGATGCTGTTTGGACGTGAACTTCGTCTCCCTTGTGATCTCCTGTTTGGTTGTCCACCCGATGCGCCTTCATCGCCCGAGGAGTACATCCAAGATCTCCAGGCACGATTTGAGGACGTTCACAACTTTGCTCGGGAGCGAATTCACATTGCATCGGAGAAAATGAAGACAAGGTACGATCTAAAGGCTACGCAACATGGGTTTCAGGAAGGAGAGAAGGTCTGGTTGTGGAATCCTGTTCGACGCAAAGGACTCTCTCCCAAGTTACAGTGCAACTGGGACGGACCATACACAGTCTTAAAAAGGCTGAATGATGTAGTGGTGCGGATCACTAAAACACCATCGTCAAAACCGAAGGTGGTGCACTATAATAGGCTAGCCAAGTACCACAAGTAACGGTAAAATTAAAATTTTAAATGTAAATACTGGCAAAATTTGCGCATGCGCACTGTAAATATTTGTACATATTTGTGAATTTTGTAAATATTTCCCACTTAATTTATATTTCTATGTTATCGTTATGTGCAACTTAGTTTTTGTATTTTAGATTGTGTAAATTTGTTTAGTTTCGCCTCCTAACCAAGGGTTGCACTGCCCGGGACGTGCAGTCCTTGGGAGGGGGGCAGTGTTACGAAATTGTAAATAATTGTGTTTATTTTTGTATAAATTCTTTCAAAGAGGCTTAGTAAGTTGATAAAGTGCTAATTTTGTGCATTTCTAGTCGTTTTAGCGTTGAAATAGCCTTATTTTCCCTTAAAAACGCATTAAAAAGCCCCAGTAATGCACGTAATGGATTTGGCGCCAAATTTGGCGACTTTTTCCCACCTTGGCGATTTTTTTTGGCGACCTTGGCGAGAAAATCCTTATATGGGATATACCAAATATGGAAGCTGTAAGTTGATTGGTTGACCACTTTCTAGAGTTTTCTCGAAAAATCTGGGCTCCATGGAACAGCATATAAGGAGCGCTTCCTCGCCAAGGCAGTTAGTTCAGTTCAGATCTCAGCCAGCTTCGCTAGTGCTTGCATTGCTCTTGAGCCTCTTTGAGAGAGACTTGCTTCAAGTGTTATTGGTATACAGTTTGTACTGTGGATTTGCTATTGACAGCTGTTGTTTAAGCTGTGTTTACTGTTTGAATTGAAGCTGATACTTGGTTTATAGACCTGCATTTTTCTGGAATTTTCTGTGAATAAATTACTGAATTTTTGTACGTTTGGCCTTTCATTCTCAGACAACTCACGAACCCCCAAGTACGCAACAATACTTTAGATGTAACCTTACCTTAAATTGCGAAAATCATTGTACAGCAGTACCACCTGTTCCGAGGCTGGCACCAAAAGTTGATAGGCACTAATATATGTCAAGGTGCAACTATATAAAATTTATATGCAATCCCGTGAATTAGTTCCTGAGATAAAGCCTTCCTTGAAATTGAGAAAATCGTAGTAAAGCATCGCTACCTGTTAAGCTATTAGCACCAAAAGTTGGTAGAAACTAATGTATGTCAAGATACAACTAAATATAAATTTGTATGTAATTCTGAGTTGTAGTTTCTGAGATACAGTTGGAAGAAAATTTTGCCCCACACACTTACATACAAGCAGACATTTTCTAAAACTGGTCAAATCGTGTACTGAACCACTCGTGTAAATCCATCGAAAACTGGATGTCGAGAATTTTTACAAATCCAACACTTTCTTTTATTGAATGTAGACGAAAATAAATGCTATCTGTTTCTCAAAATGTTTAACATTAGTTTTTCGAGTTTTTAATTTGAATTTTTTAACAAACTTAATTTTAGTTAATTTAATATGTATTTAAGTTCATGTTTTCTAAGGTGAGATAAAATTATAGTTCACAGTTAAGCAAAACTTAAAAAAGGAAATTAAAATTTTTGCTCTTTGAAACATATGTAAAACTTTGAAGTTTCATTCGTTATAATATTATTTAATCCCAGAAATGTTACATACGTTTTAAATATGTAATATTTTTTACATATGTTTTATACATATATATATTTGTTATAACAAATGAAACATACGCAAAAACATATGTAAGTTTCATTTGTTATTAGTGGATCACAGAAATATACGTTATAATTTTCACGCTAAACTTATATCATTTTACAACTACTAGAGGCATGAGAACTTAAAAATAATATGAATTCTATTTAATAAATTCCATTTGCTTTGAACATATTTATTAATATGCTTATATACGGATAAATATACGGATAATTACTCATTATTCTAAAACACATATTTAATATACGGATAATTTTTCATTATTCTAAAACGCAGTAATATTATCAAAACTTAACCTATACACCGTACTGATTCATTTATTTTATATGTATTTTTTAACTTACACAAATTAAACTATTCCTTTATCTATAATATTGCATCTGACAAGCTTGTTTCATAACAACTTTATACCGGGTCTTGCATAATTACTTTGCGAGTCAAAGGCTGAATATGATTTCGGCATACAGGTATATTTAAAAAAATGTCACTAACTACAATATGTGTATCCCCCCCCCCCCATTTTCAAGAAATTCATATACCCATTATTAACATTAAAAAAATGTTTTTAGATTATTTGAATTTCAAGTATCAATTTTACTGCTTATTGAAAATAATGCATAAACTAAAATCATTTATATTTATTTTCAAACGTGTTCCAAGAAATAATTTCGTTCTGTAATAGAAATAATAAACATTTATATTTACGGGTAGTAGGGCAAATTATTGATTAAAAAATATTGATTATACGGTTTTATCAAAAATAAATTTGATTTCGTAAAATGGATTTCTAGAATAAATTGTAACTTAAAGCAATATTTCTGATACAAATAACCTGTATTTTTTTTTTTTTTTTTTTTTTTTTTTTTTTACAGTGATGCAACTAGCCGGGAAAATAATCATGTTTTTTATTAAACTTATAGAAATTTCAAGTTTCCAATTATTTATTTTATTATTTAAATAAAATAATCTTAAATTTCCAATAAACCTACTTATAACTGGCATCAATACATTCATTATTTTGTTCATTTATTAAAATTTCAGGATATAAATTGACACAAATTGAGCAATCCAATCATATGACGTCTCCATATCCTCACATCAATAATCTCAATTCGCATCTCAGTCTGAGTTGATGCTGGTAAAACCGGCAGACACACGACATTCAATTGCTGCTGTTCCCATCACGTGATAAAAAAGCGATCGCGTGCAAATTGGCTAATGGGAACCGTGTATTGTTGTATATAAGAGGGTCACGAAATCACGTCGGAAAAATACCTATTTTGCTGATAGATCATTGAACAAATCGGACAAAAGTGAGACAAAAAGTTTCCTTCCGATGTGCAGGAAATGGGAGTATCCTCTTCCTTCGTTGCGTCATATGGGTCAACAGACCTGTATCAACATAAAAGGGTGGAGGTCAAAAGTGAAAATTTTCCTGAAAAAACCTCCTTTTGTTGCATGATGATGACATAAGGATTACTTATGTGACTGGAACACTGGAACGATATGAGTGGATGAATAAGAATCGTCATTAGAAAAGAAAGCAGGATAAATTATACTGACATGAATCATTTTGATTTTGATTTTTTTCTATTTTTTAGTTTTTTGCATAATGCGCCCTTATCCCACTATCAAAAAGGTTTTTTTTTTTTCTTTTTTCAAATTTCTCTTTTTGTTATTTAAAATTTTAAATGAATCGAGTTCGGTATTTTGACGCCTAAAAATCTCGTTACATTTTTAGAACCTCATTTTATATTTTTTAAAATCTCACTATATTTTAGGGAAATAACCTAATCTTTCTATAAAAAACTATCTATTATTTGCATTTGAAAAATGATTGTATGATGCATAAAGTAAAATAAGACATAAAATATTTAAAAACAAACAAACAAAAATTAAACGAACTAGGAAATTAAAATTTCCTGTATTTTATAACTACTTTGGCTAATGTTCATAAAACACTCGTTCTAACAGTTACGTTGTAAGCATACAACATACTTGATTTGCTGACTCTTATATACACTTGTGTATATTATGTGTCAAATTTGATATGGGCATGAATTAATAATAAATAAATAAATAAAACCCTCTAAAAGGCTATATTATTGACTAATTTTTTGCGTGGACCAGTAAAGAAAATTGTTATATGTTATAAAGTTTAATTAGATAGAAGGTAACGGTAAAATTCACAAGTGTGTATGTAATAAATTAGATTTTTAATTTTATAATTGTTTTCCATTTTATTTCAATGTTTAATAATCAGTTTATATGCTACTCAGGAAATTAACTTTTAAAATTAAGAATTTTAATAACTACAAAAATATGTTCATAGAATATTACAATTTTTACTTTCTCTTACCCATAAGGTAGAGAAAGTATTGTTTTTGGGTCAAATTTTCGAACGCGAAATTTTGTTATATTTAAACGTTTTGAGGTCCCCTGAATACGAAAATCATATTTTTAGCAAATGTGTGTGTGTCTGTCTGTTATCAGCATATCTCAAAAACAAATTATGGCAGAAAGTTCAAACTTGGTATTCTAAATGTGTATCATATAGGGATGCTACAATAAGCTTTTCGTTAAGATTAAGCAAATGGTTCGTGTACAGGGACAAGCAAGAGAATTCTAATACATTACGTCTATGGGGGAAATTGCGGGTAAGTAGAGTTTAACGTCTATAGACTGCACTAAACCAAATGAAACGAATATATATATATATTTGTAATAGAGATAGTTAACTGGGAAAAAAAATTGTGTATGTAGGAGCCTTGCCTCCCCCCCCCCCCCCCCGAGGGGGAAGTCCCCCTCGAGGGGAGTAAATTTTCATGATGGGTATCTTTCAAAAGAGCTCGCTAATACCTTTAAAACGAATGGTTGAACCATCGATTTGCGATAATTTAAAACAAAGTTATCGATTTTTTTTATCGATTTTTTTTAATTTTTAACAAAAAAAAAAAAAAAAAAAAAAAATTGCAAAATATTTTCTTTTAATTAATGTAATATCGGGAATAAATTCAATTTTTTTTTTTATATTTAGTGTTATACTACTTCTCTAATATGGGAATCGTCTGCATTATCATAAAATATAATTTTTCTTAAATAATAATTTTAATAAATTATTTTTTAAAAACAGAATTATTTTTTTAATGACCGAATTAAATTTTATATAAATGTAGGTGGATTAATGAAACGGGGGGTTGAGGGGGGCGGTAGCACCCCTCACACAGAACTAATTATCATATAAAACTCTTCCGAAGCCTAATTTGAATTGTTTAACGCAGGTTTACATAACAGTACTCGTTATCTTACATCTTAATCTGCAACCTGTATTTATAGTATTAAATTTCAGGGCAAGAGAAAGTCGTGCGAGTGACACACCAGATTATTTTTTTTTATATCAAAAATATTTAACAATACTCTTTCTGTTAAAAATATATTGTTGCAACCTTTTTTGAGTAGGCATGCGTTAGAATTAGCACAACTATTATTTCGACAAAAGGTATTCCAGCATCTTATCAGCATTGGATCATTTATATTTCAATCCATTTTTTGACACCAATGTATATCCATTACAAGAGAATGTTTTACTTTAGCAGAGTCTATATTGCAGATTTTCGTCTTTGATAATTTTATCTGGATTCATTGTTACGCTGATGATTGAATTTTCTCAACTGTTGTAAGAAAATTAATACGCATAATCATTTAAGTGTATATAAGAAACTTTAAATGGTTGAGGTAAGGTATATTCAGGATGTGGCTAAGTTTAGATACATACGACGTTTAATATTATGAGCGTATAGTTAATGGATCTTTTGGATAGACTCTTCTCTTTGTCAAGCCATCTAAATAACTTCAATTGACATTTAAGTCTTCATTTGCCATTTATCGAAGCGTGTATTTGGAACAGTGTTACGTAAAGATCATTAAGTTAAAAGAGAACATAATGATATGTTTGGCAGCAGAATATTAAGCATTGATCAGCCTTAAACTTAATCGTTTTAAAATAGAAGTAAGTTCATTTCTTATAAGTTAATTTTATCGTATAGTAGTAAATTTTTTTTTTTATTTATAATGTCTGAAACTGATACATAATTATACTTTTATGTTCATACCTATCTGATTTTAAATCTTAGGTATTTATGATTTCATATTTGTACCGGCAGTTTTACAATAGAGGCCACTATAGTAAAAAAAAAAAAAAAAAAAAATACTTTTCTTTAATGGTTTTTTCTATAATGTATTTTCTCTAAAATTAAATTCTTAGATAAATGGACATTTCATTGCTGACAAATTAAAAGGTCTGATTCCAAAATGAATAATTTCTTCCAAAGCTTTAATAGATGTTAATAATTAAAATTTCCAAACTTTTTTTTTTTTAATCAGTTGAAAATTACGGATAGTATATATATATATATATACAGTGCGTATCGAAATGATAGGTCCACCCACATTTTTCAAAATTTCGACTCTTAATTGAGAATAAAAATCACTTTTTTGGTAGAGATAATTAATCAGTAATTGTTATAACTATTTATGAAGTAATTTCTTAAAAATAAATAATTCCTTTTTATTTTATGCAAATTTTCATTTTCAGACCGTTTCGAAAAGATAGGTCCGCCTTCTGAAATTTTGCACCAATCACGTTTATTTCCAAAAAATTTGCATAAATATCGTTGCTTAGTCTTACTGCGGGATTATGCTGGTTGCTGTGGAGGTATTTAAACAGATTTGAACATCACGTTGTAATCAAACGAAATGGGTCGTCGTTGCAGTCTTTCGCTGGTTAAGCAGGGGAAAATTGATGCAATTAAAACGTGTGGAAAATCGAATAGAGAAATAGGTAAACTTTTAAACAGATCACATAATGTTGTAAACAATTATTTGCGACTTAGAAATGCTTATGGCAGTAAAAAATCATCTGGCCGCCCATCAAAAGTGACACCCCGACAAAGAAGGACTATCGTAAAGGGGTTAAAATCTGGAAATATGAGCTTATCCACTGTGGCCAGAAAACAAAGCCCTCCAAAGTCAAAATCTACAGTCCATAGAGTGGTAAAGAAGTTCGGCATAATAGTTTACTTGAAGAGGAAAGCGGCTCCGAAATTGACTAAAAAGCACAAAGAAAAGAGATTTAAATTTGCGCATGAAGTGATGTCCTGGAAACAAGATTGGCATGGTGTGATATTCAGTGATGAAAAGAAATTCAACCTAGATGGTCCATATCGCTGACAGTACTACTGGCACGATCTGCGTAACGATAGACAGACATTCTCGAAGAGGCAAGATGGTGGTGGTTCCGTTATGGTATGGGCCGGATATGGAGGTGCAGGAAAAACTGATATAGCATTTGTAGACAATCGTTTGAATGCTGCAGGCTATCAACAGCTGCTTCAACAGTATTTTCTTCCACAAGCAGAGCGCATTGGGGTCCCATTCTTCATGTTCCAACAGGACAATGCTCCTGTGCACACTGCAAAGTCCACTTTCGAATGGTTTCTGGATAATGGTGTACATGTTATCGATTGGCCACCTTGTTGCCCCGACCTGAATCCGGTAGAAAACACGTGGGGTATACTTTCAAGAGCGGTGTATGCAGGCGGAAGGCAGTACATCACTACTGCAGACTTGAAAAGGGCTATTTCCTCCGAATAGTCAAAAATCGAGAAAAAGTGTTTGCAAAAACTTGTATAAACCATGCCGAATAGGATTTATGAGCTTATTCTGAAACAAGGTGGAAAAATTTTCTTAATAATTCAACATTAATTTGATGCTTGGTTCAGTGGACCTAATTTTTTGAAACAGCTTTTTCATGTAATTTTTGTTTTCTTTATTATTCCTATTATTTGTATATTATTAATGTATTATTTTACATTGCATGAAGTAATGTAGTTTATAAAATAGTACTTTGCACACAATAAAACCTATTTTACCAACATAACTTTCGTTTTTACTGGTGGACCTATCATTTCGACACGCACTGTATATATACACGGTCCTATTTCAATTTTCAACAGGTATTGTTGTACAGTGGATTGGCGTGCTAGTCTTGAACTTGATAATGAATCAATTTGGAAAATCTTGTTGCTTTGTTTGGCGTGTGTATGTCTCTTTGGTCAAGTGTTTGACTAACTATTCTTCGTTCTCATTCTTTGCTTCTACTCTCAAAAGTATTATATATATATATATATATAAATATTCTTATAGTATCTAAATTCAGGGGATGAAGTGTTAAGTGCTGGATGGCTTTGCTTATGTAACACTGCTCGGCATGGAAATTGCCCCCAATACCATTTTTGCAAATTCTTACGTAAAATGACCTCCTGAATCCGAATATGACGGCCATTTCACCTTATCACCCACCATTTTTTGGAGACCCCCCCCCCCTATTTTTACCACTTTTCGGTAATTTTATGGCTATAAATTTGATTTATAGTGGAGAAAAGAAATATTTTAACTGTTAGATATCTTCTGAGGGCCTAAAGAGATGAAAAATTCTATAACATGAACATTTGCAGCAAGAGGGGGATTTAAGGGGGGATTTGCTACTGTATTTATAAGTTACATTTATTATATTTTATTAATCAATTATTATTATCACTTATTATACATTATATATTTTTAAGAGTTAAAATAATTATTTCCCATTCTCCAAATCAAATTCATGGCCATAAAATTACCGAAGAGTGATAAAAGTTGGGAAGGTGGTGACATCCCGAGGAAACGGTGGGTCATATTCGTATTCAGGAGGTCATTTTACATAAAATCAGCAGTAAGGGTGTCAGGGTTCGATTTTTTTTTTTTTTTTCAGCGTAGCGTAATTACTGCTGATTAATGTGTAATGATTAATGTGCTTTCTTTGTTATGTATAAAATAACATTATGTAATTTTTACGTTTTGATCATGTATCATAAAAAAACGCAATAAAATGATTTCTGTCTATTACAGATACGGTCGACGAAGTGTACTCAAGTGGCTCCTTCGCGAGGCCAAAATGCCTGCTTTGGAGACAACGGCCACCGGAGCCTTGGCCCTCCATTATGCGGCAGCCAAAGGTTGCCTCGACTGTGTCAAACTACTTGTGGAATCTTGTCCTGAGCTAAGGTATGTCTCATACCCTCTGTCTATATATTTTTCAGCAAATGTGTTCAACAATTTTCAATATAACTACTAGTAATACTTGAATTATGATGTATGCAAAGTATTACATTCCATACAAAGCTATAGTATGTGCAAAATATAAGCAGGATCAATTTATCGATAATCTTTGTTTGAGCATTTCTTTTTTGCAGCTGAAGTTTTCCATAAATATGCAGGAAGATTTAAAATAATACGTGGAGAATCTTTTTCTAGTTGCATTAAGGTTCTTAAAATAAAAGAAAAAGAAATCGATTAAAATTAGATGCTGCTCATATTTTGTTTTTAGCATATTTTAATATAAGCAAAACTATATGGTGTGCTTAACCAATAACTGTTTAAACAAATTTTATCGTTAAAATTGAGCACGCATTTCTGCATACAAATATATTGGTAGATTGTAGCTAAAGTCCTTAATTTCTAGTTGTACATTTTATTTCTAAGTTCAAAAAATTAGTTATATATTTATTGATGACGCAATTTGGATCACAAACAAATTTCAAAACTAGCTAGAATGTTGTTCGTATAAATTAAATCTATTTTGTTAGTAAACATTAATTTTATTAAATTTTCAATAACATATAGAATGTGGCTCGTATAAATAAAATCTATTTTCTAAGTAAACATTAATTTTATTAAATTTTCTAATGCAGAGAATGTGGCTCCTATAAATAACATCTATTTTGTCAGTAAACATTAATTTTATCAAATTTTAAATAATAGAATACGGCTCATGCAAATAAAATCTATTTTGTTAATAAATATTAATTTTATTAAATTTTCAATAATATGTAAAATTCGTATTTGAAATATTAGGAAAATTGCATCATTTTCGAAATTATGTGAATTCATTTCAAACTTAGTTATTTTGACCGTTCTATTTTTTTACTTTCCGAACACTATAGTGAGGAAAGTATTGTAATCATGCCAAAAATCCGAATTTGAGATTTTGATGTTTCTATACGTTTCAAGGTCCCCTGAGTCCATTTTCACTATTTTTACGATGATGTATGTATGTGTGTGTGTATTAGAGGTGAGTTCGGGCTCTATTTTAGCAATCCGAGCCCGCCCGGGCCCGAAACATTTTTGAACTGAGCCCGCCCGAGCCCGAAAAATTTTGTGTGATCAGAGCCCGAGCCCGATATTGAAAGTGGTACGCTATGCAACGCATACACAATAGTAAAATTAAATATCGTTTTCATTTTCAAATTAATTTTCTTATTATCAGTCCTCAATTTAAATAACTATAAATGTTATTATAACAATTAATAATGTCTGTGTCTCTGTATACATGTATATATTTATATAGTAGATATTTATAGTGCAGCCCATTGTTTATAACGCGCCTATCGGGGGAAAAAAATTATCCGAATGAGTGATATAATGAGGCCCGATATAACGAAGGAGGAAGGATTACTGTATAACACTATGACATAATATGCATCCCGTTGAAAAAAGAGTTCTATTTAGAAAAAGGAAAGTCAAAGCTACTAAGGTTTGCAAGATTATTTTGTGATTTATAACCTATCATGACTAATATGACATTACTAAAGGTGCTCTCAAAATGAATAAAATGTTTTTTTTTTTTTTTTACATTTTCCAGTTAGTGAAGAATAAAATAAACGGAACTTTTAGCTTGAATCCGAGCCCGCCCGGAGCCCGAAGACTTGCGTAAGATTTGAGCCCGATCGGGCTCGGGCCCGGGCTCGGGCTCGGGCTTACGGGCTCGGGCTGAGCCCGTCTCATCTCTAGTGTGTATGTATGTATGTATGTGTGTGAGTGAACACGGTAACGTCTAAACGCTTTGTTCGAATAAGCTGAAAGTTGGTACGCATATTGTAAGTCACCGTAGTACGAACCCTATTGATTTTGGTGAATCTAGCACTTATAGCGTTTTTACAGGGACACCAGGAAAAATTCTTTATCATTATGGCCTATGGGGCCAAATTTTTAAAAGTGCGATAGTGTCTAAACGCTTTATTAATCTGAGCAAAAAGTTTGTACACATGTTATAGGTCACAGTTGCACTAACTGTATAGATTTTGGTGAATTTAGCACTTACAGTTGTTTTACAAGGGCACAAAGAAAAATTCTTTATCATTACGGCCATGGGACCAAATTCTTAAAAGTGTGATAGCGTCTAAACGCCTTATTAATCTGAGCAAAAAAATTTTACACATGTTGTGGGTCGCAGTTGCACCAACTGTATAGATTTTGGTGAATTTAGCACTTACAGTGTTTTTACAGGGACACAAAGGATAATTCTTTAACATTATGGCCTATGGGACCAAATTTTTAAACGTGCGATAGCATCTAAACGCGTTATTCTATAGAGCTTAAAATTTATATGAATATTATATATCACTGGTGCACTAATTATAAGCATTGTGGTGAATCTAGCATTTATAGGTTTTTACAGGGACATAACGAAAAAGTCTTTGCCATTATTATCTATGGGCTCAAAGTTCAGTAGCGTTAAATAGAACATCGTGTAATGTATGGAGAAAAATACTCAAACACTCTCTATTATGATTTCCTTTCTTTTGTCTGTTTAACAACTCCTCTTTCTTTACTTTACCTACAAAACTGTTAATTGCTCAATGTTCGGAAAGTCGAGTGGAGTCACTCCAGATTTTTTAAAATAAATAATACTTTGTAATCTGTTTTACTCTTCTATATATTTAAGAGTCTTCAACCTCACTGTCGACCTATAGTCGGCAGCAAAAGTATCCGAGCACTAGCAATTATCCCTGTCTAAAAAAAACTATACTTAATACTGCTTTGTTAAGTAAATCCTTGTCGAGTATTGTTCTTAGTCAGTCTAAGAACATGATTCGACAAGGATTTATTTAACAAAACAGTTTTAAGTGTACTTTTTTGATATCGGAATTATGCTAGTGCTCAGATACTTTTGCTGCCGACTGTAACTCTAGTGCGACTTAGAACCCACTCATCCTCAACCTTACAAATATTTTTGAGTTTGTAAAATTAATTTTTAGAAAGTGAATTATCATTCTGACATTCAGATTGTTTATCAAAAAAGTCTTTGTCCTCTATTGCTTCACGCATTTAATTTGTAGTTGCGTATCGCCTTCTTAGACCTTATGTTTGCATTTATGCTTGTAATTTTATTTATTTATTTTTTTAACGTGTTCTATATATATATCTATACAGTAAGTAACAAAAGTGTCCGAACGCTAGCAAAAGTTCCTATTCAAAAAAGTTAATACTGTTTTGTTAAATAAATCCTTGTCGAATCATGTTCTTAGACTGACTAAGAACATGATTCGACAAGGATTTATTTAACAAAACAGTATTAACTCTTTTTTTTTTTTTTGTATGTAGGAATTTTTGCTAGTGTTCGGACACTTTTGTTACCGACTGTGTATTATGTATGTAATCTATTAAGTGTTTAAATGTAGTTATAAAAAGATCGTAGCCAAGCCACTAAATAACATGAGAATTACTTGAGTAATCTTACTCCTGAAATTAACATAACCAATAATAATGTTTCAGTAAAGTAAATTTCTTGACAAATGCAATATACACCCTTTATTTATTTATTTACATTGCTTATACAGTTCGCAGATGATACGAACAACATTTAGTATAATGGAAGAAAAAAAATCTGTACTGAAGGCGATTCACATTACACCCCAATTAAAATTCACTTTATTTAGATAACTAGTTTTTTTTTTTTTTCTTTTTTTTTTTTTTTTTTTTTTTTCCCCTTCAGCATCTTGTGTTTTTTTTTAAATTGAACGAAGAAATTTTGTTAATCAAATAAATATTTTGAAATATTCCTAAATGTATTTTGTGCCATTTTATAGCATATTTAAAATATAATTAATAAGAGTAATATAAGTATAGTTTAATGTAGAAAATTAATGTAAATTATTGAGGCGTTGAAAAATATTTTAAAATAACAATTTTTATCCGTAAATAAAATAAATATTCTTTGAATATAAATTCATTAAAAATAGGTTCTCATATTTTCCCTTCAATCTCTAATTATTTAATGACATGTAAAAGATACAGAATTACAGATGAAAATGAAGTTATTTCTATAAAAGCTTATTTACTTTTATTTACTTTTATTTAAGAAAGTTACTTTTACTTTTAAATTTACATTACTTATCTAATGAATAATCTATTCTCATCTAATGACGAGAAAGCACAGAGGATAATCTAAAAATAGCTAAAATGGAAATAAATGTAAACGATACAGAATCAAAATTCAATTTAAAATATCGCAAAAAACAAATATAAAGTTTTTTTTCTCCTATAGAGAAATGAATAATGCTATGAATTACAGATTATTTTGTAGCTAGTATATATTGATATAATTCAGATAAAATTCAGTTTTAAATCACGAATTTCCGTAAAGTAATTGAATATCACAAATTTTTCCTTGAAAATTAAATCTTTATCTTCGTCTTCTTCCCTTCCCAAAATCTTAATACTATATAAAAATTTAATTAAAAAAACATTTTTTTAACAGTAGAAGCTTTTTATTGTGTAGCCTTAAAAAACATAAAATAAAAATTTGTGCTTATTAAGACATGCTATAAAGAAATTAAAGTTTCAACAATAAGAAAATTTTAGAGAAAAATATAGATATTTCACTTTTGCAAGAGATGAAAATTTTTAAACTTTCGAAATATTGTAAAAAGCATTCGAGATCAATCTTCTTAGTCATTATTTTTTTGTATAAGTATTCGTTAAGCCATAAATTTCAAAGGTTTCAAAAGTTTTTAAAACTATTTTGAATATTGAAAAATTTTCATCTTTTGCAATAGTGAAATACCTATATTTTTCTCTAAAATTTTCGTGGTGTTGAAACTTTCATTTCTTTATAGCATGTCTTTGCAAGCATAAATTATTATTATTATTATTATTATTATTATTTAATAAATTTTTTGCGTAAAAAAATCATTCTTGTAAAATTTTACGATTAAAATTTTTATTTTAAATATTTACTTTTTGTTACACATTACAAAAGTAAATATTTAAAACAAAAATTTTAATCGTAAAATTTTGCAATTTTTTTTTTTTTTTTTTTTTTTTTTGGACAAAAGTTTTGTAAATTACCATTGTACTCTTTAAAAATAAAAGAATTTTTATAAAATAATTCAGCAGTATTTTTTTTTTCCTTTTATTCTATCAATGCATTACAGTAACAGTTTAAAAACTGTTAAACTTTTTGTTTACATCCACGAAAACTTTATTTATTCAAAACTATTCCACCCTTTAAATGAAATGTATGAAATGTATGAAAATATAAGAAGTTTGTTGTCTCAGCCCTTAAAAATTGTTCTCTTTGGGAACTGTGATGTCTTAATTCTGCAGAAAAATGTCTCTGCAACTTATTTTTAAGATAATAGTTCTTTCGACAACAAATTGTTAAAATTGCTGTTATTATTGAATTTTTAGTAAATTTCTTCTTTTTCTGTATCACGTTCTTTTATCTTCCATGGGAAGAAAAAAACTATTATATATTATTAAAAAAAATGAAAACCCTCACAGTAGTTATTTGTAAGACAATGCAAATACATTAATAACAATTATGCGATTTTATCAGATAAAGTAATCCATCTTAATGATGAAAATGTTAGCTTCCATAGATGCACTGAAGCTATTCTTGTTCGCTTGAGTAAAAATCCCAGAAGTTACGCGGCAAAATAATAAGTAAAGATGTTTACCAAAATGTTTTTCTGAGAGGAACTTTAGAAATCTTTTGTATAACTTCATTGTTGTAAATGTACATGATTTTTGCGATACTTTTACATGTTTCAAAAATATTTTATTATTATTTATTGGTTAAATCTATATATTTTGTACGAAAAATAATAAATCTCTGCTAATTGCACAATTTTTCTTTCTTGTGCAACTTTCTTTTCAAAATAAATGAATTATTTTAAAAATGCAAAATTATATTTATGGTAAAATAAATAGTCAAGGAAAATGTATTAAGAAAAGGGAGAACTAAATCATTGAAAAACATAAATGTATAATTATTTAAGTTTCTTTGATAGAAATGAATGTGCTCTTTTCATTATTTTGTAATTTTAAAGAACATTTTGTTTTAAACTGAAAAAAAAAATAAGAAGAGAACAATAACAATAACGTAAAAAGCTGTCTTGTGGAAAATAGAACGATGGCTTAACATGTTGTTGCCAGAATATTTTCCTATTTTGAACAATAAGTCCTGCTTTGTTGAAACGTTGCATTTTTTAACAAAAAGTTGTATGTATTTATGATTAGATCAATTAAATTTTATCCTCAGAAATCCATGCGGTAAATATCATTGTAATATATATATATGCTGACGGCGGCATTTATTGTGTTTAACCTGAATAAGAAAAATCTTTCTTAAAGATAGATTACACAGGTCGACATGTAAAATTTTGATTTTATAATTTTGATTGATATATATGTTTTTTGGTGTGTTGAAACTTAAAATGAAGCCAGTTTTTTTCTATCACATACATATTTTTGTCAATACAGGATGCCTTCCTATACAATTTCTTCCATTAATCTTCCACTAAATATAATTATATGGTAAGTTTTAAAATATGTCCATGATTAATTAATTGTGTTAATTAATCACTATTGTTGTAATTGCGCAGCACTAGTGCGACGTAAAACCATACCAACCTGTTGTTATGATGGTATTGTGTCGTTATACACCTTTGCATTGGCAAAAATCTATACGTGATAGAGAAAATGGGCTGCATTTTCGATTTCATCACGTCAAAAAACATAAAGATCAGCTAAAATCATCGAATCAAATTTTCTCAACTTCATTTTTGTAGACTCGTGTAATTTCTTTTTCTTTTTCTTTCTTTTTTTTTAAGCGTTTCTACAAAAAGGAAGTTTTAATAGTGTTTTTAAATTTTATGCTTTTAAAGAATATTCATTTCAAATTCATTTATATTCAATATTCAGTAGAAATGAATCTCAGTGCGAAAAATATTTCAATTTTCCAATGCAGTTTTATTTTCCGTATTAGTCTGTATTTTTGAATTACCAATATTTTTGATGCTATATGTCGAAAAAAAAAAAAAAAAAAAAAAAAAAAAAAAAAAAAAAAACATAATTTAGGTGGCCTTCGATTAATAAATAAACAATTTTATTTTCGTAAAATGTTTATGTTTAGATGTCTTTAAGTATTAAAATAGTAATATTTTGTATAGTTAAAATACATATGTGTGTAAGTTTACGCAATATTTAATCATATTATATATTTTGTATTTTTAATAATTATATTTCATAAGCCATGTAATTAAATCAGGAAGAAAATATATATATAAGATTTTCACAAATATTTCTCATAAATTTTTTACATCATTATTCTTTTAGAGTTCTCAACTGCATTTAAAGAGAGATATGTGCTCACGTTAAGAAAAGAAGAATAATCACAAAATTATTCAAATTTAAATAAATGTTTAGACGTAATCACAGCTATTTTGATTAACTCAATTTTTAATTTTTATGAGTCCGCATTTATAAGCTTAGGATAATATACTTTAAATAAGTAATTAATAATTAATATAATAATAATAATAATAGTTAAGAAAAAAAAACAGATGTTCAAACTATTTTTAAAGAATTACATTCACAAAGAATAACTCTAATATTGGGTTGTCTGGAAAGTTCTTGTCGATTTTGAAGGAAAATTGAAGCGCAGCTCATTTAAATGCTCGCGGATAGTGGATTTTGATATTTTTAACATTTCTGCACTGAGAAAAAATATATATATACTGCTTTCACCTAGGACAAACAAGTGGCCATTTTCTAAATCCCTAAACTAGAAATATAGATTTCTGAGCTATGCGTATAAAGCACTCCAATAAGCTGAATAGACGAAATTATCAAGAATTTCTAGTGTATACATTTCTAGATGATGAAACAATATTCCAAATATTTTGAATCCTTTGCACTGCGAGAAATTCTTGCTTGATTTTCTAGAATTGGATCATAAACCAAGATTATAGTTGCTAGAGCTCACTTCTTGTGTACACATTTATTTGCAGAGATTTTTAAATAAGTTTGACCTCGAGAATATAGATAAACGCTCTAGACTTCTAATAGGGGTTTCTAGAACTCGATTTCAAAAGGGACTATTATTTATAAGGATGACATGGAACTATTTTTACTAGAGCCACAAACTAGATTCTAGATATCAGTTACATAATTTTTTCTTTTTGTGTTAATTCACGTGTCGTATAATGTCAGTTACTTTCGATCAGTGTTTTAATCATCTTGATCTGTGGTGGCGAGCCTACCCGGGCGTTCTTGGTCTTGAAGGTTGAAATCACCAGATTTAAACCTAGCAAACCACTTCGTACAGTTCTTGCAGTTACAGCCACTTCGCCATAAACGGCGCATATTTTATTTGCTGATTTTGTGGCATTTTTTGCTTTTCTGGTAAAAAGAAAAGCATTTAATGCCTATAATGCACTTTGTTTACTTCATATTTAAAGGCGTACAAAACTGATAACAATTAACGTATCGTAACCAAAATTTTTACTATATATGCCTGAAGTACCGGCTTTTAGAATATGTACGCATTTCATTTGTTTTTAATCATTCTGATATATTCAGACCTGTCCTTATGCCACCTAACGAAAATCAGTACGAAATTTCCGGCCGACCCAATTGGTTTCTCTCTAAATATGAAAATAACGAAATTTTGAATTACTTTACCCAACTCTAAAAATTGATAATTTAAGCAGAAATTAAATAAAATCTAATGCTTTTAAGCACTACATCGTTCTAATCTACTCGGGATACTTTAGAGTATCTAAATATCACAGAATGAATGTTTATTAATTTAAGAATTTTTATAAATAAAGAATTAACTCATGTCTGTTATTTTTCTGAATAACGAAGTTTATAAAATAAAATAATTTAAAAAAATATATTTCGGAAAATTAATAATTTGATTTTTGAATTTTCACTAATATTTAAATTTATTGCTCTGAAAACCAGAATTTTTAAAATTCAAATAAATTTTATAAGAATATATTGTATTTATTTCTAATATTTTATTTTGTAAATGTATGTTTCATCAAAATGATTTTAAAAGCAATAAATTTTTTGTATAGACGTGAAAAGAAGATTTCGAAATTCCTTCCTTTAAAATATATCATGCAGACTAAGAAAATTAAAATGTAAATCCAGTTATTATTTCTTTTCTACGCAGTATTATTTACATTAAATTATTCCTTATTGCTTTCAATCATTAATCTTTCTATTTATTTTAATTATTTACTTATATTTAATGCTATCACAATTTCATGATATGCATGCAAGTAACTGTAATCTGATTATAATATAATAGTTAAAACCAAGACTATCTCACTCTTAAATAGAATTCTTATCTGAGAAACAATAGTGCTGAATTTTAATATCGTAATTGGAATGTAAAGCCGGTTCAGAATCAGTTGTCGCGGTCTAAAATATCGCACATAAATCTTTTTTCCCAGCAACATTTAATTATGTAATTAGGCTAAAATTAAAAATAACAATATTTAGTTTATTATTTTTTTCCAAAATGTAAATAACCTTAAGTTTCTTTTCATATGCGATTTCAACGATTTACTCTTCTGAGATCTTTTTATAGTTGTTTACTGTTTTATATTCCAGATATTCGTAGATAACACTTGAAGTCGTTATAGAAGTGATTTTGCGCTTTTTAATCTTTATCTTATTCTACGTCATAAAAACAAAATGTATGTTTATGAAAACAACAATACATTTTACTGAAAAGTTGTCACTGATAGCATATACATAAAATTTTCCATTTCATATCTGAATAATTTTCAATAACTCTCTTAAAATAAATGAGTTAATTCACCATGTCATGTAGGAGCTATTTTTTTTTTTCTATTTTAACACACTTGAGTTAAAAATGCAATTCTTTGAGCCATTTAGTAGCTTTTTATTTAAGCGAACTTGAGTTATCGATATTTATTAATACTTGAGTTATTTCTGCTCATTAAATTACATGTAAGTGTCAACATCACCCTCGCTGCAACGCAATTCTTAAGTTATACTGTTGCCAGATTAGGGATTTTTGTCTCCATTTTTGAGATATTTTGGGCGTCTGGGGACAATTTTGGGGACAGAAAGTTTGTGGGGAATTTCGAAGGGAGTTTTGAAATTTTTGGGGAAAAATCTGTGGAATTTTTCAACTTTTTTTTTTAACTTATTTTAGTCTACCTGTTAAGTTTACAGCATTGATAACTGTACGGATTTGTCCCTAGGCGTAGGAACTTTTAACAGTTTACTTTAGCATGTAGGGGCTTTTGAAGGTACCCCTTCTTCCCAGGATATCCTTAAGATGAAAGAATATCCTGTGTACATCCCCAGCACTAAAGTACTTTACGCAGATTTAAATTTTTCGGATAACTAGTGTGTATATAAAAATTATTTCTCTATATGGGGATTTTTTTTCAAAAATGAGCGTCATTTGGGCTTAAATCTGTTAAATATTTTAATTATTGAATTAATTATTTATTTTGTAATGTAAAAAATTTACTTTTTTAGTAAAAGTTGGGGTTTTTTGGCAAACTCCCCTGATTTGGGGAAATTTGAAAGCCTGTTTGGGGAAATTGACTGTCGAGAATCTGGCAACACTGCTTAAGTCGCACGCAAGTGCAACGGGCAGTGCCATTGTACAGTGATCCAGTTTATTAAAATCATTTGTATTAAAATCATTAATCAAATAAATAAATTACTCAAATAGAATAAACTCAAGTTTGAGTGCATTATGTTAGCTAATTAAATTTACTGAATTTAACTCAAGGTGAGAATGCGCATTTTTTCTAGGCAAATGAGTGAAAATTCACTCAACTTGAGTTATTTTCATTCTTTCGTTTCAAGAGAGCAGGGCAAAATACACTATCATACAATTCCATAAATTTTCTACCGACAAAAATCATTCAAAAAAAAAAAAAAAAAAAAACTTGTATTTCAAATGAAAGATTTTCTATTCAATTTCCTTTCTTAGTTTTAAGTTTTAATTTTTTTTTTTTTTTTTTTAGTTCAAATGAGTTAAGAGTTATGGGTGTCCCGAAAGCTTAAAAAGGAAAAAAAAAAAAAGAGCATTTTTTCTCTCTCTTTTTTTTTTTTACTAACATAAAATAAATAAAAATAATCTAGCATATAAAATAGCAACATTAAATCAATATTTTATAAAATTTTCATAAAATTTTTTTGGAAAATTCAGCCGATGGGTCCTGGTTTCAGGAGACCATTCAAAAAAGTACTGGACACGATTTCTCAAAAGCTAAAGCACCAATCTTATTGAATTTTTATACGCTTCTTCAAAATAGAATTGACTATTGTTTGAACGAGAGATTTTTCTTTTCTTTGATTACAACTAATTTTGCAAGGCCGTGGGTGTAAATATACCGAAAGTTGCAATATTTTTAATTACAACTCTAACAAAATTCAAGTTTCATTTTTTAAAGAGTTTTTTGAGGTTTTCCGGAATCCATGACCCACCGGCTGAACTTTATAAAATTTTTAATGAAAAGTTTATAAAATATTATTTAAATGTTGCTGTTTTATATACTCAAAGTTTTGAAAAAAAAAAAATATATATATATATATAATTTATTTGATTAAAATGAAAAGAATGAGAACGAGGAATAGACAGTCAAATAAATCACCGCAGATACACACATATGCCAACAAAGTAACTAGTTAACTTAAATTGATTTAATTTTAGAAGATTAATAATATTACTTACATTAATTTTAAAAATTATCAGATTACATTACCTGTAGAAGGCATAAAAACGGACCGAGCAATGTAATTCTGTAGAAAAGAAGGAATAGTGACGGTATTATAAGGTGGGGGGGGGGGGATAGATTTTACATTAATGAAATAAACCATTTAAGTTGAGATTAGCAAACGATTATTTGTCTATAGCATAATAATAAGATTGAATTTTAAATAAAAAAGCTCAAAATGCGATAGGTCTTCTTCAGGAGCTATCCCTAAATCACTGAGCAAAGAAATGCAGGTTTTCTGTTTTTAGTAAGCAATTTTAAGAAAAATACCAAAAGACAGCTCAAACCCACATGAAAATATTACCGCGAAAAAAAAAAAAAAAAAAAAAAAAATGGAATAAAGACAGAATACATCCTGAAATTTTATAGTAGAAATATTCACCAGAATAAAAAATTGAAATCAAAACACGAGTAAAAAGAAACGTTGTAGTTGTAAAAATGGCATTTACCAAGTTGAGTTGTAGTGTGCAAGTTTGGAAGTTGAATATATATATAATGTAAAAATATACTTAAAAAAAATATATATATATATATCGAAACATAGTTAACCTCTTAAATCCTTTAAAACAGTACTTTTCCCTTTGTTTTTATAATTTATATTTTACAAGAATTCAAAATTATTTTTAAAAGGTTAAAATACCTTTAACTGCCGTTTGCACATAAATTACACATTTATGTACACCATACAATACTATGTACATATATAAACGTGGATTAATTTTAAGTATTTTTAGAGAATTCTATATTTCATCCTATTTATTCATCCATTCATATTCTCACTATTTTTGATTATTTAATAAAATGTCAAAAATAGTCAGAACATTACTAATTTGTTTGTAATTTAACTATAAAATTACTATACGTAAAAAGCAATTGAAAGGATTTTCTAATTGGAACATATTTTCCGATTTTTTTTTTTTTTTTTTTACTTTTTTGTTTTGAAATCATGTTTTTTCTTCATTCTTTATGTGCACAGTTTTTTATTTTTTATTTTATTTTATTTATTTATTTTATTTTATTTTATTTATTTATTTATTTATTTATTTTTTTTAAATCTTGAATATTTTTTAAAAATATATATTATATATTAATATTAAAAATTCTAATTAATATAATAACAATTAGTTCATGAAAATTATTAAAATTTTTAGAATCACATCTATCATTGAAACAAAAAGAAATTACATAACTTTCACAATATACCGAAGTTATTAATTTTTATTTATTTATTTTAAAAATACCTTATTGAACATTTGCTTTTTATGTATTTAACTACAATGTGAAGTCTGGAGTGGTTTTACTAATAACAAATACGAAAATTTTAACTTAACAATAAAATATAACGATCTTGTGTGCCTATAGTGAACTTAATAAGTAATGAGAGAAACTGATTTCAACAAAATTCAGCTAAAGCAACATTTACCGTTACTTGCATTAACAAAGTTCACCAAGGATGTCAACAGGCGTTTTAGGTATTTGCACAAACTTTCTGAAATTATTGATGAAAGAAAATCAATCTATTTGACATCCCCGTGACCTAGAACTGCGTTTAAAAAAATCTTCCAAGCTGTAAGGGATAATTAGGGTTTATTTTCTTCTGCTAAAGTTATTATTATATTATTACATCAAGACAAAGTTCTTACTTGTTAGATGAACACTTCTGGTCGTTAATTGTTAATTGCTGGGTGGTTATATTAAATTACTCTATTCTTTTCTCATAAGCTAAGTGCTGAGTAGATGGTGTGGTCTGTTTCAAGATCATCAATCTTTCTTCTAACTCGTACTTCGTAATATCTGCTCAATTCGTGTAGTGCTGCTCAGTTTTCTCCCAAATTATTAGTTTTTAAAAAATCTAATTTCTTTAGATCCAAAGTAACTAAAAAATGTATATATATATATTTCAATTATTGCATTGATGTTTATTATGATGTTTATGACATTGATGTTGATTATTATATTGATGTTTTTATAGTTAATTTATTCTATTCTTATTTTGTTATTAACAAAACCACTTTATCTCTTGCAAATTTTACAATTTGTTATATATCTTTTTAAATAATATGATACACACAAACAGCAATTTTAATCACCGTATTACCGTATTTTTATTTTATTTTATATTCAGTAGAAGAAAGTATTGGATACGTAAACATTTTTATCAAAAATATTTCAGTTTTCTACGGATTTACATATTTGGAGATGTCTAAATAAGATAAGACCATTTTTAGATATTGTCTGTGTACTTGAAAAAAAAAATTGTGGTAGCTTTAGTTCAAGAACTAATGCACATAATTTAAAAGTTTATATTTAATTGTACCTTACCATAGATTGGTGCATATCTTTTGCTTTAAATCGTCTATCAGGTGGTGCTGCTAGGCTTCGATTTCTCTCATTTACGTGAAGAGTATTTTTCCCCGTAATTACGCAAAAGACCATATGTGAGAAAGCCATTGAATGTAATTAAACTATTAACTCAATATTAAACTCAATATTATTAAGTATTTTAATTTAAATAGTTGAATTTTCAAATTAAATATTGTAATTCAAAGTATTTTTCTTTTAATATATTTTCTAACAAAATGTAAAGAGTGAATCAATGTTTTACATTAAGTACCTACTTAAATAAATTTATTTAATCAATTGTTTACAAAAATCATTAAAATTGTTTCGAAATATTTGTCTGTTTAATTATTTCGTATACATTTCTCGGCATAAAAATTTGCTTTAACTATAAATTGCTATAAGTCGTGCAAAAGTAAATATTGTAATTCAAAGTATTTTTCTTTTAATATATTTTCTAACAAAATGTAAAGAATGAATGGATGTTTTACATTCAGTACTTAAATAAATTTATTTAATCGATTATTTACAAAAATCATTAAAATTGTCGTGAAATATTTGTCTGTTTAATTATTTTGTACACAACTTCGATTTCTCGGCATAAAAATTCGCTTCAACTATAAACTGCTGTAAGTCGTGCAACATTAATTAACACTAAGTTTACATTTTTTTTAATGCAGTTGTGTATAAGGGAAATTTTACAAATTATTTTGTTGACGTAATAGATCGCGACTAACGGTCGAAGAAATGTTTCTTAGGCTCTATTGTATGTTGGGTTGAAATAATTAACTTAAAATGTATTTTAAACGACAGATTTTAAAATTTAAAACAATTTTTGACACAATATATCGTGACTAACAGCCAAGAAAGTATTCATTAGTCTCCAATGTACATTGGGTACCCTATACTGATAGGTTGATCGATCTATGGTCATTTTTTGCTCGTTCGGGTTAGTTAGACCGGAATCTATAGTTTAAAGTAGATTCAGAACCTATACAAATATCCATGCACGAATCGGAGTTCAGACCCAGCTCCTAGCAACTGAAGGCCAGAGTCTATTCGGCAATCACATGGGCCTGGTTACTCAATATATATTATTTGTATTGTATCTTTATAAAGAGAAATGTCTGTGTGTGTGTTTGTGCCTGCTCTCTGGACTCAGGCTATTGATCGCAGAGCTACGAAACTTGGCAGAGAAGTAGATTGGACGCAAAAGGGGTGCACCTCATCGAGGTTCTTTTCAATTTTGCAATTTAAATTTTATTTATTTATTAATTTATTTATTTTTTCAATTTAATTCGTTGATTTTTCTGTTTCATTTTCTTAAATTTATTCTTTCATTTCAATCCTCTGTGTCGCATAGCAACGGCTGTTATACTATTTATTTTTCTCCTTTATTTAATTAATTCATTTCAAAAGATTTTTTTTTATTTTTTTATTGTAAATACCTAAAAAATGGTAATATCGTAGAAAGGATTAAACTTATTAAAATTTATTTTTAATTAAAACATAGTTGTTTTTCTGTTATTTAATTTCTTTGAACGAAGTATCTTGTTTATTATTAATATTACTATTATTATTTTGGTCGGAATCAAATGGTAATTTAATAGAAAGGGCGAGAGCTTTAAAATACATTGTGCCAAAGCTAAAATTTGTATATAATAGATGACGAGATACAAGTGAAGTTCGAATGATTTCAATTTTTTTTTTTTTTTTTTTTTTTTTAGTTTTTATTTATAAAGTAATTAAAAAAAAAAAAAAAAAAAAAAAAAAAAAAATGGTGATTCTATTTTTTCTTCCTTTTTTGAAAATATATTTAAATATAGCGACCAGCGAAGTGGGCAAAGTCTGCTGGTTTGAAATAAAGGATGAAGGTGGAAATATCTCATGTCGAAATTAATTAACAAAATAAAAGTAGTAATAATGTATCAGTGAAATTATACAACTTCAGGTTAAGTTCAGTGGAGTGGGTTTTACGTTGTACTAGAGATACTCAATAAGTTATTGGTGACGTTCTGGGATTCCTCCGAGGTGTGACCGGAGACATGTCATCAGAATTTTGATTCTCCACGAAGGGTAGGGTTCCCCCACTTCGGTATCCCCCAGAAGTGGTATGTTAACGGAGTTGCAGTCACGAGGGATTTTACCATCACAATAAATATACGCGACGGTCTTTGGTCGGCTCAAGTTTCAAACTTGCAATTAATTCTTAAATTACTAGATCTACTCTCCACCACCGGGCTACTGTGACCGCCCATTTCAAGAAGTTCTGAAAATGTTTACGGAAATAAGAGCATAGTCAGATGGACGAATCGAATCCATAAATTAACCCATAATGGTCGGCATATTTTCCTATTTTGAACAGTAAGCCTCGCCTTTTGGCGTTTCTTTAAAACGTTACACGTGTTAAAGGAATTACATTTTGTTTTCAGAGGAACATCTTAAGGCGTGCTCGATTTTTATTTTTATTTATTTTTTATGTATTTTTTAATGTCGCCGTAGAAGCAGCAGTGGTCTGCTAATGGTTAAATAATGCTACCATTTTCAATGATTAAGAAACACATCGTAAATATTGGCGTATAATCTTTTTATTACGATGATCCACCAACAAGAATACCGCGGCCCGATATACCTACAGAGACATTTGATAAACATTTTTTTTTTCTTTTTCGATATGGATGGTAAATTGGAAGAAGATGATGAAAATGATGAGAAAGATGACAGAAAGTATCGTTTATAGTTCGCCACTCGTTAAAAACTCGTATAATGGCGTCTTTCAGTAGCAACGTTTTCTTTTTCAACGATATAATAAATAATGTCATAAAACTACTTCTTAAAAATAATATGACAATTCAAAAATCTTTTAAACCTTCTTTAATTTTGAAATTTATACAGCAGTCTTCTCAAAACTTTATTCAAATAACTTTCATAGTTCTGTTTCATCTTTATGTGAATACAAAAGTTTTATAAACTTTTTCTATTGGGAATAAGAAATAATTTCACTGATAATTATCTTCTTCTTCATACTACAAAACTGCATACTACATTTTTGCTTATATTTCATATTAATTCTAATTTTAGATTTTCTAGATTAGTGCTAGTCATTAATTGGCGCATAATATGTGATATTATTTCAAATTACATTAATGCATGTTGCACTCGAATTCATGCATGGATTTTTTTACTTTGCCTCTTCAAAAACAATTCCGATCTCACGTAACTTAATGATGCTCATCGTAACATTACTGTGAACAAACGCAACTTACATAATCTTTAAAAATGCTGGATTAAATCTGATAACTTTAAAAGAGGTTTTAGATGTCAAATATTTAAAAAAAATTCACATTATAGTTGTTTACAAAAGATGATTCCGAAATATATGAATAATATTTATTAATGAAATTCAGTTTTTACAATTTTTATTCATAAGTATATCCGAATGCAAAACATATAATTTCATCGTTATATAGACAAATAAGAAAAATAGAAACATTTAATCCTTTCATTTATGCTTCTCTTTGCATTTACATTTATTTTTCATAACATTGTAAAAGAATGGTGGGCTAGAAATATTTTTTATAAGTACTGATTTATAAATTCTGATGAAATAATTAAATTGTCTGACAAGTTAAAAAGTCTATTCCGTAAAATATATATATACCAAATGACAAATTTAGATTTTTTTTTTTTTTTTTTTGCAATTTTTTCCGTAATATCTCCAATTTCTTTAAATTGAAATATCTATGTATAAATTATAAATTTTCAATTTTTTTAACAGTGAATAATAGCGTAATTAACAAATAAATCTTATAAAAAAAATCAGTACTTAAAACATTGATTGCATAGAAATTTCATTCTTTCAAACTATACGAAAAAAAGAAAAAAGTTTTCATTCAGCTTTTTTATTCTTCTTAATTTCTTTTAAATACTTCAAATTAGTTTTGTAATCACTATTATTTTAATTGAAAAATTAAAGCAAGCAAATGTCATTCAATCATGCACAAAATTATTACTTTAAAATTATTTTACACGTGAAAATAAATACAATTTTCAAAATTCGGTTTTCAATAAATTAAAGGTGATAACAAACCATTACAAAATTACAGTATAAAATTCATTGTACCAAATTTCTTTAAAGAATCGTGTATGATATCTTTAAAGAAGGTCGTGTAGTTGTAATTTTAACATTACTCATAACAAACGTAAAAATTAAAAAAATTTCATGTGCGTAATAAAACATCAAACTAATTGTTGTATTAAACATTACAGACATTTCTCCAACACTTGAAGACAAATAAATGAACAATAAGGAAATGTATATAAAATATTGGCCAGTCCTAGTCATGTTTCTCTGTAAGAAAGATGTTTTTAGGCAGAACAATTTAGAACCAAATGAACAGAATTCTCTGTTAAAAACAAGTGATACAAGTTTATACAAATAAAAAAAAAACTGTTTGTTCGGATGGTACAGACCTATGATGACCATATTAGAGTTCCTTTTTAATAAAACAACGGTGAAAAAATATTATAACTAATTAATATACAAATGGAGTATATTTTATTTTTTACAAATAAGGAGCAAAAGGTTAACAGTTATGATAAATAGTTTTCTTGCTGAAATTTTTAGAAAAATTAGAAAAATGATTAAAAAATAGGAACCGACCTCGAATTTCAAGGATATATGGTCAAACTATCTTAACTTGAACATATTTGTATTGACTGAAGATTTATATATATATATATATATATATATATATATATATAAAGCTTACTGCAGGTATATACGGCTAATAAACGAAACTTTTAACTTTTATTTACTGTATATACAAGTTCCTGTACTAAAAAGGAAGAGAAAGTAGCATAAAAATGGTGAATAAATGATGTTAAAAAACATTGTTGAACTTTAATTATCTGTTCAAAAGATCACACATCAATTATTGCTTTGAACTTTGAACAATATTTAAAAGAAATTATTAAAGTTTATATTTATATTTTACTACGATCTATGAAAGCTTTGTCAAAGATGCGATGCATTGACAAAGTCTTTCGTTAGTTTTTCATTAGTCTTTCATTTTATTCACGTTAGTCTTTCATTGTATTTACGAATTCATTCATTGTCTTCAGTTTCAATAAGATACTATCATCACTTTCAATTTTTCATTTCTTTTCCTATTGAAAAAGTGGTCATTTGTTGTAGCACTTTTTTTCACACCAATTATTGATGAAAACAAATACCGCCATAATGTATAAAATTCAATAACAACAGCTCACACGACTAGAATCCAAATGAAGGCTTGTCCGAATATAAAATAAAAACATAAACTCTCCGTACCCCGTGTGCTATGAACTGTTTCTGATCGTCCGTTCACCTTGGTCTTGAATCGATACTTAATCTGCTCATGATTGATAGAATGAGTGCTTTATTTGCATTCCATTACGAACCATATACAGTTATATGCAAAGAATAAATGTATTACGTATGGCTGTTGCGGTTTGTCGAGAAATTCTGAAGTGATAAGCTAGCCTGCGTTCCTGGCAAACTGCGCAATCATTCGGAATTTTAATACACTTGTTTGATGTATTATGTGAAAATTGGACAAATCAGGAAATGTTAAGGCATTAATGCTAATCCCGAATGTTGATTAATTCATTTTTTTTTCTTTGAAAGTAGCCGAAAGTAACAGGTCTAGCGTTAACAAAATTATTTTGATTAGTTCTGGGAAGTAAAAAAATCGTGATATATTTTCTTTATATGAGTTTAATATTTATATAGGTTTTTCTCCTTTGATATAAATGAATTGTTATTCAATATGCCATTGCAATTAGTTTATGTCTTTTTTGAGAAAATTTATCTAAATATTGATTAGGAAATTTTCCCCTGAAGCAGGATTGAAAACCTTAAAAAAGCAAAATATAGTCACAACTGCGCAGGAAATGTTAAGGTTGGTTAGTCCTAAATTTTGATTAAATCATACTTCTTCTTTGAAAGTCGCCGAAAATAATAGGTATAGCGTTATCACAATTATTTGTATTTAATTCTGGAAAAGAAAATCTTGATGTATTTTTGTATATATATCAGGGAGGAAAGAATGTCGCTTTTTCTGCCACCGGTATTTATATACAGAAAATTTTATCATATTTTTACAATTGTATTTGGGATTTTATAGGTTAGAAATTTTTATAGGAACATACTGGTAGCAAAAAAATGCTTTCATACCTGATATTGTGTATATATAATTTGTATATGTTTTTCTTCTTTCATACAATAAATTGAATAAGTTTGCATTGCGATTACATTATTCTTTTTTTTTTATTATTATTATTTAAAGAATTTCCTTAAATACCGATCAGAAAATTTTTCCCTGAGGGAGAATTAAAAACTTTAATGGAATGGAAAAATACTAAAACTGTATAATAAAGCTTTCTAAAGATAATATTTTTAAAAATCAAAAAACACCATGTAATAATACTTTAGTTTGTCATTTATGTTTCCAAAGTAAAATTTAAAAACCAAAAATACAGAAATCATTATTTATATCCCTTAAAATGTATATTTTCTATTAGATAAAATTCCTAAAAATTTTGAATTTTATATACAGACATTCAACTGTGAAAAATTAAAAAAAAAAAAAAAAAAAAAAAAAAAAAAAGTTGTGTACATAGATAATAAGCAAATAACATTTATTTGTAGTACTCGTTTGTTATTTTTAATCATTGGGATTTAAATGAAGATATTTATCGAGAACTAGAAAAAAAAGTGTTGTCCATAAATTTTAGATTCAAATGATTACAAATTTGACACTAATTCATTTTATTGTTTCATTGCAACGCTTATTTATTTATTTATTTGTAAATAATAATAAAAGATAAACCGATTCATTATAGATAAGATTATTAATCTTATTATAGAGTGTTACGGTTATCGTCAAAAATTCTTTTATTTATGGAATGAGGTTTAGACGAATAAATTATTTTTTTTATCATATATAATATAAAAATGTTACAGTATAATAATAATAATAATATATATATATATACATGTGTGTGTAAATGTAAGGTTTAAAAATGGAAAGTCTAAGATATATGAATATTCATATGTTGTTTCATGTTAATAGTATACTGAAAAAAAAAAAAAAAATATTCCGCCTTCATCTAGAATAAATAAAGTAGTCGTTTAATTCCTAACAAGAAATATAGAATTCCGAATTATACGTATAAGACAAATAAATAACCTGGATAGGCGAAATGATCGAAAATTTCTAGTCTATACTTTTCTTAATAGTGAAAGAATATTATGAATATTATGAATCCTTTGTATTGTGAGAAATTCTTGCTTGATTTTCTAGAATTGGGTCAGAAACCAAGATTATAGTACTAAAACTCGTCTCTCGTGATCGCATTTATTTGCAGAGATTTTAAATAAGTTTCACGATAATATATTAAAATGTTCTAGAATTCTAATAGGGTTTAATAACATTACATAATAACATTAATTAATAACATTATTTAATAGCATTACAAATAATAACAATAACACCCCGCGACAAAAAGATGGGTACAAAGGGTTTTTTCTTTCATTTTTCATAAAATAACATTATCTAAATTGTGCTTATCATTTATTATTTTCATAAAATAACACTATTCTCGGACTAATTTTTGTTTTAAGACTAATTTAGAAAAATTATAAGACTAACATTTTTTTAATTTAAAATTACACTCCGCGACAAAAAGATAGGAACAAAGGTTTTTTTTTTTAATTTTTCATAAAATAACATTATCTAAATTGTGCTGATCATTTATTATCATAACAAAATATTGTCATATCAAAAACATATTAAATATTTGAATCATATTCAAAATATTCATATTCAAAATAATCATATTCAAAAATTTAAAAAAATACCTTTGTTCCTATCTTTTTGTCGCGTAGTGTAGTCTTATATTAGAAAAATTTTAGTCTTAAAATTTTTCTAAATTAGTCTTGAAAAAAAAAAAAAAAAAAAAACTAGTCCGGGAATAGTGTTATTTTATGATAATAATAAATGATAAGCACAATTTAGATAATGTTATTTTATGAAAAATCAAAGAAAAAACCCTTTGTACCTATCTTTTTGTAGCGGGGTGTAATACTAATTTATCAAGGTACATCATAAATAAATATACACATACATATATGTATGTGTATCTTAGCATGGATACCCTCGTATCTGGGTCAGTCGATGATGGGGCGCGCTTGCGTGTCACCTGTCTTATACTATATTACATTGTAAGAACACTGTTAAAAATAAAATGTTATATTTCACCAATTCTTTGTTGCATTGTTTCACCATTTTAAAGGTGCCATTTCAGTAATAAGTACCACTTAAATGGAGAAACTCTGCACCAAAATATTGGTTGCAGCTAATTTGAACTATTTTTCTGGTGAAATATACATTTTATTTTTAACAGTGAAGTACGGGACCCAAAAAGAGAAACAAGATGAAAAAAAAAAAAAAAAAAAATGAAGTAGAAAAGCACAGGAATGCTCCTTCAGGGACATTATATTGAAATATTGTATGCAAAAAGGTGAATGATTTTTGTGTGTGTGAAAGCGTATAACTCGTATAACTAAGATTTTAATAGATAAATATGTCCGATCACTTATCCAACAAAAGGGCACAATTTGACGGTAGAAGAAATAAATTATTAAAAGCAAAAACAGTATGAATTAAGATCAAATACTTACAAAAACCAGTTTACAAGCCACATAAACATTAAAGTATACGTCACATATATATATTGTTACAATAAGCGTAGAATTCAAGAAAACAGATAATCATGTGCTAGAATTAGCCACAAATACCAAAAATATAGATATATCCTGTAATAGCTGCATTTGAAATATGTACAATTCTCACTTCATTAATATCCTTAAAATACCGTATTTACAAGAAAAGAAACTGATGAAATAGAGTAACATGTTACGAATTAATAGTACATAAGATTGCCTGTCTAATGCAGATTCATTAAGAAAAAGGGAATAATGTTTAGTAAAATATTTTTTATGTTATATATATATGTGTGTGACTTATATAGTAATATATATATATATATATATATATATATATAGGTACAAAAAAAATCAATTTAATTTCTTTCTTTTTTTTTACTCTTTAGTCACTGAATTACTTTATTTCCGCATATTGTCTGACAAAATCCTTTGGGGTAGCCTGGCTTAACTTGATTTACATGTTAAATGATCCGGATGTTCATGAGCTAATAATGACTTGACAGCAAAAGTGCCGCTGTTTCAGACTTGAGATGTGAAACATGATCTATGCTAGAAATTAACGTTGTTATTTAAGCGGAAAAAAAATCTATTTGACATCTTTAAGCTACGCTGGAAACGTTTATACACATTTGAATTCATTATAGTACTTAAGAACATAACTTATTTCCCTTTAAATAAAGAGGGGGAAAATGTCGTTTATTCTCATTTAGCGTGCATTTTATATGTGTCAAAGACATATCTCAATCAAATTGACTTTGGTGGTGATGTCGGTTACTGGAATTTAAATAGCAATTTGGTAATCATATAAAATCTGATAGTAGGTAAAATCTGATCATAGATGATTATTCAGGAAGTACTTTACAATAGATGTTTTGCCAAAAGTATTTAAATAATAAGGTATTATTTTAAAAATTACAAATATTGTAACCTGCGTAATTTAGTGTCTTTATGTAAATGAAAAGTATACTTTTATTGGAATAATTGCCTATCCTTGTATGTACTGAGTATTTTATAATGAAAATCTGAGCATTTTTTAAAGATTTTAGAAAGATGTCTCATCTTGAAATTTTTATAATAAATTCTACTTAACCTCAAAATGTGCAAAAATATCACTTAAGGATTATGACACAGTTTCTAATTTTTAAATTTGTTTATGCATCTTTCTTAATTCAAACAATCCTGATTTTTTTTTTTTTTTTTTTTTTTAATTTTTGATATAACATTTTAGTGTAAGTTACAGGGAGTAAGAACAAGTGGTATAAGGTAACCAAAAAAATTAATAAAATTTGTTCAAATTAAAATTTTAAACAAGCTGTATAAATTTTATTGAGATAAAAGTATGCTAAATTATTCGTATGAAATTTTTTTATACTATATAAATTAAGCTGTTGAATTATTATTCATGTTAATTTTATGATTTATCACAGTTCATTCTATACATTATTTTCTTTTTTTTTAATCATGAAATGAAATTAATATAGAAATAACACAGAAAAAATTTTTTGTGGCTGGATAATAAATTGTGGCACTGGTAAAAATAATTCCGTGTTATCCTTATAAATTCTAATTCCCTTAACTAACGAATTCTAGAAAACCCTATCAAAATTCTAGAGCGTTTTCCTATGTTTTCGTGGTCAAACTTATTTAAAAATCTCTGCAAATAAATGCAAACATGAGAGACAAGTTTAGTTTATGAATCAATTCTAGAAATCAAGCGAGAATTTCTCGCAATACAGAGGATTAATAATATAATGTATCGTTTCGTCATCTAGAAAAGTATAGACTAAAATTCCTAGATCATTTCATCTATTTAGTTTATTTGTTTACCTTATACGCATAGCTCAGAAATCTATATTTCTAGTGTATGGATGACTGTTTATTTGCTCTAGATGAAAGTGGTACACATTTTTCCTCAGTAAAGTAAATATGAAGCAAGTTTAGTTTACATTTATTACTAATCTTTAGCATATCGCATATTTATTATTATGTATAAGACTAGATCGCTATACAGAAAAGTATTTTAATATTTACAGTATTTTCTTCTTTGGAATTTAACTGTTTAAATGTCAGTCATCTCAAAATGCGTTTGTAAAATTTCAGCTTTTTGTTTGGTTGAAATTTTCTGTTTTACAGAACTTATTTAAAGACTGAAGATACACTTCGAAAGAGTTAAAATTTATCATTTGGCAGCAATTATGTTACATAAAAATATTTCTTGTGATTGCACAATAGAACAATGAATTCTTTTTAATAATTGTATACCATCTGTAAAAAATCAAAAGCTTATGAAATTTATCTCTACACATTAGGGGAAAAAAATAGTATATGGCTTGTGTATGTCATAGACAAATGACTGATTGCAGAACTGCAGAATTTTGCAAAGAGATCCGTTTTGAACTCTCTTGATGCCCCTCGAAGCCCGATTTTCGAATTTTTTATTAATTTAAAATGTATACTAAATTTCTGAAATGGTCGACTTTGGAGATAGAAAAGTAAATGTAAAAACTATTTTCGCGGTCCATTGGCTCAGTTGGTTAGAGAAGCATACTAATAAAGCGCAGATCGGGAATTCGATCCTCCAAGAGCCAATGTCTTATTTTTTTGCATATAATTAATAGAAAAGGTGTCAACTGATAAAAGAAAATCTTAAAGTGTCTTCATAGTATCCTAAGCCGCATGGATGATAATAAAGTGACAAAAAACAAAGTTAAACTCAGAGATGTATTAGTCGCAAAGCTACAGAATTTTGCTTGGAGGTCAGTTTGTGCCTCTCCAGACGTACCTTAAAGCCCGATTTTCTATTTTTTTTTTTTTTTTTTTTTAATTAATTAATATTTTTTGTAGTTGAAGAGTTTACCTGCTATAGTCATTTGCTGTCATAGAGTGAAGTTGATAATCTGTCCTAGAAATGTCTGTCCGAAATAGGAAGTTCTTGACAATAGCAGCGCCACTTATTGCTCTGTTAGCACCTAAATTGAAATGTCCGGTCAAGACGAAGATGCAAGTAATGAGAATCCAGAACCGATGCAGAGTATGCGGGGAAGACGCTGCCAAAGGCAGTGGGAACATGAAATGATGTTTTAAAGCAATTTCAATGGATTTTTTTTTTTTTAGCTTTTATTCTTGAAATGATTTAAAATGGGATCCGGAATTTTCGCCCCCAGCATCTCGCCCCCGGCATTTCGCCCCCAGCATTTCGCCCCCGGAAATTTCGCCCCCAGGACATTTCGCCCCCGGAAATTTCGCCCCCGAGTGGTGTAAAATATAAATGAAATTACAAATAAAAATATAAACATATATGCATCATTTCCCAAAATATTACCATGTTTTTATTAACTTCGATTCTTCTTTCTTTGTTTGTGTGTCCAGTACAAATCTTGTAATAGATTTTTAACTAACTTCCCGACTAGTTAGACATTTAAAACTTTCAGAAAAGCTCAGAGCACAGTGACAATGCATTTTTTTTTAATACTTTTAGCTAAACGTTTTGGGGTCCTTGCTACCTTCGACAGCGTTTATGATTCAACAAAAAAATTATTTAACTAATTTCCAGACAAGCTAGACATTTGAAACGTTCAGAATAGTTCAGAACATGATGACAATGCATTTTTTAAAATACTTTTAGCTAATTGTTTTGGGTCCATGCTGCCGTCGGCAGCGTTTATTTGATTCAACAGAAAATTTATTTAACTAACTTCCCGACTAGATGGCCATTTGAAACTTTTATAATAGCTCAGAAGACGACAACAATGCTTTTTTTCTTAAGACTTTTAGCCAATTGTTTCGGGTCCCCACTGCCTTCTGTAGCATTTATATGAATCAACAATCGTATAACTTTTCGACTAGCTAGAAATTTGAGACTTTTAGAAAAGCTCATAACACGATGATAATGAGTTTTTTAATACTTTCAGCCAATTTTTTCGAGCCCCCGCTGCCTTCGGTAGTGTTTATATGATTCAACAACTATGTTACTTCATGACTACCTAGACATTTGAAACTTTCAGAATAGCTCAGAACACGGTGACAATGCATTTTTTTTATTACTTTTAGCCAAATATTTCGGGTCCCGCTGCCTTCGGTAGCGTTTATATGATTCAACAGAAAATTTAAAAACATGGTACATAAAAAGTTTGTTCTTTTTATCTTGGAATAATTTATTGTATAAAAATATGAAGCTTATACAATATTGATATATGTTTTGATTTTGGTCATAACAAGGGTTCACAAACAGCATGGCGATAACAATATGCGTGAATATATATTGAATGTATTCATTCACGCTAAAAAAAAAAAATCTGGAGTGACTCCACTCGACTTTCCGAACATTGAGTAACTAACAGTTTTGTAGATAAAATAAAGAAAGAGGAATTGCTAAACAAACAAAAGAGAGAAAACCATAATAGAGTGTTTTTTTCTCCATATATCACACGAGGTTTTATTTAACGCTACTGAACTTTGAGCCCTTAGATCATAATGATAAAGAATTTTTCGTTTTGTCCCTGTAAAAATCTATAGATGCTAGATTCACCAAAATGCTTATAGTTAGTGCAACAGTGATTTATAATATTCATACAAATTTTCAGCTCAATTGAATAAGGCGTTTAGATGCTATCGCACTTTTAAAAATTTGGTCTCGTAGGCCATAATGATAAAGAATTTTTCTTTGTGTCCCTGTAAAAAAACTGTAGTGCTAGATTCACCAAAATCTATACAGTTGGTGCAAATGCGACCTATAACATGTGTACAATTTTTTTGCTCAGATTAATAAGGCGTTTAGACGCTATCACACTTTTAAAAATTTGGCCCCATTGGCCTTAATGATAAAGAATTTTTCTTTGTGTCCCTGTAAAAAAACTATAAGTGCTAGATTCTCCAAAATCTATACAGATTGAGTATCTGTGACCTATAATATGGGTATAAAATTTTTTGCTCAATTGAATAAGGCGTTTAGATGCTATCGCACTTTTAAGATTTTGGTCCCATAGGCCATAATGATAAAGAATTTTTCTTTGTGTCCCTGTAAAAAAACTATAAGTGCTAGATTCACCAAAATCTATAGGGTTCGTACTATGGTGACTTACAATATACGTACCAACTTTCAGGTTAATCGAACAAAGCCTTTAGACGCTAGCGTGTTCACAAACATACACACATACACACATACACACATACACACACACATACATACATCATCGTAAAAATAGTGAAAACGGACTCAGGGGACCTCAAAACGTATAGAAACATCAAAATCTCGAATTCGGATTTTTGACATGATTACAATACTTTCCTCACTATAGTGTTCGTAAAGTAATTACTATTTCTTTTCTAACTTCGTTCATAAATTCTGGTCGTTTTTAACTCTCAATAAGCAAAATTACTCTGCTCCTCAATCCCATCCGTGGAGGTCAAAATTGTGATGTCATATCTTCGGACCACATTTAAGGGCGAGTCCCAGACAGTCGTCATTTGCCCATTGCGCAGCACTAGTGCGACATAAAAACCCAACCATTCAACCAACCAACTCTGCTCCTCAAAGGGTTTAAGAACCCACAACTGAGAATCGAATCTGTAGTTGTTTGCAAATATAGTACATTTTAAAAGTAACTGTTAACTCTAATAGAGTATAGAAAGTTTTGTTATGGGTTTACATTTATTATTTTACACTATTTATTAGTAATGGAGCATATAATTATTTAAATTGCATTAAGCTAAAATAAATAATGCTCGTTTACTAAGTATGTTTTCGTTTGTTTCGTGATTCGTAAAAATTTCGTCTTTTATCATTATCATTATAGGCTTTATCTACGGGCTGAATATTCATAAATAAAATACATTCGTCGACTAGAACATATTTCTGTCTTAAAGAATCGATTTCGAAACGCTAAAATGTCGACAATTTTCGCATAAATAAAATTACAGGCTATATCTACGGGCTGAATATTCATTAAATAAAGTGCATTCGTCGACAAGAACCTGCTTTTGTCTTTACATATTACTTTATACACGCAAAAATGTCTTCAACTTTCATAATAATATCATTACTAGCTCTATCATTGACTTCTTTTGAAATCACTATGATGGTAGGTCATATTTAATGGCCAAAATTTTTGTATTTTTGGTCATTATGAATATAATTCTCCTAAATATCTCCAAAACGGAAAAATACATAAAGTCCAAAAAGGGAGGTGCAGAACTAGATGTTATGAGAAACCCATATACCAATCTGCAACGTTCTACGTCGAACTGCTTTTCAGATATGCGAGATACATTACAGGCTCTATCTACGGGCTTAATAGTCATTAAAATAATGCATTCATTGACAAGAAAGTGCTTATGTCTTTAAGCATGATTTTCTACGGGTAAATGCCTTCACGTTTCATAACAATATCATTACTGGCTCTCTCTATCATTAGCTTTTTTTGAAATCTCTATGATGGTAAGTCATATATAATGGCCAAAATCTTTGTATGTTTGGTCATTACGAACATAATTTTCCTAAGTATCTCCAAAACGGAAAATCATACACAATCCAAAAATAGAGGTGCACAACTAGATGTTATAACAAACCTATATACCAATTTTCAACATTCTACGTCTAACAGTTTTTCAGTTATGCGAAATACATATCTACACACATATGTACTTACATACAGAAGTCATGAAAATTCTTGTAAAATCTTTGATATCTCTGAAACGGGAGCTCTTATTAAAACCAAAATGTGACAGGAAATAGTTCTAGGCTTAACAAGGAAAGTATTACCCCTACAATTGAGAGAAAAAAAGAACTTCCTTACTATACTTCCTTATACATTGTACAAGGTAGTAAAAATGGTAGACTCATTTTTTTAAGCACAAATTTCCGAGATCTAAAACTGACCTGAATAAGTAGGATGAATGCTAATTTTCCTCTAATAACCACGTAATACACGAGAAAGGATATCTAAAATGGACTTACGTAACAATTTATAAGAAAATCGTTAGAGCCGTTTTTGAGATACCAACATTTACCAAAACTTGGCATACTCAATTATTGACCGGAAAACAATAATTACATACAAAAAAGTAGTTTCTATTATACCAAATTTAAAAAGGAGTTAATTTAACGAGTTTGAAAAAATTCCGTGCAATCGTTTTTAAAGGACCGCACTTGCAAAGCCTAGAATTGAGCTATTTTTACAGGACGCCTATCAATTTTCCTGAACTAACCAATTATATTATTTGAAAGGTCATCTAGTAGAGTGTTTATATAGCAACTTTGAAGAAAATTGATAGAGCTGTTTTTGAGATACGGACTTACGGTCTCACTTCCGTTTTCCACTGTCCCAATTCTGGTTTTTCAATTTTCACCAAAATTTGAGAAAATTATCTGTATACCAGACCTGCTGTCTCAATTCTGAAGTTTCGTAGTTCTATTTTTGTTACCTTCGGAGATATGATACCCAGAAGATTCCGCACATACATACACACACATGCACACACACTGCCCAACTGTCAGAAACTACTTTTCTGGACTCAGGTGGCCTTAAAATGTATAAATCAGGTGAAAACTCGATATCGAATTTTCTAACCGAATACAATACTTCCATTACCTACAGTATTAGTGTAATAGAGGTAAAAATTTCTTGGTGCTGTAATCCTAATTCCTTATTCATCAATAATGATCAAATTGATTAATAAATAAAATAAAAAGTGAAATAATATTTGACAAATTAATAAAATTATTATGTGTGCACTAAAAATTTAATAAATAAATAAATAATATTATTGTACACTTAAATTTTCTTTTAATTAAGAGCGATAAAAATTTCATCGAACAATTTTTGCATTCGAAAACCTTATTTTAATTCATATGTTTTATATTGAAATTAAAAGGGAAAGTAATGTGAATTAAATAGAAGTATATCGAGAATTATTGCATGTATATTTATATTTTTATTTGTCATTACATATATATTTTACAGAACTCGGAGGCGAGACGCTGGGGGCGAAATTTCCAAAATCCACTGCTCGGGGGCGAAATTTCCGGGGTGCGAGATTTCCCGGGGGCGAAATGCAGGGGGTGAAATGCCGGGGGCGAGATGCAGGGGGCAAAATTTCCCTAAACCATTTAAAATATAGTGATTATTGTTTTTTGGAAATTCCCTTAAATACAGTGACTAGCGAAGCAAGCAAAGCTTTCTGGTATTAAAAATTTCATTAAAATAACATTATCATTTCTCTAAACTAACCGAAAATCTGAAACAATTTATCAACTATTTTTCGATTTATTAAATATTTATTATTTAATTTTTTTTTCTTGAATAAAATCTTTCGTTCTAATAATTCCTTTCAAAGTAGCGTTAAAGGATTAATAAATAATGGAAAAATAAAATTGCTTCACCAATAAAATGTAGTTCAATTATTATAAAACAAGTAAATGCAAAGTTTTTTCAATTAAAGAAATTAATTATTAATTTCTTTAATTTATAATTAATTAATATTTATTTATTTATTTGTAAATAAATTATTAATTATTTCTTTAATTAATAATTTATAAAATTAATTATTAACTATTTAGAAAAAAAATTTCTAAATAATCTTACATTTATTTACACTAATCATAACACAGACTTCTATAATCTTACTTTGTTATTCGTGTGACTCGGGAAAGGTTTTGATGAAAATAGTTCATATCAGGGTTTAAACTGCCATTAGTTTTTTTAGCATTTTGCTAAAAGATATTGTATTTTGCTAAACTATGTCAGTAAGAATTTCGCTAAAAAGCTAAAACTAGATTACTTCATAAAATATCTTTATATAACTACCTCTAGTTTTTATACAAATATTCGTGGACGGAAATTACAAAATCACTGAAAATACTGGTAATCACTATCTATTTAGTATATTCGGATTTAATTTCGACTTTTAATAGTTGAATTTAAATGCAAAACTATTTAAAAACATAATTAAGAATTCGCTTCATAGATGTATTCTCAGTGCTAGTATTGCATTTGTTGAAATCAAACCAAAATTTTGCCGATTCATTTTTTTTTTTAAATCGCAATATATGCTTGGTTAAAATCGTCAGTGAACAAAAACAGAAAACAAAATTGGGGAAAATCAAGTTAAGAAAAAGAAATCAATACTATTCAAAGAATTAATTTTCGAAAAAGCTAAAATACTGATTATATGTTTTCGCTAAAATGCTAAAGAAACTTTTTTGCCAGGTTAAACCCTGGTTCATATATTCACCAGAAAAAGTAAATGGACTGTCATAATTAAAACATTGATGTTAAACATGCCAAAAAATATTCAAGAAGCAAAATCAAATGTGAAATTTATGTTCTTAATATGATAATTCATGTTAAAATTGCCATAATAAATGCTGATCAATGAAAATCCCACAAACAAAAAACTAATAAAGTAAAAATATTATAAGAAAATTAATTTCTTAAACATCTTGTAAAACTGGTAGAGTAAAATGTTAGTTTCTTAATAATAACAAATTTCTTACTTCACTATCGATATTATATTTATTAATTTTGACTCAGATTTCATATTAAATTTAGCAGTAAGTTTGTGATCACCCTGTATCATTAAAAAAACGCAATGATCTTTTACTTTAAATAACGGAGATATAAGCATTTGTTTAAAAAAATAAATAAATAAATAAATAATCTGCATGTTTTTTATCTATAATCTATGCAGCGTTTAAAACAAAAATTATTCCAACTTTTAGATAAATTGAAAAAACACTTTTGAAATAATGTACTCCAGTCGGAATACAAATATCCTGAATATCTTATGAAATATGAGTATTTTTATAAAAGATAGAGAAATTTTTATTACGTAGGTTGAAAGTTAGATGTATTGGAAAACTTTTCTCAAAAGTTCATTTGAATAGAATAAAAATTAAGCAAATTGTCGGCAAAAGAACAAGCTAGATTTTAGGTTTTTTTTTTTTTTTTTCTTCCTGAGGTTAAATTTCCTGAGGGGTTTTTCACATGCCACATAATTAATTTAAAGATCCAGTTATTCCAACCACGCTCCAAAAGTACTTTTTTGTGAAAAACGCATTAAAATTTTACCATTATCATAAGGTATAAATCGATTGATAAGATAAAAGCAATCTGACAAAAAAGGCAAAATTTGAACGCATTAAAACTTCTTAAATTTGTAAGTTTTTGTTGAAATGCCAAATTATTAAAATAATAAGGAAATGATTCAGATTATCCTTAAAAACAAAAAAATGCATAAAATGCATTGGAGGCTAGAATATAGTAAAACTTTCTTGAATTAAAATAGCTTAACGTTAACATGCTTAACACATATTTTTAAAATAATTATAGAAAAGCTTTATATATATGTATATGTATATAATCACAACTGTGTATTTCCTGGTAAAACTAACCAGCATTCTCCTTCCGAAAGTACAACAGAGAGTAGCAAAAATAGAAAGATTATGGTTATATGAAATTAATAATCATAATGACAAGCGTAGTAGATTTTGTACGCTGGGCGTTCTAGTTTAAAAATTTAAAAGTCTTATTTCAATTTTCCAAATAAACTTCTCAAAATACATTTATAGATATAATATAGCCATCAAGCGATTTTAAATTAAAGTTATATTGAAAGAAATTGTAGAAATCAATTTTATTATTTTAAAGATACCTTTTTTAGGAATTTTTAAATGAAAATACATATTATGAAAAGCATTATTTACTGATTGAAATAAATAGTTTATGTCTATATCCATTTATATATTTCCGGACACAGCAAATATTTTTTAAGATAAAATGTTCAGTTACTTCCTTTCATAATTGTATACATTTCATATGATATATAAAAACGGACGTATCATATGATGCATATAATAATTCTTCAATCTATGATAAATTTACTGAAGAAACTCAATCATCTTTTTTCTTTCATATATATATGAAAAATTGCATGTTGATAGATAATACTTCCTTATGCTACATTGATATCTTCAAGTCATATTCAATTTACCGTGCGATATTATCTTTATTAATATTGAAAAAATAAATAAATAAATTTCAATTTAATGTAGTAATTCCTTAAAATGTTTTCCAGACAACAATTTTGTTATTATTGGTAATCTTTCTTACATTTTTTTTTTTTTTTTTTTTTTTTAATATTTGCTATCGTTATTATACATGTATATTTATAAATTAACCACTTCACCGGCCATCCCGAGATAACTCGGGGGAAACGTAGCCTTCCACATACTACAGTGGCCGGTGAAGTGGTTAAATAGTTAAAGAAAAGGCATTCCTCTTTGCTGACTCTAGTATTAAATTAAATAGTTAAAGTAAAGGCATCCTTCGCTGCTAATTCCATTAAATTAAATAGTTAAAGTAAAGACATCCTTTGTTTCTGATTCCATTAAGTTAAATAGCTAAAATTCTTCGTTTTATTAAATGAATAGTTGAGTGAAGTCATCCTTTGTTGCTTATTAAATTTATTAAATTTAATAGTTAAAGTAAAAAGATCCTTTGTTGCTGACTCTATCAAATTAAATTGTTAGAGTAAAGGCATACTTTATTGCTGATTCCAGTAAAGTCATCCTTCGTTGATAATTTTATTGAATTAAATAGTTAAAGTGAAAACATCCTTAGTTGCTTATTTTAATAAATTAAATAATTAAAGTAAAAGCATCCTTCGTTTCTTATTCTATAAAATTAAATAGTTAAAATAAAACATCCTTTTTTGCTGATTTTTATCAGCTATAGATACTGATAAAAAATATATATATATATTTTTGTGTTAAAATTTTCAATGAGCGATTTAGTAAGTGATGATGAAATTCAAGTGCAGTATGAAGAAATCTGGTGTATGATAACCACATGACTTCATTACCTACTAATACGCATATTATAAATATTTTTGGAAATACGTCAATTTTATATTTTCTAAACACACTAACAAATTACACGCTTAGCAGTTTTTGTAAGAGCAAATTATTACACATTTTATAAAGATACATAAAAGAAGTTACACATAACGAGTTAAAGAATTCGGCAGAGCCGCTTTTTGAAACAACATTCTCCGAAATCTAAAACTGACTGCCAATTTTCCTAAAGTAAACAAGGACGAAAAGACATCTAACAGACGAAAGGACATCTAAAAGTTATTTATAAGGCAATTTTGCAGACGTTTGTTAAAACGCGTTTAAATTACGATTTGCGGTCCATCATACAGTTTTCCAATTTCCACCAAAAGCTGGAAAAATCATCTGTACATCAGATCTGTCTCATTTCTGAAGTTTTGTCGCTCTATCTGTATTAGTTTCGGAGATAAATGATTCCCTACACACATACACACTGACCAACTGACCAAAACCACTTTGTTGTGCTCAAGAAACCCTAAAACATATAAATCGAATAAAGAACTCGATATCGAAATTTTTGATTGGATACAATGCTTCCATTACTTGCGATAGTCGAGTAATGGAAGTAAAAAGCATTAAACAAGAAGAGAAAACATAAATGTTGCCGTAGGTGATTCTCGTGATTAATTTTCAATCTAATTATAATGTATCAAATTCATTTTCACTTTAAAATAGTTAATATTAGTTGAAATACTTGAAATTAAATTAATTGAGATTTAATTCATTGAAACCAGTTTATTCTAAAGGAATCATTTCTTTGAGATTTTATCGAACTTTTTTTTTTTTTTTTTTTTTTTTTTTTTTTTTTTTTTTCCATTTCAATAAAAATACATTATATGATTTCATCTCTAAATTTAGTATTGTACTTTTCTCTAACACTAATTATGAATAGTAATTTTCTTTATGAAATAAGTCTATAAATTTAAAAATATGTGTACTGTTCTATAGAATAGTGATAGAAAGTATACTGGAAAATTAAAATAAAGGACGTGTTGAACGAACTTTAAAATGATATTATAAAGACATGTTTTACGGTATATGTCACCTTATTGAAATTTAAAAGCATCATAACAAAGTTAATTTTTTAAATGCTCAATCTATAAATCAATCTATTCTTTAAAAAATCTTGTACATAATTTTTACACACATACCTCTTACGCATAATTTTTTTAATTATGTACACCTTACTATGCATTCAACTTTCACAATTTTTATAAACTATTATAGTTGTTGATGTACAAGAAATTGTAACATAAATGTGTACACACACAATATAATTTACAATGCTATAACTGCAATGCTTAATAAAGAATTTTAAACGTCTACTGAGAAAATTATATCCCTGTTGTCAAATAAGAGATGTTATCAGAAGGACATAACTCATCTTGTCACACAGAGATGAAATCAATACGCAACTGAAAAATTATGAAGAGAAATGCACAAGTTTCATCCATTTAAAGCGAAAAGACAATAGAAGCATCAAAGTATGAAATGGGAAATCTTTGAAAGAAATTGCGTATCCTAAAAATTTTAATTATTAATGCTTTTTGTATACGAAACAGAAGTAATATTTACTATTTCATAAATAACCTTTTTTTTTTTTTTTTTTTTTTTTTTTAGATATTTTTGTCAGTTTTGATAAGAAATTTTATGAAAAAAAAATTTAAACATTTCATCTTTCATCTTTTAAAGAACTCTGATTACCTTACCAATTATCAGTATATTATATCCAAACACACATATTTCTAATATTAACCCAACATGTTTTGTGAACAAGCAATTTTAACAAAAAATAGCGAAAAAATAAAAAACAAATATTATATATGTAATACTTTTACTGCGTAATCAAAATTCGAGTCAGAATCTGCGGGAAAACAATTATCTCTTTGACTTCTATAACAGGTTCTTTACCCCTTTGGTCTACTTGCGAACAAAAGTCTGGCAGTTCCATCTTCTGCCTACACAAAACCCCTATCTTCCTTGCTATCAGAAAACGAGAACAGTCTTTGGCCCTGTCCATGCTAAAAACAGGATGTACTTTTTGATAAAGAAGACTCCGGCACACGAATTGCATGCTAAGACTAAAATATGATGTGAAGAAAATGTAAATGTATATTTAAATTTAACGAAACTTTTCTTTTTATATTATTAAAGATGATAGTTTTATAGATACTATTGTATTATTATTGAGAAATGGATTTCTTACGGATTTCTTTTTTAATGTTGCCATAACAACTAAGACAAAATAAAATAAAATAAAAAATCATTACCGCTCAAATAAATAAGTAAAATAAAATAAAATAATTAGTTTAAAATTTTACCTAGATATTGTAATCAAAGCTAAATTCTTAAAAATAGGATTTGACTTCATTCTTATTTTAATTATACTTGTAATTATTATTACTAGTATCGCCCAGTGGTCGAAACATTGCCTTCTCGTAAAGGGAATTAAATTGCAACACAACAACGCCACTTGTCGGCCGATATACACCCAAATTAAAACAGCATAGTTTTACACAATATCCATATCATATATCATGTTTGGTACGTTTATACACTACAGAAGTGTAGATATAGCCTTACCTTAAATGGTGTGAATCATGACATAGCAGCACCATCTATTGGGTGATATATTCCAACAGCTAATCAGCACGAATTTAAATCAAGGTCTAATCAATTATTATTCGTGCTAAAATTGCGCCCGTTGGTTCATGAGATACTACAAAATTTCCCTACACATCATACACACACAGATAAATTTAGTCATTTCCTAAAAATGATAGAATCGTGTTTAGGACATTTCAAAACAACTAAATTCATCGAAAACTGAAAGTCAAAAACATACACGAATCTAATACTTTCTTCTATATCGCTTTATATGACAGCGCCACCTACCGATTAACATGAACAAAAATTTAATCAATATAGCCAATATACTCAATATTCAATCGTGTTCAAGAAATCTCAAAACGTGTAAATTCATCGAAAACCGGAAATTGAAATGTTTTTTCCGAAACTTACACTTTCTTCATATATTTGCAGAAGATATAGTAATAAATCCAATTATTTAAAAATAAGTAGTCAATTTCAGTTAGATGAAATGCATTCTTTCAGCTAAAAAATGTGTCTTTAAATTAGAGCTGGCATAAATCAGGCAAAAAAAAAAAAAAAAAAAAAAAAAAAAAAAAAAATCATAAATAAATTAGAAAAAAAAAAGAACTTTCATAAATCAATTTTTTTTTTAATATGCGTATATGTTCAGTATAAAACTTCGATCTACCACTCATCATACTTGCCAACATCCTAATTAATATTCCGTAGTGCTGTTAGTCCCGCCCTTTTTTTCACACCAGTAAATTTTTAGAGTAATATTCTCCAAATGCAATTGCGATTAAATAAGATTAAAATTACTCTAAAAAGATACTGGTGTGAAAAAGAAGGCGGGGCTAACATTACTACGGAATATCAATTAGTATGTTGGCAAGTATGACTCATTCACTCATAATCATCTTTACCACTCTAATGGCCATTGCCTCTCAGAATGAAAAATCTATAGTCGAGAGCTTTAAAATGCCATATCTGTACAAATTACTATGTCCATGGTTTTATTTCAATTTTAAGTAATTGCCAGATTTAACAACTTTTTTCTTTAGGAAATTTTAATACAAAAGGATATGTGTATAAAATGGGAAAATGCATAAAAAATGAAAGTATTTTAAATTACCTTCTTGACATCGTAAGAAAATAATTTTTATATTCTGCAAATCTTGTTAATCATCCCCAGTAGTACACAACGTTGCTTTAACGTTGTTATAACTAATTTTTCACTGTTCAGACTTATTTGCAACGCTATAACAACGTTATGTGCTACCTGGGACCTTTCGAATGATACCACTTTCAACCCTCTACTTCTGTAATCAAAATGTTAAAAGTGTGCCACAAATTACATGTTTGTCTATTGATATATAGATTATTATTAATATTATTATTTATTTATTTATTTATTTATTTATTTTTGTCATTTTGAAATATTTATTTCTTGAAATCATAATTGATTGATTATTTTCATTACGAAAATATCGTTAATTCTTGAAAAGGAAATTGAAAAAACACAAAACAAACTGCAAAATAGGAAAACAATGGACAACACAGAACTACAACAGTGTAACTTTTCGTTTTGTGTTTGTTTTATTTTATTTTACAACAAGGATTTTTTTATATTTTTTTATGACCGTAATTTTAAATTGGTTATAAAATATATACGCATTGCAAATGATAAAAAAAGAAGAAGAAATCATAAAAGTGCACAGTTAAAGTTGTAGAAACAGATTTTTAATGAAATGCAATAAATTTCACAATAAGGAAAATATTTTATCTTTTAAATTTGTGAATTAAACTTGTCATAAATCTATGACAACTTAAGGGGTGTGGGGGTATTCTGTTCTAAAGGCATAAATTTTGGGTCGATAATATATTTATATATACTTTTTATTTTCTTACAATATATTTATTGATATTTTAAAAAAAGTATATAAAAAAATGGCTTTAAAAATTTAAAATGTTTTAAGCTGTTAAAGTGGGAGGGTAAAAGAGGGGGTGTTCTAGTTGAGTATTCTAGTTGACACGATTGCCAGGCCTTCTGATCATGTGGAACAAACAACATAAAAAAAGTTTGTTATTTAGTAAGAATGCCCCTTCCTAAGAGGGGAAAAAATGGTTAGGAAAGTAGTAATTATCTAGGGGGGAGGGGGGGAGTATAATTTTGATACAAAAGTGGTGGGAGCAGTAGAACGTTATATACTGAATGGTGGTACAAAGTCTGAAGTAAACTGTTTAAATAGAACTTGAGATATCAAGTCAGCCATGATGAATAAAATAGTTTTATGAAAACCGCGTTTAAAGTTTTGAGCAAAAGTTTCAGGCAGCCTCATCAGTCTAAGACATAGAATGGTACGCTATACTTATATTTTGTTGATCTGCGTTGTTAATCAATTTACATATACACAATATATATATACATATATATTCTAAATTCTGAACTAGAATACCCTTTTAACAATGATTTTATTTCACTGCTGGATGCAGATCTCCTCCTAATTTTTCTACACTATTACATTACCATTATATTATCATCCAAATAATTTTGGTACTCTTTTGATTTAATTTCTCCATTATTCTTGAAATTGTTGTCTCGTTCACTTAATTTATATGAGTTATTTATATGTATTTCGTATCTCGCCTTTTATGAATAGGGTGTATTCCGAAATGAAACAAGTATTATTTGAAAGATGGGAAGTTTTACTTTTTTCTTTCTATTTTTCTTTTTTTACTTTCTAGATTTTAATTCATTAATCATTTTTAACAAAACTTCTGCAGTAAATATAAATGTTAGCCGCCAGGTTAATCTAAATCCTTTTAAGAAAAGATTTTTTTTTTTTTTTTTTTTCGTAAAATCTTTTCTTTGATTAAATTTATGTCGTCATTTTAAACGATATTGTTTGGAAATACCGAAACAATACTTACAGCATCTTAAAATTCTTTTATTTTCGGATATATTAATGGATTTTAATATCTTCACTCAAAAATCTATATTAACTTTAAATGCTATCCACCGGGTTAACCCCAAATCTTTTTCTAAATAATAATAATAACAATAAAAGAATTATTATTATTATTATTATTATTTATTGCAGTCGTTTCCAGATTAAAAAATGAAAGAGAAATGTTTTAAATTTGAATAGATAATAAGTAGCACAATTCCAGATTTTAAAAAGTTTTTCACAAGTAAATACATCATGATTTTGTAAAGAAATCCTGCATTTATATTGTATAACTTGGCGTCTTAATTTACAATACACTGTTTCGAAATAGGAAACGTTTTTGTCGCGTTTCATGATATAAAATTACCAGATTAGTGTTTGGATAGAGTGGAAAGTACTAAGCTATTTTTTTTTTTTATAATCGCCAGAAAATGAATAGTTTTCCGGATATTTTATTTATTTATTTATTTTTTTCTTTTATCTTGAAAAATTATGAACCAGTTATTGCTTTGACCTGAAAAACAGATATAATTCTTTCACCATTCGAATGTAAACGTGTGCTTTAATTGCTATAACTGCAATGTTTTTTAATATTTTGAACAAAATCATATAATTTTAATGCTTTGCATTTAATTGTCATTTAATTCCAGTCTTATTCTTATTACTATCCAAGAATAACATTGAATTGCACCTCATTATATAAAGATACGTAGTGTAAATACATTGATTTGCCGATCATGTAATTTGATGGAAATCAAAGTATCGGACTTATACTTACATTCCTTTTAATGAATATAATTTAAGCTATTTAAACAACAAGAACACATAATTTGTTTCTTCGAATAAAACAAAGTTTTTAAATTTTTCTGCCTTTTTTTTTTTTTTTTTTTAAGCTAAACATTTTACGGCAAAGTATGCTCAATACTTTACATGTATTATTTTTCAAACATGTTTTTCTTGCTTTCTTTCTTTTTTTTCTTCTTACAGTGGCTGAATAGTTAACGTTATGGCCTTCAGTCAACAAATGCCGTGTTCGAATCCCAGCTCAGGCATGAGTATTTGTAGTGGTCTGGATTCCACTTTAAGGCGTAGATCACAGCAGTGATGCCAGATGGTCGAAAATTATATCCTCAAACAGGTCTTCAAATTTCCCCAAATCAGGGGGGGATGGGGGGGGGGGGGGGGTTCGAAAAAATCCCCAACTTGATTTCTACTAAAAAGGGAAAATAAAAATTTTTCCAAAAAAAAAAAAAAATCAAGCAGATTTAAGTAGATTTAAGCTCAGATTTTTCCCCAAATGAAGGCAATTTTTGAAAAAAATCTCCAAATAACAATAAAGCTATTGAAAATCCCTGGTCGTAAGGATAAATCATTACGTTGCCAACATTGCCGGAAAATTGAACTCCCCAGATTTGTCCCCAAAAATTTTAGAATTCCCCAAAAAAGTCCCCACAAACATTTGGTCCCCAAAATTGTCCCCAGAAGCCTCAAAAATCCCCAAAATGGGGACAAAATCTCCAATCTGGCATCACTGGATCACAGTCCAATCAAATGCAGTGCGAAAAAATTACTGTAGAAATATAAATCAAGCTGAACTATTCATTCCATCCTTCCCCCCCCCCCCCCCTTTTTTTTTTTTTTTTTTTTTTTTTTTTAAATCTTTATCTAGACTAAAACCAAAACATTGTTGTTGTTCATATCGTATTAGTTTGTGAAAGACAAGGTCAATACCAACATGTTTGTTTGGTATTATCTCTCCAGCTTAATTTATTCTTATAATCATTACGTACTTGTTTCTTTTAAAGAATTCATTTTCATAATTCAAATTCTTTTATTTTTCGTTACTAAATCTCCAAACACATAAACCGCATTATTGTTCTGTATTTGTTTTCAATTCAATATAATCCGCCCAAGAATTCTTTTTATTAACCACAACTCTAAACGACGATTAAAATTCTACCTCCGTTCTCAGAGGGTACGTACAATGCTTTACCTGCGGGCCCCATAAGATTCTGCCCTCTTTACGGGCCACCAACCTTTCAAAAGATTGATTTTTTTTTTCTTATTTTTTTTGTTTATCGGTATCTTTTCACTGTTACCTCCCATTTTTACACAAATATTAAAGACAGTATTAATGTTGTTTCAACGGTTCGTTACACAGAATGTTTGTTCCAGTTTCGGCAATGAATCCGGTGGAAGTTGTAGTTTATATATTTTCTTCTGATTTGAAAAAGATTATGAAAAAGATTAAGATAATTATCAAGCATGTATATATTGATTAATTCAAGCTGAGTATCTAAAATATCGTTATAGTGAAAAAATAAATAAATAAATAAATAATGAGACAATCAATTTCTTGAAATAAATACATTTGGATTTATAGTATATGTTTATTGAAAGAGTGATTTTTTTAGAGTATATTTGAAAAGTAAAAGCATTTTTCAATGTATAAATATTTTTTATTGCACAAAACAAAAGTAATTGTAATGGATTCTTAAAACAAATATTATAAAGTAACAGCAAGGCGTCACAGAAATTTTGATATCATATCTTTTAAAACCCAAATTTTCAATTCATGAGAAATGTGAATGAAATAGTATTGGCAAGTAAAATTTTTACACATATTTTCATGTTAAAAATAATGTTTACTCCGTAAATATAAACAAAATAAAAAGAAATCAATATTTTTAATTAATAAAGTCACTCCAAATCTGATATCATTATTTTTAAGACCCATAATTACAATTTATGTAGCCATAGAATTAAGTGTTGCGTCACAAACTTTTATCCCGTCAAGGATTTTTTGTACTGATTTTTATACAAGTACATATTTTTACAAGTACATATTTTCCTATCGAACCAGTAGTTCAACGTTTGATCACATTTCCTTCAGCAATTTTAGACCTTCGAATTTCATTACAAATTCGGCGGATTGAAATTATCCTTCCACTTAAAAAACACATTTATCATACTTCACTACTTGAACGTTCTTTTTTTCGAGGAATTATCAGTAATGTCCGTTCAAGAAAAATTGAAGGCTTATATATGAATTAATCTAGCTCAGTAGTTAACAAATTCGCATGTCAACTGTAATTTATCCGCTAGTAAGTTAAAGAAAACGAAAAAATCTGGATTGTCCCTATAATTATGACCATCTAAAAACGTGGAAAAAAGTACATTTTGCATTATTTTTTATTAATTTTGTTTTATATTAAAAAAAATTATAACAGTTTTGGTTTTTAGAATACTAGATATATTAAGTGCACTTAGTATAATCTTGTTTACAATTATTTTTACATTAGTTATTTCAAAATATAAAGTGTCCTTATAAATATGAGAAGGAGTGTATATATATATTGATTTATACTCCCGAAGTTTCAAGGTAATCCGTAAAGAATTTTTATAGATAATTGAAAAAACGTATGAATTCGAAAATGTCCAAATATAATACAAATTTTTCAACTTAGATGTTTATAGTTCTTCATTGGTTATTATATATATATATATATATATATATATATGTTTTACGCACTAAAATTTCACATTCCTTTCTCCCTTTTATTCTTTTTTAAATTTAATTAAATAGTTTAATTTACATGTAGAAAATTAGAATTATAGTTTTCAGCGAATAAAATGCAGCCTTCAGTTAGTTGTTCATTTTCTAACTATATTTTATAACAAAGAGCATATTTTAATCATGTATATGATAGTTAAACGTTATTCCAAATCGATTATAGAGAAGATTGTTTATTTTGAATTTTTGACTTTGTTCTAAGAAAAAGTCAAAAAAAAAAAAAAAAAAAAAAAAGTGTAAACTTAATTAAAAAATAAATCTTATTATTGGAAGATAGTAAGTATAAATGCAGTTTAAATTTCTAAATTCACATTTTAAAATAAATACAAACTACTTAAGAAACTTTTTTATTTTATATTGTCTGAAAATCAATTTGTTTCCGTACGAAACGAAAGTTTTTTTTTTCTATTTAATAGCACAGGCTTGCAAAATTTGAGTCATGAAGAAGTGTTTGCAATGTAATGATTGGTTCTTATATTATTTGACGCGCTGATTTCATATATGGCATCACACACACAATTTTTTCGCAATCATGTAAGGATTTTTCACAAGATGAGCTTAAATATATGAACAAGAAAACCTATTTTACGTATTCTAGGAAAAAGAAATTCTTTTCAAAATATTTTTAAGTGTTTTATTTACAAATTAATTAATATATGAAATAACTGGAAATGATTTGCGCTAAATTTATATTATTATTTTTTTTATTAATTGGAAATTATATTAATTAGAACAGCTCATGGTTACCATTGTTTAATACATTCTGAATTCATATATGCTTTATGTTTTCTTTTTCTTTTATTCTAAAAGTTCCTTTTGGAACTTATAGTTTATTGTAGGCAGTACGGAAGACTTGTCTGTATACCATCCAACAGTAGTCCGCCAACATATATGACCGTTGATACCAAGGTAATCTTGGTATCTACGCTTTATTTCTTCTTAACTTTCAATTCTTTGAAAAATTGGTACGTCATGAAATTTTTTGACTATTTTTTCCCCCTTTTTCTTTAAATCAGCGTCCAAAAATCTACCAGTATCAATTATTGGTTTCTAAACACTTTTTTGGTTGTAGGCCTGTGTTATTATACAAATATATATATATATATATATATATATATATAAATGATAGATTTCGCAATAAAATTTAACCTAAAAATTTAGCAATTAATAGATACAAAACAATACCAACACAACAAAAATAGAACTGATTTTAACTTATAGGTAAGACTGACACAAAAATGTTGCAATACAGATTAAAAACCAATAAGAGATAAAAACAATTTAAATTACTTACGCCGACATGCATGATAATAATAAAAAAAAGGACCATTAAACTTAATGATATATATATTTTAAGAAAGATAATTAGTTTTCTTTCATATTTGAATTTACATACGTTAAACGTTTTCATAAATGTTACTGCGTTTCATAAAACTGTAAATATTTTTATATAAGATCCACAACTGGAATATTACATCAGAAATTTGGATATTAATACATTCTTCCCAACGCTCTACTTTTAGATCACTAACAAAAAAGTCACATAAAATCATTATGGTTTCATAGAATGATTTTTGTCTTTCGTGATAATGGAAAGCACTCTGATAAACAATACCACAAATTTTCATCAATCTACTATTAATTATAATTTCACGGTGTGAATCGCCATTTTTGTGATTTTTGTTCCTCACAGAGTATTTCCTTTTTTGCGCAGATATAACAATTAAAGTAGAGGTAAGTAATATTATCTCTCACATATTTTAATTTAAATGTCTGTGTTACCATGTAGTAGAAAAATTATATGTCATGTGGATTTTTTTTTTTATCTTAGAGTTTTTTTCAACTTAAAAATTCTTCGTTTTCAGATAAGAGCAGGTTTTATATTTAAAATTAACACACGAGTTGGTTGACTTTCATATTTTTTTTTTCTCTTAATATTTTAAATTAAAATGCATTATATTTATCTAAATATATTTAATAGAAATAATTTTGTTGTTAAGGAGTTAATAATTTTCACAAAAAATTCCAAAGCTAATACGGAGAATGTTTTTGAAACCAAGAATTATCTAATATTATTGTTTATCATTTTAATGTCTGCCTGGTATGAAATTTAGAAATAAATACTTGTATAATGGAATTTCTTGATAGAAATTATATTTTACTGTATTGCAAGTAATATAAAAAATATTAATTATCTTTACTATACTCAAAGAATATGATTTTAAATAACTTAATATAAAAATGGTGATAGCAATAATAATAATAATAATAATACAGTTTCTACTGATAATATTTATATTTTGCTTTTAATGAAACTGGTTTGAAAAAATAAATATTTTGATATTACGACGACCGTAATGTCACATTTTTCTCAAAAATACAAATTTTCTATGAAATGCAATCATTAGCAATACTCTCTGGAAATTAGGAATACTGTCTGTTTGCAATAAAAAAATATTTTGTGTTTGTAAAAATCTCATTAAATATCTCAAAAATAGCAGTTTTGTAAAACATCTCTTTTTAACATACCCAATTTATGTTCGGCCTTCAGTGATAGCTAATTCTTGGAACAATTAACCTTCACCCATTTACAATTGTGATTTGTTTCTTTTTCTTCCGTTTACTAGTAAAGTAATAAATGTAAAAAGCCAAAATTGTAGCTTTATCTTTATAACTAGTACGGCACATTCACTTCCATGACATTTGTCAGTTTTCTATGGATTTCATTTAATAAATTTTCCTTATACGCCAGTTATGTGAATTTCTAAGAAATATCGTCAAGGCAGAGATAAACATTACAGTTACCAAGGACTTGCTTTTTTAAGGTTTGTAAGGTCTGTAAAAGATTTACCACGCTATTTTTAAATAATATTAATCAATTTTAAACAAATTAAAGATAATATCTTGGTTTTCCTTGTTTTGTGATATTTTGCATTCTGAAAGCTAAAAATGCGTCTTTAAAGTAACTGTTTTTTTTTTTTCTTTAATAAGTATTTATATATTAATACGCAAACATGAAATTTGTCGCACGTTTTTAAGCTATTTTTAATAGAAGGAGTGGCTTAAGAATAGCACCGTTCTGGAGATGTAGTTAATGTGCATTGAAATAAAAATCTCATATTATGCCAAGAAGGCATACATACTTTAATTTTCATACACTTTTCCAATTTATTCACGTAATCTTGAATGTGCATTTTTTTTTTTTTTTTCAATACAACAGCTCGTGATTTGGCTTGTTTTCTGAACTTTTCCCCCCTAATTTATTATTTAAAGAAAATAATAATAATAATAATGCCACATAGGAGAACCACTCTTTGCTTTCTTCTCTTTTTTTAATGATTTATCTTTTGGAAATATTACTGAGTATATTTTATTTACATTTATATATTTTATCATTTTTTTAGGAACGGAATTAAGTATAATTTTTTTTTTAACTCTTGACATATTGTATCGATATTGATAGTATTTTTTGCTATTGAAATGTCCAAAAGAATAACTGGGACACATCAAATTGAGATGCAAAGAAAAAGAGAATTTCAAAGGGACATGTATTGTCTTGTAAAAAGAGATGCTGTTAGGGATCCTTCCCCTCCCCTCCCCCTCCACCATAAAGTATTAAGTATTTACTAAGAACATTGTTTACAGAAGAATTATGAATTTGTAATTTTATTATTTAAATACTTACTTAAAACAATTGGTCGAAATTCGACCACTGGGCAATGCTAGTATTTGTAATTATATTTCTTTTACTGAAGATTTAACAAAAGCAACTATTTCACATTATTAATTTCCATTAAAATTGTATTTTAAAATTTTACAAACAACTTAATTTACTTACAGATTTCACACAGTAACTCTTGAATACCATGCAAATGTCTAACGCAGGATAAACAGGATTATTATTGTGTTTCCGCAGTTATTGATCAGTTTTTAACTTCTGTTAATTTAAATAAAGCCTTTCTTAATTAATTATTTCGTGATTAATGTAACTATATAGATAGTAATCTTTACTTTTTAAACACTTTCTTAATATTCATTTTGAAAATTCTTGTATTTCTTTCTCTTATATTAAAATATTTATGTCTCGATTTTTTTTTCTTTCTTTTTTTTTTTTTTTTTTAATGATTTATTGCCTGTTTATTTAAGGAGTTAGATAAAGTTTTTAAAAATGATATTCTTTTTCTTTTTAATCTAATAGTACAATATGTCTAGAATATTTTTCCGAAGTTTCAAAAGTCAATCGGAGTAAAAGTCTAGGTGAGAAAAGCTTTGAAAATCCCTCTTATTAGGTTCGTTTTATTCCTAGTTATGGAGTTACATAAGTTTCAAAATTATTATTATTATTATTATTATTATTATTATTATTATTATTTATGATTTATTGCCTGTTTGTTTAGGGGTTACACAAATGTTAAAGAATTGAAAAAATCAATATTATTTTTCTTTTTTATCTAATAGTGCAATGTATCTAGAATATTTTCCTGAAGTTTCAAATCAAGTCAATCGAAATAAAAGTCTAGGTGTGAGAAGCTTTGAAAATCTCCCTTATTAGGTTCATTTCATACCTACTTATGGAGTTACATAAGTTTCAAAATTTCTTTTTTATTGATTTATTATCTGTTTATTTAGTTTTACAAAATTTTTAAACCTTTAAAAAATTAAAATTCTTTTTCTTTTTTATCTAATAGTACAATATGTCAAGAATATTTTTCCAAAATTTCAAGTCAATCGTCGTAAAATATCTAGGTGAGAGATGCTTTGAAAATCCCCCTTATTAGGTCCGTTTCATTCCTACTTATGGGATTAATAAATTTCAAAATTTCAAAATATCTTTTTTTTTTTTTTTTTTTTTATGATTTAGTGACTGCTTATTTAGGGGTTACATGAATTTTAAAGTTAAAAAAAAAAAAAAAAATCAATATTCTTTTACTTTTTTATCTAATAGTACAATACGTCTAGATGTCAATCGGGGTAAAATCTAGGTGAGAAAGGCTTTGAAAATACCCCTTATTAGGTTCGTTTCATTCCTACTTATATGGGATTAATAAGTTTCAAAATTACAAAAAATCTTTCTTTTTTTTTTTTTTTTTTTTTTTTTTTTTAAATGTTTTAGTGCCTGTTTATTTAGGGGTTACATGAATTTTAAAGTTTAAAAAAAAAATTAATATTCGTTTATTTTTTTGTCTAATAGTACAATACGTCTAGAAGTCAATTGGAGTAAAAGTCTAGGTGAGAAGGCTTTGAAAATACCCCTTATTAAGTTCGTTTCATTCCTACTTATAGGGTTACATAAGTTTAAAAATTACAAAATATCTTTTTTTTTTTTTTTTTTTTTAATAAAATCCTTTGTTGAAGAACGAACTATACTTATCTACTAAAAGTTTTTTTTTTTTTTTAATCAGATAAAGTTATTATGAGTAATCCTGACTATCGCGAGGTCACTTTTTCTGAAAGGTCTCCGGGAATCAGGTCCCACTGGCTGAATTTTCCAACTTTTTTAACAAGAATTTTAAAAAAATGTTGTTAATATGTTACTGTTTTACACACTCAAATTTTTGAAAAAAAAAAATCTGGAGTGACTCCACTCGACTTTCCGAACATTGAGTAACTAACTGTTTTGTAGATAAAATAAAGACAGAGGAGCTGCTAAACAAACGAAAAAGAGAAAACCATAAGAGAGTGTTTGAATATTTTTCTCCATATATCACACGAGGTTTTATTTAACGCTACTGAACTTTGAGCACTTAGATCATAATCATAAAGAATTTTTCGTTGTGTCCCTGTAAAAATCTATAAATGCCAGATTCACCAAAATGCTTATAGTTAGTGCAACAGTGATTTATAATATTCATACAAATTTTCAGCTCAATTGAATAAGGCGTTTAGATGCTATCGCTGGTCTCATAGGCAATAAAGATAAAGAATTTTTCTTTGTGTCCCTGTAAAAAAACTGTAAGTGCTAGATTCACCAAAATCTATACAGTTGGTTCAAATGTGACCTATAACGTGTGTACAAATTCTTTACTGAGATTAATAAGGCGTTTAGACGCCATCACACTTTTAAAAATTTGGCAAAGATATTTTCTTTGTGTCCCTGTAAAAAAACTATAAGTGCTAGATTCTCAAAACTCTATACAGATTGAGTATCTGTGACCTATAATATGTGTATAAAGTTTTTGCTCAATTGAATAAGGCGTTTAGATGCTATCGCACTTTTAAGATTTTGGTCCCTTGGCCATAATGATAAAGAATTTTTCTTTGTGTCCCTGTAAAAAAACTATAAGTGCTAGATTCACCAAAATCTATAGGGTTCGTACTATGGTGACTTACAATATACGTACCAACTTTCAGCTTATACGAACAAAGCGTTTAGACGCTAGCGTGTTCACTCACAGACATACACACATACATACACACATACATACACACATACATACACACACACATACATACATCATCGTAAAAATAGTGAAAACGGACTCGTTGGACCTCGAAACGTATAGAAACATCAAAATCTCGAATTCGGATTTTTGACATGATTACAATACTTTCCTCACTATAGTGTTCGGAAAGTAAAAAAAACTTTGTTATATTAATTAAAAAAAAAAAAAAAAAAAAAAAAATTCTTTAACGTATATATTTAAACATTCATTTTAATAGTTTCAGTTCTTCATTTGTTCTGATTTTCTTTTCAACAATTCTTTCGTAATACTTACGTTCTTTGATGTATAATTTGACAATGCTTACATCCCTCCCCTATTTCCCTAACATTTATGTTTCAAATGTTGAGTTTGAAAACTATTTCTTTTTCTAATTTCCTTTTCAATTTTTGTTTTCGAAAATTTTTATCTTCATGTTTCGTTCATTATTCAGACAGTACATATAAGTCCATCCATCATGCTCATCGTTATCAAGCTATCTTCTCATGCAACCGTCCATCCAACATAAAACAATTTAAAGCTCTGTTGTCACCCTAATTGTGAACTATTTTGAAAAACGTTTAATGCCACCTCACCATTCTTAGACATAGCAATTTTAGATATTTTGTCATCAATCAAAATTTAATAATCTTTTCAGGCTACTAATTATTGTAAAATTTTATTTCCTGATATAATAAATAAAATTAAAAAAAGAAAAAGAAAGAAAGAAAGAAAAAAAAAGAAAGAAAGAAAAATGAGCTTTTTATTTAATTGTATTGCAATAAATATGTTTCATATTCGCAATTGAATTTACTTCAGTATGAAATCCAATTAATATCGCAACATAAAACAATTTCAACATTTAGTTTTCAGTTTTCGATTAATGAAAAATAATGACATTGAATTCTTACCCAAAAACTCTAAATCGGGTAAATAACCAATGCAAACATTCTTTTTCTATAACATTTATTCTTAAAATTGTGTACTTTTATTTGACAATATTTCTAGAACTTTCAGCGACAAAATAAATATATGATGATCTAAGTACAATGAACAATATCAATTATTAGCATTAATTAATTATTTAGCTCTACATTATTCAATTCATTATTATCTCCTGCCTTTAAATCGTGTAATTATTATTTAATTTATTAATCCCATGAATAATAAGTGTACTTTAAATAACACAATTTTGAATAACTTTCTGCATCTGGTAACTAAATATACCTCGCCCTCCTTTTTTTTTTTTTTTTTTTTTTTTTTTTTATCATTTTAAAACATATTGTAGTACAAGGTTTAACAGCTTATGATATTCAAACGAAATCATACTTTTTGTCTCTATGCACATTCACAGTTTCCAAAATAATAATAACTACAATTATAATAAAGAAAATAATTATTTCATTTTTGAACAAAATTACATTCATTGTATCTTTAAAATAATGCAGCAAACGTTAAGGATAATAAAACTGTAAAAATGAACTATTTTATTTTTTTTAAGAATATATTTTATAATTTATGTATTTATTTATTGGAAGAGGAAATCAGGATCACAATAATCTTTTACAGATAAAAACACCTAACGTTTAATAATCCGTATTAATATTTCTGTTTAAAATCAGTACAATACAGAAGATACACTAGCGATAACATTTAATTTATGTTATATATACAGGGTGTTTCTATATCAAAAGATCACCTATTAATAAATTATAGTACATAATAATACATAGTGAGACGAATGTTGCATAACTTTTACTATGAAATACAGTGAACTCCGATGTATCCTGAAAATTCCTGTCTATTCCCTATTTTTGAGGGGAAATATGAATCAAGGGTATAAATAGACAATTGTTTGCTTCGTAAGCTTAATATTGAGGAGAAATATGAATTAAGGATATAAACTGTTAACTGTTTGCTTCGTAAACATTATTAAGGGGATACGTATACATTATTAAGGGTTTCATTAAAGGGAAATATAAACAACAATATAAACCTATAGTAGTTTGCTTCGTAAACTCAATATTGAGGGGAAATATGAATGAAAGTATAAGCTGATAATTGTTTGCTTCTTAAACTTGGCAAAATGAATGCATTATAGTACTATTTTTGACAAAATTATCTTTCTTTTTGTGAAATGTAACATCACTGCAAGACATTCTGAACAAATAGAGTCATTTATTCTGTGACAACGTATGCACTTTCACCGCATAACAAAAAGATAAGAGACTCACACTTCTTAGGATGTTGATGAATCGCCGCACTATGTGGTTTTATTTTACTTAACGCAAGATGGTTATTTTGAAAATAACATTATATTACAAGCATTATTATAAAAGTTATGAAGACTTTCATATTAATATTTGTAATTAATTCTTTTATTAATTATGACAAATTTGAAGTATAGAATACAATATAGTATCCCATATTACTGACAAACTTATACCACTTTACAAACAGCCCTTATCCACAATTCATCCTAAAGATGTCCCATTCATCCAAATTACACCTTAAAAATGTCTATTTTATCGTCAAGATGTCCTATAAATGTCCTGGAAAGGTGTTTGTAGGGAAATGTAATCCTCGTTACTTTAACTTTTTTTTTTTTTTTTAATGTATTTTATCATATTTAAGTAAGTATAAGTAAGTTATAAGTAAGTAATAAGTAAGTAAGTGTAAGTATAATTAAATAACTCCGTAAGTTTAGAAATACTTTTTAGAAATAATGCGGTATAGCATAAATCTTACCTTATTCTTAAACTTTGTAACGCATAGAAAAATTAATATATTAAATAACGTAGTAAATTAAACAGAGATTAACATAAGCGGTTTTATAGCATTATTATTATTATTTTTATTATTATTATTCTGGGAGTAACTTGCAAATTCTTCTAAAAAAATTTTTGGAGTGATTTCATGCGACATTTCAAACGTTTTATAGATGACAGTTATTTAAACAAATTATCAGTGAATAATTCAGTAAATAAACAAAATTTAATATTATTACAGTGTATTTGAATATTTCTGTACTGTGGATCATAATGCATCAGAATCCTTTTGCGCGTCTCTGTAAAAATACTAAATGGTGCGCATGTAAATTTCAATAATAGTTAATATGTCCCAAAATTCTAAATCATATATCAGTTTTATTAATTTTTTAAATAACTGTTTGCTTTTTGTCCCCCACAAGACGTAATGCATATAAATAATATAGGTTCTTCCATGCTTTCTTATAAAATAATTCTAAGTTATACATACATCATTTTTCATATTGATCACACCTTAACAAAACAATGTAAAATATGTAATATTTTTCTGATTTAAATAGTTTATAATTAAAAAAATTAACTTCAAATAGTTTGAGTCCATAGTTTTAAATGTCCAAGATGCTCACGACCAAAAGAACAGAGATTATTCACGAGAATAAAAGATTGAAAAGGGAGTTGGAAAAAGAGGGACCATCACAATTGGGATCCATTATGGGGGGATAGTTTCCCCGGGTTTGTGCAAATAGCTTAAAATTTAAATAATAATTTATTGCATCGTTCAAACGTCTCTTTTTTTAAGAGTAGAAAATTTTGATAGTCAGAATTATTTAATGCAGTTTTTTACTGAGCAATATACTTTTGTGGTATATTAAGTCCCCCTAAATAATTTAAAATTATTTTAACGTAATAAATAAATTAGAAAAAAAGAAAAATAACTTTTGATTTACCTTAATCTTACTGTCACAGTTGGGATATATATATATTAATTAAAACTTTTCTGTAATTTGTATAGCTAATACTTATTTATTTATTTAGTTTTAACTCTGAAGCAGTGCGTATTTCCTCTATATAGCATTAAAAGTTTAATTAACGCTTACAAACATAACTATTTCAATAATTGCTCCGAACTCAAATACCTAATTTAGTCTATTTATCCCAGATGCTTTCTCAGCGAAGTAAATTATTTAAAAGTTCTGTTCTTTTACTTAAAGACTTCTACACTGTTTCTTCACATATGTACGCTGTCAGGTCGTTCATATAATCCGTATATGCTTTTTTGCTCTAGTTTAGCTGCAGGCATTACTGCACCATAGCGGAAAAAGGATAAGAGCAACTTTTCTCTTTGACTTTTCAACGCAATGCTCCGGTTGAAACTCCTTTTCCAAGATCAGGATAAGGTTTACTGAAGCGGTTATTGCTAAAAAGGCAGAGAAGACAGATTTGCCGATTCGTCTTTCCAGCACCGCCAATGGCAACATTACGTCAAGTTTCGTAATAAATGGTGAATCATGTGACTGCATTTTTTTTTTTATAAACAGTTTTATGACTAATTTGTAACAAATTATAGTATTTTTGTTACTGAATTACCATGGTCACTGAATTTAAAGAAAGTTCTCATGCTTGCAGCAGAATGAATCGCCTTTTAACTATACTTCATCTTAAAATGTAAAAAAATCTTTTTGACCTGTCAGATAATTGTTAAAAAGATTAAAAAGTTCCGTAAACAACGATCACGATAGGGGAACATTATCTTTTTCTTTCACTGAAATTTTCTATTTTCTATTATATTTTTAGTAAGATCTATCTAGGAAAACTAGGTGGTTGTGTATCATTTTGTACATCGACTTTTATCTAATATGGCGTATTAAGTGACTGTAATTTTTTGTATAAACAGTTTTAGGACTTTTTTTTTTTTTTTTTTTTTTTTGTACCTACAAATCATAATATTTCTATTACTATATTGCTATGGCCACTGAATCTAGAGAAAGTTCTGGTGCTTACAACAGAAAGAATTTCCTTTTAAATATACTTCATTTTAATATGAAAAAAATCTTTATGATCTGTCGAATAGTTATTAAAGATTAAAATGTTCCGTAAACAACAATCACAATACAAGTATGACTGTAAATAATTTAATAAACAATTTTAAGACTAAATGTTTTTAGAAAATTATAGTATTTCTGTCACTGAATTTGAAGAGAAAGTTCTCCAGATATGCTTGCAGCAGGATGAATTGCCACTCTGCTTTATCTTAAAATGTTATATAAAAAAAAATTGTTTTACCTGTCGAATAGTTGTTAAAAAGATTAAAAAGTTCCGTGAACAATAATCATGATATTGTATTATTATCTCTTTTCATTTATTATAATGATATATTTTTTATGAATTTTTTACTAAGCTATATACATATGAACAATTTTATGACCAAATTTTTTAACAAATTACAACATTTCTGTTGATGAATTGATATGATCACTGAATCTGGAAAAAGTTGTCATTCTTGCGCGGGATAAGCTGCCTTTTAACTCTACTTTATCTTAAAGTTTAAAAGGTATATTCTTTTTTACCTGTCGGATAGTTGTTAAAAAGATTAAAAAGTTCCGTAAACAACTATCCCGATATTGTATAACTATCTTTTTCATCTGTTACAATAATATATTTTCTAAGAAGTTTATAATAAGATCTCTCTTGAAAAGCCAGGTATTATCTATTATTTTGGAGATAGAGTAAGTGCACCAGTGACTGACACTTTTAGAGCAATCTCTGATGTTTTTAATGTTCTAGTCATCAGAAAATATTTTTAGAAATCGTAAGTTAGTACATATGGTATGAAAGACATTCAGAACCACGTATATGTTAAACTATATACATTTGATAACAATTTTTTTTTATATATAAATTTTTATTTGACACCCACTCAATGTTCCAGTAATTGACACAGCCAGTGTTTCCTTTTATTAGTAATTGGCACCCTATGTCCCAGTGTTTGGCATTGCTAGTTATTCATTTTACCAGTTATTAGCACCCCATGCTCCAGTGTTTGACATAAAATGTTAAAATTCTTATATGTAAAATATATGATTTTCTTATTTTTCTTATTTATTAATTATTTCGGGATAGATGTCAATTACTGGAGCATGCCAATCACTGGAGCACCTACCCTAGTTTATTTTATCCGAAATATTGAATCACATAAATTTAAATTTTTATGATTAAATAATTGCTCTAATTTAATATATATATGTGTGTGTGTGTATTTTACTACAGAGTCACAAAGGTAATTAGTTTATATGTATATTCTTATACTTCATTTATCGATAGTTTCATTATCTACATCGGTTACTTTTGGTATTCCAAAACCTTTTCGCAATTTTTTTGTGAGACGAAAATGTATCAGCGATGCGCATGCGCTAACAATAGTTAGATTTTAAAGTATGTTCTAACAATTATTTTCTTCTTGCATTGTTAAACGTTATATCTAAAGAAGAGAATAAATACGTCTTAAAAGTTGACATTAAAATATTGTAAAAAATTTAGTAAAGAGTTCAGTGAACCGTGAGATGTACAAATTGCGCAATTCGTCTGAGTTCCACCTGTTATTTTGAAAACATTGTATTCTTTTTTATTCCAGGAAAAGCTAAAGAACATTATTATGATTTTATCTACTTGTTCATATATGTACTTTATTCAAGCGAAATGCAATTTACATTATTTTGTGTTGTACTTATTACCATTTCGTAATTTGTCATAGACAGAAGTTTATCTCAATATGCCATAAAAAAAAATAAAATAAATAAAAAAATAACGTTAAGATTTATAATTTAAAGTACGGAAATTACTGCTCTTGTTTATCTTTTTTAAACTTCAGTTTTTTGGTAAATTAAACTGTTATGATGTTTAACACTCGAATGTAATTGGTATATATTTCCATACAAAATAGAGAATTTATTAAGATTTGGATCTAATACAGATAATTTTATACATTTATTTATAAACAAATGGATGTTTATGCTAATACAGAGGATTTTATAAACATTCTCATAGTTTCCTCTGACAATTAAACTATATTTTATGCAAAAATTTTAGTATTTGTACGATTTTAGCATGGAATTGGAGTTATTTTAAAACAATTTGATTAATATAAAATGCAATAATAACTTTTATTCTTTCATTATATTTTTAACCAATTACTTACTTACATGATTTTATAATACCACATGACTTTTTTTATATTTTAATATTTTAGATGCATATAGCGAAAAAATTCTTTTCCTTAACCGATTTCCTTTTAATTTAAAGTTGTCTAATAAACATATTGTAACTTTTTTTTTAAGAAAGAATTATGAAAGAAAACAGAATATTTGTTATAAATCAGAGTTTTTTTCCCCAAAGGAAAATATATTTTGATTGTTAATGTAGAATTTAACTATTTAATGAACAGAATTGTCCAAGAAAGAATATTTAAAATAAAAGGCGTAGCATCTGTAACGGTATTTTTTCCTTTACCGTGCTGTACAAGCTATATATACTGGGTGTCCCGAAAGTCCGTAGACAGTTTAAAAATTAAAAAAAATTGAAGGAATTCATAAAATTGATCGGGGCTTGCGAAAAAGTTGTTCTCGTCCCACACAGCCACTTACATCCATAAGACATCCATAAGACATCTATAGACACTTATAAAAGTTAAAAAATGATCCGTTAGACTTCTATAAATATCCTACAGATATCCATTAGCACGACAAATATCACTTTTTTTTTTACATCCATTAGATGTCTGTTGCATATCCGATAAATCTCCAAATATCCAATAACTGGACTTTTTATAGATCTAATAGTTATCGAAAATATGTAAATGTTGGTTTTATGTAACATGTTACATCTATTAGACGACATCGAAAAAGGAACGTCTAAATTTCGTCTGTATTTAAACATCTAGGACAAAGACATATTATAGACGTCTATATTTAAACATCTAGACGTCTATATTTAAACATATAAGACATCTATAACACCGTTCTGAAGAAAAAAAAAATCGAGATATGATACTATTTTTGCTGATTCTTATGTAAAATGACCTCCTGAATCCGAACAGGACTCCCATTTTGCCCAGTCACCCACCGTTTTCTAGATACACCACCCACTCCCTCAATTTCTTTTCCTGTTCGATAATTTTATGACCTTGAATTTGATTTGGAGATTGAAAAATAATTAATTTAACACCTAAAAACAAAAAAAATAACATAAAGTTTAAAAAATAACATTAATAACAGATTAAAAAAATATAAGATATGTAATGCATAATTTCAGTGGCAAATCCCCCCAAAATTTTTTCCTTGTAGCAAATGTCCATGTTTTAGAATTTTCCAGCTCTGTAGTTCCTCAGAAGACATTTAACGGTTAAAATAATCCTCCCCACTCCTAAAAATCAAATTTATAATAGACATAAAATCACCGAAAAATGATAAAAATAGGGGGCATTCCTAAAAAACGGTGAGTGATAGGGCAAAATGGGCGCCATATTCGGATAGGAGGTCATTTTACACAATATGCTGAAATGGTGTCAGAGGCAATTTTCATGTCGAGCAGAGTAATTAGTACAGGATATCTAGGACTTTTAATGGACATTCTTTAGATGTTTTGTACCTTTTGCGGATCATTTAGATGTAATTCAGATGTCTAATGGATATCAGTGGAAATAAGTAAGTAAAGTTGTAAAGAAAAGAAAAGTTGAAATTTTCGTCGATAGAGTACGCTGCACAGACGCTTAACGAGAAATTGGGAAATAAAGAGTCCTATAAATTACACAGCATTACAATTAACAGCTCATTTCTTATTTTACCTCTTACTTTTACATATATGGAATTTTAATTGGGATGCTGACATGGTGGATAAAGCTTTATTGGTGACGATGTTTTACTTCAACTAAGAATCACCAACTGAAACTTGAATTAATGGTGTTGTAACTCGTTTGCAAACTGGACTTTGTGGTGATAACGGCCACATAGAATAATTGTTATGTGCTTGTATTGTAAGCATTTTCATGCAAATAAGTATCGTTTTTCGTTGGAAATGTGTAATTTGTTGGCGTTCAATTCTATCAATTCCTTCAATTTTTATAATTTTATATATATATATATTTTTTTTTTCATTTCTACAGATTTATGGGACACCCTGTATATATAATTATTTTGCCGTTACAGTAATTCAGCATTACAAAACATAATGCTTCCACTAAAGCGTATTATTTTAAAATATCATATTTGTGTGTATAATATATAAATTATATTAGATTTATTTTTATAATATTTGGAATAAATAAATTAGAGTATAATGTTTTATCTATAGGAAACTCAGGTTTGTTTATTTCAAAAGCTTTTTTTAAATCCTTTAATATAACTGCAGTTTATTCATATTTATAGTTTATTCAGCTGTTTATTATTCAGCTATATATAGTTTTAAAATATTATGAATATTTAAATTGTGTTTTAACTTTTGATTTTGGTTAATCCAGTATACGTGAGTAATCTTAAAAAAAAAAAAAAAAAAAAAAAAAGGGATAAATCGAAAGTTTCTTTAAATTAAACAGTATGAAATTACTTTTGGAAGAACTTCAAAGTATTACTTTCATAATTCCAGTTGCTGCTAGAAAATGTTTCAAGCTGGAAAAAGCAGATTTATTTTTTCTAAATATTTTTTATATACGTATTTTGTTTGTTGGTTTGTGTGTGTGCGTGCTTCAAAAATCTTGTTTTTTGGAAGTATGTATTATTTATTTTTATAACAACAGTTTTATGTTTAATTATAAAAATCTTGTTGATTGCAAAATAGACTGCAAAATTTAGAACTTTGCTGGATGCGCCTTATTTTCTTACTGTTTAATTCCTAGAAAAATTTACCCTGTTTTTTGTTTAAATTTTGATAAATAGTTTTGTAACTTTAGTGGCTGCGAGGAGTTAATTGTTAAAAACTCTGGGAGTTTTTTGGGTAGTTTATCTGATGAGAAAAAATCGTGTAAGAAAAAAGTTAAATCATTTAAAGAAGATGATGATGAAATTTAAGTGTTATGAGAGGCAGTAAACTTTTTAATAATAACTTGTAATAGATTAGTTGTTAGGCGTTTCACACTTGCTGATTCTTCAAAATATGGACCAACTTTTAGCAGTCTGTGAAAAACAAAAAAGTGAATCACCGTAGAGCGATAAATCAAATCAAATTAAACGAAACTATATCAAACTAATCATAATATAGGCCAAAAGTGAAGCAAATCTTAGACTTGAGTAATTTAAAACGGACATTCTGAACCGTTATCAGGATTTCTTTTTATCAGTTTGCTACTTCTAACTTCTTGAGGTAGATTTTTTTCTTCTTTTTTTATTTGTAACCTTAACTGAGGAATTTCACAGATCAGAATTCCATATTAGAAAGGCGTTGAAGTATCATTTTTGATAACATTAATATTACTTCACCTTAACATAAAGTGTAATATTAATACGATCCATTCGAAAGATGCTCTAACTTTTATTTATTCTTGAGCATCTTTTCCACACATCTTCTGGAGCCTCAAATGGAACAATCACGTTCACTACTTCCTACCCGAGATCAAATAAGCTACCGTTTAATCCAATTTCACACACGGAAGGAACTGAATTCAACCAAGTCTGACCTTCAAATAACCTCAGTATTAATGTTTTTTTACAACTTTAAAAGCTTTCCTGCTGAAAGAATCCACCAGATTGTTTTGATCTGTACTTGCTATTTTTGATTTACTTACTAGAATTCTAGAAGTTTCTTGGCGGAGTAAGATAAAAGAACCTTTGAATCACTTATTCAAAGTGCTTCCAAACTCGAGTTCAAAAACCAGGTGAATCCCAACGGTTGACTTTAGGATTAGATTTTAAAATAAACTCATCTGAATGAGAGAAATGGTGGTAGACTATGTATATTGCCGAAATTCTAACTGATTTTTTTTTTTTTTTTTTTTTTTTTTTTTTTCTTTTCGAAATTAAATCTCGATTTCTGAAAATCATGTATTTATTTCTTTTGCTGTCTTTTCAGAAATTTTTAATGCCTGCAAGGAAAATTAAACGAAGAAAAAAAAAAAAAAAAAAAAAAGAAGTATTAAAAAATAAGCTCTGTTTCTAGGATTTGTTTTACTTTAAGGAGTTTTATATAAGACTAAATAATCTGATGTGTCACTCACCCGACTTTCTCTTACCCTGATACACAATACTATAAATACAGGTTGCAGATTAATAGGTAAGATAACGAGTACTGTTATGTAAACCTATGTTAAACAATCAATATTAGGCTTCTGAAGAGTTTTATATGATAATTAGTTCTGTGTGAGGGGGGCTACGGCCCCCCTCAACCCCCGTTTCATTAATGCACCTACATTTATATAGAATTTAATTCGGTTATTAAAAAATAATTCTCTTTTTAAAAAATAATTTATTAACATTATTATTTTAAAAAAAAATTATCTTTTATGATAAGGCAGACGATTTCCATATTAGAGAAGTAGTATAACACCAAATATGCAAAAAAAGTCCATTTTATTCTCAATATTAATTTCTCAAAAAAAAAAAAAAAAAAAAAAGTACCTACTTTCCTGCAATTTCCCACATAGACGTAATGTATTAGAATTCTCTTGATTGTCCCTGTACACGAAGCATTTGCTTGATATTAACGAAAAGCTTACTGTAGCATCCTTATATGATACACATTTAGAATACTAAGTTTGAACTTTCTGCCATAATTTGTTTTTGAGATATGCTGATAACAGACAGACACACATACATACACACTGACCATTTGCTAAAAACATGATTTTCGTATTCAGGGGACCTCAAAACGTGTAAATATAACAAAATCTCGCGTTCGAAAATTTGACCCAAAAACAATACTTTCTCTACCTTATGGGTAAGAGAAATTAAAAAAAAAAAGCGACCAAGACTACTAGTTTGGTTACGCTCTTCTAAATAAAATATATATATAAAAAAATACACAAACAGAGAATAAATTACAAAACTGTAATAGATTACGTATAAATAATGCATATACATACGTAAATTTTATGTAAAAATATGATAGAATAAAATCATATATCTACACAAAAACACCAAATACGAAACATAAATACATGAATAATCCCAATGATCTTCTACTCAGTTGAGCATATCTGTTGTGCAAATGATTTTTTTTTTTTTTTTTTAACCAACTTAAATTAGATAGTTAGCACGTGACAATTTGATAAAATTTTAATCGCTGATGCTTTTATTATAAAATTCTGTATATAAACAAATACTTAGTAATAAACAATGGCACTTTGAAAAATAGATCATATCATTAATTTTGGTTACTATAAAATTACTACACTTACTAATATGACAATTACGTTATAAAAATGACGAAACGACGGAAACAGAAACCACGTTTTTATGTTTCTATTTAACACAAAATGAAGGACATGCGTGTGAAAACGTGTAATAGTGACATAAAAACGCTTAACTTTATTTTAAATGAGTCAATCTCCCTTTCTTTTCTCAATTCATTCTCATTAGGCAGGATGTGAGTCTTAAAAGCGATATTTGAAAGGTTTGTATTAAAACCAAAACGTAGTCAGCGGTTGGTTAAATCAGTGTATAAAAAAAAAAAAAAAAAAAAAAAAAAAACCGCCGCAGAAAAGAAAAAGATCTGGCTTAAATTCTATGAAAACTACATAGAACTATTGTTACAAAGGAAATGCGTAATATTGTCTATGAATGAAGGTTATGGTCATTCGCTTTCTCTTTCACACTTTTTTTCCCCTTATTGTTATATTATATAGCACTAGTTTTTGAAAAACCTCCCAATTATTCTGCTATTTTTGGTTGGAATATGTATATAGTATATAGATTGTTTAATTCCAAAGAGTTACATATTATAGTCATTAAGTTATATAACATTAATTTTAATCCTTGCTAAGTAAATTTTATCAAAACAATAAAATAATTTTTTATTAATAGTACATGACCTAATAATGTAAGTAGGCAGTGACGGTAGAGTAAAGAGAGTGGGCGAGAGGTACCACACCGCGTTTTAGAATTTAAAAAATGGGGGTGTGGGAGGAGTAAAAGATCCTTAGAAAATAGCATAAGGAAAAAAACGCACAATCACAAGTGTGTAAGGAAAAAAATCTAAAACCATGAGGGGAAAAAAAAAAAACTTAAGCGGTGGAAGGATGGACATAGGGGTTCTAAAGCTATCGTCGAGGCTTAGCTACGTCTTGTCTAATATATGACTCCGCATTTTCGAATGTGGAATAATAAAATTTAAAATAATTAAGAGAATAAAAATTAATGTGTTTATTTCAGAGTTCTAAGGAGGCTTTAATCTTCCAGAGGTTAATCCAGAACAAATTTAGTACCCCATTGAGGCATTTTCACAAAGTCAACTTTTGGTAATGAGGTACCTTCACAAAGTCAACTTTTAGCAATGAGGAACCTTCACAAAATCAATTTTCAGCAAAGAGACACCTCCACGAAATCAACTTTCAGCAAAGCAGCACCTTCACAAAGTCAATTCTCAGCAATATTTTTATAAGCTTCGCTGCATCAAACATATTATATAAAAATACTCTCAGTTTGAATATTTACCGGAGAAAAAGGGTAAATATCTAAGTAAACACCTTATTATATCTTACGCATAAGAAACAACTGGCCAACATATATATTTATTTTACAACTGTTCCATTTTATTTTTTAAATGAATTTAAAAAATAAGGTATATTTATTTGGTTAATATTTCTGAAGCATTATTTTCACAAACTTACTTGATTTTTTCACAAATTATTTTATAAATTCACAAATGGGGTACCATTTTTAAAAAACTGGATTAAACCCTGCTTCGAAAAGACCGATTTTTTTAAATATATGTATATGTTGATATATGAATTATCTTGAATATTTTGACGCTTTATTCATGCTTCTAAGCACTCTGGTTCAAAAGTCGGGAGCAAAACTGTATCTGATGTACTGAACTGACTGAACTTCATTGCATTTTCAAACTTTAATATTTTCAAGAATCCTCTTTTTTGCCCTTGGATGAATAATGTAAGAGGAGTTGGCATACAAGCGTATCAGTATGCAGAGTAAATGAAGTTAATTGTTGTCCACTTGAGATGACAGCCGAAATTGTAGTGCTAAAACAATAGCTAGTGCTGTGTTACTTAATGGTTTCTGCAGTGATGTTACGATCATTACCGGAACTGTTATTTCATGGACGGAACTGTTACTTCATGTTTTTTTGGACATCTCAAGAACATGGAGAAACATTACCACCCCGACGGATATTACATGCTCTAGGCGCTTTTAATGTATAGAACAGTCTTTTACCGGCTCGCGTACAGAACCCCCAATCCTGCTATTACGTGCTCAAAGTTCTGCATATTGGATTACCCAGCTCGTCAGTTTCAAGAAATTCTAAAACTGTTTACGGAAATAAAAGCTCAGAGAGACGGGTGAACCAAATCTATAAATAAAATAATGCTACAATTTCTAGTGAATACGAAATGCATCGTAAAATAGTGTACTGTACAGCATTTTCTTTTTTCTGCGAAAACAGGTGAATTTCACCTTAAAAAAGAAACGTCAAACATTAGTTCAAAGACCTGTAAATGTCAATAAAAACTAATGAGCTTAAAGTGAAACAAAATATTTTCCTCAAATGAAGCAAAGTGAGCTTTGAAATTTCTTCAATCAGGATCAATCGAAATTTCATTACTTCTCAGAAACTGTGAAGAGACATCTGTTAAATTTATTATCCTGGGAGAAGAAACTAGTTTACTCAACTCCTCGAAAATCGAGAGCTAAAAGTTTTATGTGTGTTTTTTCTACCATAACTGTCAGCTCTTTTGATATAGATTTAATTTACTGACTCGAAGCTCTTAACATTCATTAATGTTTCAAAAGAAATTTACAAATAAAACTTTTTTTTTTTAAACTGTAGCATTTCTATTTATACATAATTGTTTTTAACGATGACTTTTATTTTTATTTATTTATTTATTTCCCATTTAAGAAAATAAACTTTCAATTCTAGTTAAAAAAGAAATGAGCGTTTGTATCTATTATAAACAAATTTAAATTTACCACTTTTTATATTCATGCTCCCCCCTTTTTATAAATGTAACACACGCACACACACGCACATAGATAATAAATTGTGAATATAAAGAAGATTTTTATGTTATCACTTGCAATACCATTATAATACACGTTTTATTAGTAAAGCGTGATTTGTGAGTTCTATTTGATTTATGTTCCGTTAGTAAAATAAATAAATAAATAAAATTAAATAAATAAATAAATAAACTGACTAATATAATTATTCAGCTCATTACACATTAATAATTTATTTTCATTAAGAAAAAAATTGGCTATTTAAATGCTCAGCCATGATATAAATTGAAATAGTTTGTAACGTTTTATTATAAGTAAATGATTATTAACTTTCATAATCAACATTTAATTAAATTTTCGCACTTAAACGAACACATTTTTCGTTTGTGGTAAATTTTAGATTGGAAAATTGATCTTATATGAAAAAAAAAAAAAAAACATTCGAAACATCTAACCAACAGAATGGTGGAATAGCTTTTTAAAATCAATATTTAGTTCAATCCGAATTTTTTGCCAATTTTTATTTAATATCCATACAGATTTTGTTTCATTCACATAAGGCAAATTAACTAAACATACTTTCTAAGATAGGATCGTCTTAATAATAAAATTTCAACTTTCTGGAAACTAATATTCGAAACTGATATGTCAGTACTACTCTAACAATATATTGAAATAAAGAAAATAAAATATTATGCACGTTTTCAAAAGATTAATTAATTAAAATAATAATACTAATAACTTAACAGGAAAAAAAAGTGACGTCCCAACTGCGACAATGTACTGAAGAAAAAAAATATATAATGATAAGAAAAGACGTCCAGTTATTATCCAGTTCATATGGATAATTACTCTTATGCAACTTTTTCATTTTACTGGTTTGATCTAAATGAGTTAATATTGCTTTTTTGTTGACACCAAACTTCAACGATAATTCATAAATACTCTGAGATGGGTCAGTATCAACGGTGACCTTTAGTTCATCAACATTGATCACATTTCTGGGCGACTGCGTGGTTCATTTGTGAACTCAAAGTAACCTGTATGAAATATGGGGAACCAATTTGATGCTATCTAAATGCAGTTTTGTAAATAAATCCTTGTCGAATCCTGTTCTTAGTCAGTCTAAGAACACGATTCGACAAGGATTTATTTAACAAAACAGTATTAACTCTACTTTTTTTACATAGGAATTTTTGCTAGTGTTCAGATACTTTTGTTACCGACTGTAACTCTAGAGTTAAATACACTGTTAATGCTTTACACGATCTGCGATGCCGTAGTTCTACGTAAGAACTCATACTTCATAATAGTGTAAATTTCTACAAAATTTCATTTTCAACAAAATTAACTAAAAAAAAAAAAAAAAATAGTTTTTAATACTTTTCCGAGTTTACGATGATTTTATTAAATAGGCGAGATGTGTAATTTTTCAACAACAAAAAAATCAGAATGGTAAAATATTAAACCAATGTCAAATAATAAGCTGGTAATGGTAGCAATATTATTAACTACAAGTTTCATTTTTGACAACCTAATAAATCGTTTTTGTAATTACTCTTTAAGTATTATAAAAATTTGCAAAAATATTCATTAAAATATAATAATATTAGCTATAATAAATTTTCTCAAAAATTATTTAAATAAAAAAAAAAAAAAAAATTAGAAATTAAAAAATTTAAAAATTTTTTCATGCTATATAATAATAATTAATTAAAATTTTCATGCTAATTACTTTTTAATTTTCGTTCTCCATTTTGTATTACTATAATTTAACAATATCTTTTAAACATATTTAGATATTAGTTTGTGGATTCATTGATAAGTTATTTATTTATTTTTATTTTTCATACATTTGTAAGCAAAACTTATAACTCTAAGATATTAACTTAAAAAGACGATATATAGCGTCGCCCATTTTTTTAACAGATCGTAACTTTTAAAAAATTAGATCAGGTTTCGAAAATTTCTGTGTCTCTCTTTCATATATTTTTACTTTTTAAGCAGCAAAAATAAAATAAATAAAAATTCAGTTTTTTTTTTTTTTTTTTTTTTTTTTTTTTTTTTTAGGACTGAGGACTAGTCTGAATCTGGGATTTTTGCGGTGTCATTTTTCAATAGTTGGACATTTATCGAAATCTAAAATTTATCGAAAATATAATTGAATAATTTGAAAGCGATGTTATGAGTTGAAAAAGAAAAGATTTCGATGAAATTCTGGCAAAGGCAGAATTTAGTTTAGGACGGAGGACTATTAGTTTTTTTTTTTTTTTTTTTGTCTTTTTTTCAAATTATAACATCGCTTTCAAATTATTCCATTAGATTTTCGATAAATTTTAGATTTCGACAAATGTCCAACTATCGAAATCGACAACGCAAAAATCCCAGATTGAGACTAATAGGCCCTCAGTCCTAAAAAAAAAATAATAATAATAATAATAATAATAGTCCTCCGTCCTAAACTAAATTCTACTTTTGCCAGAATTTCATCAAAATCATTTTTTTTTTTTTAAGAAAAAGAAAAGAAAATTAATAATAATCAGTATCGAAACAAAACACTATCGAAAAAGTTTTTCTTTTCTTTCTTTTTTTTTTTTTTTTTTTTAATAATTTTGAATTAGGAAATAAAAAATGCGCGTGCAAAATGAAATAAAAATAAGTAAAAAAGAAATGAATTTAATGATTTAATTTTCATATAAAACATGATCGCGTGCGATCTGAAAAAGTAGATGTAAAATTTAAAGTTTATGTGGTGCGTGTGGCATCTATAAAAATTGTTTTAAGAAATAGAATAGAATAAAAAAAGCAACGATATTGGTTGCATTTTGTTATATAGTTTGAATTTTTGAATTTTTTAGAAGTAATATCTACGGTAAGAATAATTTCTTATGTTAAAACTATAGGGAATTGTTATGCGAGCACAAGCAATGCTACTTTTTTCGTTAAATATTATTATTATTTTTTTCCACGTTTTATTTTTTCTATATTTATTGCCCTACAAAACATCAGTCTTTGTATGAATGACGTTATCTTCTTGTCTATTTCTATTATTTCACTTAAAAAAAAAACTATTAACAAAGTGATAAATAATACTTTTGCAAAAGGGTATCAGTAGAGTCATCGTAACTGAAATAGACATTTCAGTAGAACGCAATACCACCCATCTTTTTAAACACAATTTAGATGTTGAAGTTGAGATAACAACTTCAGATAAGTTATGTACTTATCTCTTGATATAAAATAAAAGAGTGATATAAAAACACAAAAGCCCAAAATCATAAAATGGAGGGGATAAAAATAATTGCTTCGTTTTCTTTTTTTCTTTCTTTTCTTTTTTTTTTTTTTTTTTTTTTACCCTTCCAAGAATTTTTCTTTTCTCTTTAGAAGTGTGACCTGATTTGTACAGAATTATTTGTTCGTTGAACTAACGATATTGTAAGTTTTGTTTTAAGTGTTTTTTGATGGAAAAAGAAAATTAGTTGGAGAATAAAATTTAAAGAAGTGACTTCTGGTTCCTTAATTTGTCAATAATTAATTTCTCTCTCCCTAGCTCATTGTTTTATCTCTTCTCCTTGTTTATTTTCTTTTTTTAAAAAATGGGACTTTGATTTCTGAAAATTAAAAATTATTTGGGATTTCTTTATGTGGTACCTATAAAATAGATATTGCACTGTAAATAAAATAAAATAAATAAATAAATAAAATTACAGGAATCTTAAAATTACAGGATCTGTAAAATTATTATTATTATTATTATTATTATTATTTTAAAGGTATTTTCTGTAAATTCATTGTAAAAATCTCATTGAAAAATGAGTGTAACTGAAATTTAGGGTTACGCCTTTACAACACAAAAAATTAAAATTTTTCGTTAAAAAAAAAAAGAAAAAAAATTTAGAATTCCCCCTTCCATTTTTTCGGGGGAGGTGTGTATTTTCGTTTATTTGTAGTTACCAAAAGTTTCAGTACATGACAATGAAAGAGGAAGATTATGCTTCAGAATATTTAACAAATATTTTTAATTATCAGTGCAATTTCAGACGGAAATATTTCCTATATTATTATTATTATTTATTTTATTTTATTATTATTTTTTTAAATAACAAACTGATTTTCTTTTTGTAAAACGATCCTCTTTATGTAATAAATTAAAGAACTGGAGTACAATAAATATTTAAACCTAAAAAGTTCTCCACACACCATAAAATTATTATAAAAGCATTACTGGTTTCGAAAGAATATGGCCTTTGTTCTTCAGGTGCAAAAAACACGTGCTACCATCTTGGAAGCAAAAGCCAGACAGTTTTGCTTTTGCCTCCTAGGTAGTCACAAGTGTTTTTTGCACCTGAAGAAAGCCACGTCCTTTCGAAACAGAATACATTATTAATGTTTTACACGATTTACGATGCCGTAGTTCTACGGTAGTGCTTACAGTAATTTTATGTTGTGTGAAGAAGTTTTTAGATTTAAATAGATTTTCTTACGGTTTCACAAAATGTCTAGAAATATTATGGTTTAGTGAAACATGAATTTTAATAATTCGTCAAAATAAAGAATTATACTGTTAATTATTTCTTATTGTTACCTGTTTATTGATAATTAGCTATATTCGAATGAATTTACTTATATGTAAATTATTTTTAATTTATAATACTTACATCTAATTAATTTGACTAACATAAATCATTTTTTATGATTGTGTAAAAATTTGATGGAAAAAAAATTAAGAACTTCTGTGCGTATAGTATAATAACAGTGAATTTTACGCCATTAATCAGATTTTGAAATAATTTAAAATGTGAGCAAGTTTTTATAACTTATAGTTAAATTTTCATTATATATATATATATATATATATTACATTAATTCTCTTTAATATTTTAAACTCTCCTAAGCATGTTGAGCAGAAGATTATATTTTTCATCTGTAACTATTTCTAATTTTTTATTGTTGCTATCTCTGTAACTATTATTATTTTGTGTAACAATCATTAAAAATCCTAAATTGTGTATTAAATTTTGAATGATCATGCGGTTCATGTTTTTATTACTTTCTTCTATATGTAATATAGAGAAAGTATTGGATTCGCGAAAATTTTCGACCTCCGTTTTTTGATGGATTTACATTTTTTGGGATGTCTAGATTACGAATTAATAGTTTTTAGAAAATGTCTGTCTGTCTGTCTGAATCATTTTTTATGTGGATGCTGTATCTTACGAACCAATGAATGAAATTTAACCAAACTTGGTATTTAGTTGCAACCTAACATGAACTGGTGCTGATTAGATTTGGGGATCAATAGCTCAACAGGTGGCGCTGTGATCGCATTTTATGCAAATTTTTAACATTGCAGCATAGGACAAAATTCCGTATAAATGGGCATAATGAGAGTTATTTTAAACTTGTGATTGTAAAATTAATATGAATTATTGATAATAGTAGTATGTAACTAGGAAAAAAATTTTGTGCATGGGGGGGCATCGATTGCCCCCCCCTGGGGGGAAGTACCCCCCCCGGGGAAGTAAATTTTCAAGATGGGTATCTTTCGAAAGGTCTCGTTGATAATAGTAATAGTTAACTGGGAAAAAATTTTTTGCGCATGTGGGGGCGCATCGGTTCCCTCCCACCGGGGGGGGGGGAAAGTTTCAAAATGGGTATCTTTCGAAAGGTCTCGTCAATACCTTTAAAACGAATGGTTGAACCATAGATCTGTGATAATTTAAAACAAAGTTATCAATTTTTTTTTACTTTTAACGAAAAAAAAAAAACAGAAAAAAAACTTTCTTTTTTTTTTTTTTTTAAACGAAATTTTACCAAACCTGGTATTTAGTTGGTCCCCGACATAAACTGGTGCTGATTATATTTGGGGATCAATAGCTCAACAGGTGGCGCTGTGATAGCATTTTATCTAAATTTTTAACATGGCAGTATAGGACAAAAATTCGTATAAATGTGCATAACAGTTATTTTACACTTGTGATTGTAAAATTAATATGAATTATTGATAATCCTAGTACGTAACTAGAAAAAAAAATTTGTGCATGGGGAGGGCATCGCTTCTCCTCCTGGGGGGGGAAGAACCCCCCCGGGGGGGGGTAAATTTTGAAGATGGGTATCATTCGAAAGATCTCGTCTATACCTTTAAAACGAATGGTTGAACTATAAATCTGTGATAATTTAAAACAAAGTTATCGATTTTTTTTACTTTTAACAAAAAAAAAAAAAAAAAAAAAAAAAATTTCTTTTTTTTTTTTTTTTTTTTTTTTTTTTTAAATATTGTTACTGATTGAATATGTATTACTTTTAACCAAAAAAAAAAAAAAAAAAAATCGTATTTTTATTTTTATTTTTTATTTTTTATTTTTTATTTTTTTGTTACTGATTGAATATGTATAGGAAAATATAGAAGAAAGTCTTGTGGTGGCCACAACATACTAGTTTTAATTATCTGAGATATAATAATAAAAAAAAGAAATTAAATATTATTTCACACGCAATCAACAGTTAAAATAAATATTGAATCTTTTATATGTAAGTTAACGTAATTATCATTTCTATTTCATTCCGCCCTATTATTAAGGATTTTCTAATTTATTAGAAAATACTGGACTTCCTTTCTAACAAAATGTGATATTTTGACAGAAATGAGCTTAAAAATCTACTTTTTCAACCCACGTCTCAGCTATTTCAGGGAAAAAAAAAATCCAAGCTTTGTGAATAAAGAAGAGCGATTTCATCAAGACATCACAAATAATTATAAGATAAAAAATAAACTTTTTATATACCATGTTTTAAATTTTCTGATGAATCATAGAGGTCTTATCAATGTGCATAAAATTTTTAAAGTGATAATGACGTCAATTTTTGGGAGATACATAATTTAACTATTTATAATTTTTTAATGTTCACGTTTAATTAAATGTATTTTTATGTCGGAAGAAAATGAACTCGTATTTTTTTTTTTTTTTTTTGGCAACAATTAAATTATAGCTAATATTTTAACGGCTAATTTAACGCTATTAGGATATTATTATTTTCATATTTTAATTAATTATAAGAAAACTAATCAAAAATTCGAAAATCGGACTTCGAAGTATTGTGTTGTCATCGGGTTCTGAGCTATTTTAAAAGTTTCAAATGTCTAGCTAGTAGGGAAGTTAGTTAAAATTTGATTGCAAGATTTGTACAGGACAAACAAACTAGAAAAGAAGTTAATAAAAACATGGTAAAACGGAAAGTAGGTACAAGAGCCGATGGTATGTTAACATATTAGCAAATTATTATTGGATGCTACATAGGGTGTGCCCTTAAACCATGCACAAATAAAAAACTATAAACTGAGTTTCGATATTAGGGAACAGCGACATTCAAAAGATAATCTGTAAGTAATACAGTGCCGGCAAAAAATTTTTTACACTTGAGCAACAAAAAAAACTTTACAGGTCAATTGCCGTTCCAGCCATAAAAATGTGTCGAACCCCAGAGATGACACGTTTGACATCGTGACACGTGGTGTGTTGTCGATCACAGACGACCTCTTCCTATCCTATCAACGCTATCATCATTGGGTTTCAGCAGATTTTTATGGCAGGAACGGCAATTGAACATGTAAAGTTTTTTCTTGCCGCTCAAATGTAAACATTTTTTTTTGCCGGCACTGTAGCCTATTTTAATGTATTTTATACATAAAGAGTTTCAATTCTGCTATTTTCTCTATGACAACTCTTCAGATTTTCTTCCTTGCTTTGTGAAAAACCCTTACGTGAAAAGAAGAAAAGACATGCATTTCTCAATTTAGCGTATCAAAAAAAAAAAAAAAAAAAATCAGAAATACCTAAAATAGTGAAAAAAAAAGTACGATTTTGTGGACTTGTGTTATTGTTCCCGAATTTATATTGTTATTATTGTCTTTAGCTTAAAATTTGGTGCCGAAATAAAATTTTCTTTTACTCAGTGATTTTAAGATCCTATTTTATTCCAAATAGTGCATTATATTTATTATTAATGTGGCATATAGATATTTAAGCGCGGAACTAAATAATTGTTTATTAATTTTGTTGGGTATGAATTTAATTAATTTTTGATTCATTAATGTGTGCAGCAATTAATGGCAAATAAATTACTCACTATTTCTTTAGATAGAAAAAAAAAAAAAAAAAAACAGTTGTTTAAATTAGCTGCAATCAAGATGTTACACTTTTCTGAAGATTCAAATCACCCGTGCGTAGATGGAGCAAAGTAGCATTCGTTCGTATTGGAAGAATAAGCACGCTATTTGTTTCGGATACTCTCGGTAGGGGGCGATACTTACTGTGTTTCTTCATTTGTAACGGAAATAAAAAGTGTAAAGTTGACGCGATTTTGTTTGAATGCAATGTTTTTTGAATAAATAGTAACTCAATATATTTTTAACATATTACAATTTATTACATACAAAATAATACTCAAAATTTTCTCGAAGCATTTAAAATTTAAAATAATTTAAAAATATCTAAATAATAATTAATTAAGATTTTTTTTCTGAACCATTACCTTTTTGAACGTATTTTCTATTCACAAGAAAATATTTCTTGTTGTTCTTTTATTATTATTATTATTATTATTATTAAATAAACAAACAAATAAATAAATAACAAATATTTTCTCTTCAAACTGAGTATGAAAACAAAATATTAAAATAATGCATTGTAGAATCATTAATATTGTTATTATATTTTTATTATTAAAATGTAACAAAGTAAGCTCTAAGTGCATCAAAACGAATCTGTAATAAAATTCAACTGGAACTGGAATTTTTCGTTAATGGCCTTCCTAGTAGACAATTACTTTACGACACGTCTATGCTTAAGAGTCGTACTATTGTAAAATGAGCCAGAAAATAAAGTTTAACTGCAGAATAAATTCTGATAATGCAGGCAAAGCTGCTAAATTAAAGGCTAAAATATATTTAAAATAAGTTTAACACTTGAAAAAATTTAAAATTTAAAATTAAAGTATTTGAAAAATGAAAGTAGATTTAAGATTAAAATTAGTTGAAAAATAAATAAGTTCACAGATTCAAGGAGAAAAACCAAACGTCGAAAGAAGGTAGGCAAAGAAAAGGCCCAAAACGTAAAAAAAAGGCGCTTTGCAGCGGTCTATACATTTTCTTTCTTTCTTTTTTTTTTTTTTTTTTTGTTACAAAGTCAGAATTGCCAGCGACACAAAGAAGCCGACACACACACATTATATCGAACAGAGTCAAATCCAAAACCCTGATTACTGAAAAAATCTCAAGAAACAGAAGATCGTCTTCTAATTTAATAAGGGTCCCAAAATGACTGGAATGAGGGTCTAGAACATGCAGTTTCAGATTTTTTTCACTGTTACTTAATTTTTCTTTTTTCTTTTTTTTTTTTTTTCTTTTTTTAAGAATGTTTGCTAAAAACAAGAAAATGTTTATAGGTTATTTTGGGGAAAATTCTATTGTTTAACCACAAAAATCAAAATACTCTGAATCAATATGTTGTTAACCAATCATATGCGAAATTGTTGTTGTGAATAGAACACACCGTGACATATAAATACATAGCAACTATAAACACAGCCATTGATTTTTTATCTTTAATATTTTTTTATATAAAATTATATCGGAGTGAAAGGAACATTAATATGAATTATACCAAGATCAGCAGGAGAATTAAATTTGTAACATTAACCCGTTAACGCCCGAATTAATTTTGCAAAATAATATTAGCTGATTATTTCACTTCTAAATTAATATAGACAACTGACAGTAAAATACATTAACTTAAACAATTCTTCTGATAGTTTTAAATTTAAAGCCTATCCTCATTTATTGACGTTTAGTGTTCTAAAGAGAAAACTTCGAGATAGAAAAAAAATTGAGATAACAGATTAATTTCCTATTATATGTTGACAAAGATCTCGAAAGTAAAGTATTATAATATATATTATTATTCAACCTGATTTAAGTTGACGAATGAAAAGTCATAAAATGACTATCCAAATTATGAAATAATAGTTAATAGTAGGCACATAAAACTTCCAGAGATAATTTAAAGTGACGCTATAAACAGTCACTAAAAAGCAGAAATCGTTCCAAGAAACCACAAAAAAAAAAGTAGTGCCATTTTATTAGTTGTCCTCAAATGAGAACACTGGGCGCTAGCGGGTTAATAAGTTTATTTCTATGTGTGTTGCGATTAGAAAATTTATTCCAAATGATAAGGGATCCCAGTAGGATACTTAGCTCCCCCTAATTCTAGAGTTTGATCTATTCTTTATTGATTTACTATAAAAATTAAAATACTAATAGAAGTATGTATAATAATGTTTATTGGACAGTTAGAGTATGAAGAGCTGTATAAATCTTTTGTATGCATTTTCAAGTTGGTAAATATATATATATATATATATATATATATATATATTAGGGCTGTGCCGATTAATCGGTTCGGTTAATCGATCAATGCTTGGTCACGATCAATTTTTTAATCGAGTTAATCGGCTCGATTAATTCGATTAAAAATCTTTAAAATCCGATTAAAATTGTCAAACTTATGAATAAAATAATATTATAGAGAATTTAGTTTTTTAGAATATAAAAGTAACAATAATAAATATAAGTTATTTCTCAGCTGTATTTCCGAATAAAAAATTTATTTAAGAATATATTTTTTCATTATTTATTTGCATGTTTATTATTATTATTATTCGTTGTTTAAGGAACTAATTAAATTAACATCTGTATCATTTTTATGGTTTGTTGTGATCTATGTATATATATATATATATATATATGAGAGTTTTATTCATCACTGAAATAAAAGAAAATGAAAACCGATTTAAAATCCAATTAATCGATTAATGAACTACGATTAACCCAGTTAAAACTGTTAATCGATTCTCAACCCTAATATATACACAGTTGTATGAAGTTAAAGGGGGACAAAAATAGGTAATTAACTTTAATTAGTTTGAAACTAATAACACAGGTCTACAAAGATAATGTTGGCAAAATTTATTTGATAATTTTATTTGATGCACCTGTTTTTTGGTTAGCTGAAACCGAAAATGAAGCTAGTTTTGCTTTATCATGCAAGGCGTATAGCGACACAATTTTTTCCTTTTCGGTAGTTTCTAGTATTTTTCATATGGTTAATTACAATTAATCATGGAAACATACTATAAAAGTTACTCTATAATTATATTGGTGGAAGTGTCACAGAAAACATTGTGATGGTAGACACCCTGTATTATAAAAGTCTATACTTGGTAGAGAAAAACTGGCTTCCTTTTCGGTTTCAGCACGCAAATAATATAAAGATCAGCCAAAGTTATCGAATCAAAATTTTAGATGTAGACCTGTGGACGTATATCAGTTCAGAAACCATAAAGAACCAGCAAAAATACCTGCAGATAGTATGGGGGAAAATTGCAGACTCAAATTCCTCGCTATTAAACTGCAAAGCTATGGAGCATATTAATAGAAAGTTCTCATTATTGAAATGAAAATTGATTCAAATCCATATTTTCTCAAGAATTGTTGGAAGACGTATGTTATAGTAAACATAAATAAAGTACTCTGAATTTTTCTTCAATAGTATTATGTAGTAAAAATTAAAAAGAGGTATATATATATATATATATATATATATAAAGAGATATTTTACTTATGAAGAAATACTATAGATGTTAAAGAAGGAATTGAACTATTCTCATCGCTTTTTTTTTTAAACTTTCTTCTATATGTAATATAGAGAAAGTATTAAATTCGTGAAAATTTTCGAACTCCGTTTTTTGATGGATTTACACGTTTTGGGATGTCTTGAACACGAATTGATAGTTTTTAGAAAATGTCTGTCTGTCTGTGAGCATCACGATTTTTGTGGACACTGTATCTCATGAACCAATCAATGAAATTTAACCAAAGGTGGTATTTAGTTGCACACTGACATAAACTGCGCTGATTAGATTTGGGAATCAATCGCTCAACAGGTGGCGCTGTGATCGCATTTTTCTAAATTTTTAACATGGCAGTATAGGACAAAATTTCGTATAAATGTACATAACGAGAGTTATTTTTAACTTGTGATTGTAAAATTAATACTAATTATTGATAATAGTAATAGTTAACTAGGAAAAAAAATTGTGCATGTGGGGGGCATCGCTTAAACCCCCCCCCCTGGAGGTACGGGTAAATTTTCAAGATGGGTATCTTTCGAAAGGTCTCGTCAATACCTTTAAAACGAATGGTTGAACTATAAATATATGATAATTTAAAACAAAGTTATCGATTTTTTTTACTTTTAACAAAATATTTTTTTTTTTTTTTTTTTTTTTTTTACTGAGTGAATTTGTATAGGAAAATATAGAAGAAAGTCTTGTGGTGGTCACAACATACTAGTTTTTCCTCACCACATATTTTTCAAGTGTAATTTTCTTCTTATTTAGTCATACTTATATATTAGAGAAAATTACACTACAAAAAATGTGCTGGAAAAAAAGGGGGACGAGTGCTAGGGATGCCACTGAATAAATTAGAAATATTCACCGATCTACATTAAAAAAAAAAAAAAAAAAAAAAAAGTTGCTATACTATATTAATTAGAAAATTTTTAAACTATTTCAAACACAAAGATCAGTATGTGCTGTTAAAGTTTTCGGTTAACTTTCGCGCCAAAAATCGGGGTAAATTTGTTGTCTATAAAAGATGGTGCATATTTTTACTAGATTTTACTATTTTCTTTTTGTGTTAACACTGAAATCTAACAAAAAATTGCACTTTTTTAGTCGTCAAATTAACACCGATTTTTAGCGTAAAGTAAATTGAAAATTGTTAATGTAATCTAAGTAGAATTCTCAAATACTATTCCAGAAACATTAATGAAGTACATTGTGTAAGGTTTTTAAAATATTAAATATGCTTTTTCATTTATAATGGTTAACTTTTCATAACTTTGTATTAAATAACGGGTGTCCCATATAAGTCTGTAGACATTAAAAAAATTCAAACACATTGAAGAAATTGGTAGAATCGAACACGGTTTGCAAAAAGTTATTCTCATAAAGAGGGGAATTCTTTTTATTTTATTTTTTATTTGTTTGGTACGAAAAAAACAATAGTTAAATTTTTCGTTGGCAGAGGGCGCTCTACGTGTGCAAATCATATATTTCCTTGAAAAACTGTATTTATTTGCATGTAAATTTTTAGAAGCATATAAATCCTATTATAAGTATCCGTGATCACCACAAATTACGGTTTTCAAACGATTTACAACAACGCTAATTGCAGCTTCAGTCGGCGGTACTTACCTGAGGGAAAACATCTTCACCATTAACGCTCTATCCACCGAACCAACATCACAAATGAAACATCAAATATGCTAAAGTAGAAGGCAAATTAAGCTATAAGCCATGTTAATCGTGAAAAAGTGTAATTTACAGGACTTTAATTTGCATATTTTTCGTAAAAAAAAAAAAAAAAAAAAAAAAAAAAAAAAAAAAAATCCCCGTTTACGAGAGTAATTTTTTCACAAACCGCACTAAATCCTACCATTTCCTTCAATTTTTATGAATTTTTAAAATGTTAACAGACTGTCGGTATAACCGGTATAATGGAAAAGAATAATTCTGTATCCCAGAAGTAAAACACACTACGTCACAAAAATGCATTTTTTTCTTTAAATGCATGTTTAAATGAACTTCTTTGCAACTAGCAGTAATCGCTTAGTAATACTTTAATTCGTTTTTAATGGCATAATGTTAGGAGTCGTTTTCTCCACCCTTTTTTCAGGATACTCTTATGAATAAGAAATTTTAAATTTATTTCTACCACTACTTTTATAAAATAATCTCTACCCTTTATAATCATGGTACATTACTATAGATATACCATAAGTATTTTTGCATGAAATTAGTGGTGGCAAAAAAGGCGGAAATTTCTCATCTTTGAGAGTGTCCTGAAAAAAGGGCGGAGAGTACGACCCCTGTAATGGACTAATGCATACCCTCCAACATCCTAATTAATATTCCGTAGTATTGTTAGTCCCGCCCTTTTTCTCCCACCAGTAAAATTTTAGAGTAATATTCTCCAAATACAATTGCGATTAAATAAGAAGAAAAATACTCTAAAAATATACTGGTGTGAAAGAGAAGGCGAGGCTAACAATACTACGGAATATTAGTTACTATGTTGGAGGGTATGCTAATGCAATAAAGCAAAATATGTACATCAAACACATGGTGCTAATTCTTTTCACAAAATAAATGGACACGATATTCTTTACTTCCGGAGTACAGAATTTTTATTTGAGCTAGTTTCTAATGTCTTGCTTTAACAATAATTTTTATAGACATTTCTTACAAGAGTTTTTCTTTTAATTAATCAAAGATTTTAAAAAAATCACAATCGATTAGTGTAAACGCTGTATATTTGTTCATTTTGTATTTATTTAGTCATTAATATGGATTTTTCTTTTCTTTCTTTATAGTGCTAATACTCAAATGGAAAACAGTGTCACCCCTGTATATTTAGCAGCTCAAGAGGGTCATTTAGACGTACTAAAGTACTTAGTACTAAATGCTGGAGGTTCCTTATTCTTAAGGGCGAAGGATGGAATGGCACCAATTCATGCGGCAGCGCAGATGGGCATTCTCAAATGCGTAAAGTGGATGGTATGTTACTGAAATTTACTTTGTATCATGTAAATGGATTTGAAACAAATTCACTAGTCTGCAAAATTTGGGTTGTATCATGTTTTTCATCTTTTGATAATTGATTCATATATATGCTTTATCGCTGATTCCGAAAATGTTCTTCAGTTTTTATCAGCTCGTCAGGATTTTTCGCAAATCGCAAATTAATTTAAAAAATAATAATAAAAAAAATTACACTATTACGAAAATCGAATACTAAATAATCTGGTGTGTCACTCACACGACTTTCTCTTACCCTGAAATTTAATACTATAAATACAGGTTGGAGATTAAGAGGTAAGATAACCATGTTATGTAAACCTATGTTAAACAATTCAAATTAGGCTTCGAAAGAGTTTTATATGATAATTAGTTCTGTTTGGGGGGGTCTACCGCCTCCCTCAACCCCCGTTTTATTAATGCACCTATATTTATATAGAATTTAATTCGGTTATAAAAAAATAATTCTGTTTTTTTTAAGTTATTAAAATTATTATTTAAACAAATTATCTTTTATGATAATGCAGACGATTTCCATATTAGAGAAGTAGTACAACACTAAATAACTAAAAAAAGTTGAATTTATTCTCAATATTACATTTAAAAAAAATGAAAAATGAAAAAAATCGATAACTTTATTTTAAATTATCGTAGATCGATGGTTCAATCATTCGTTTTAAAGGTATTGGCGAGCTCTTTTGAAAGATACCCATCATGAAAATTTATTCCCCTCGAAGGGGGACTTTCCCCCCAGGGGCCAGGCGAGGCTTCTACATACACAAAATTTTTTTCACAGTTGACTATCACTATTACAAAAAATATATATTCATTTCATTTGGTTTAGTGCAGTCCATAGATGTTAAACTCTACTTACCTGGAATTTCCCCCATAGACGTAATGTATTTGAATACTTTCGAGTATCCCTGTACACGAACCATTTGCTTCATCTCAATGAAGAGCTTACTGTAGCATCCCCATATGATACACATTTAGAATACCGAGTTTGGAATTTCTGCTACTATTTTTTATTGAGATATGCTGATCACAGACACACAGATCATTCGCTAAAAACATGATTTTCGTATTCAGGGGGCCTCAGAACATATAAATATAACAAAAACTCACGTTCGAAAATTTGACCCTAAAACAATACTTTCTCGACCCTATGGGTAAGAGAAAGTAAAAATAGACGCAAAATTTTTATTTATTTATTTATTTATTTATTGCCGAAACGTCAGTGAAGGCCCTCTGTTGAGACTCAAAACGGTTTTGGTCTGTGTCTGTGTGTCTTTCTGCCTGTCTGTCTGTCTGTCGCGCGATAGTGGCCGCAAAAATAGCGCTATTGACTTGAAATTTGGTACACATGTTCATGAGCCCCACGAAATCAGCTGTATAGTTTTTGGTATGTATTCCATTTGTAGTTCATATACAGGGATACGCCAACGTTTTTTTTATCATTACGGCCTATGGGAGAAATTTGTATGTATCGCGATGGCGGCCACAAAAATCACGCTATTGACTTCTAATTTGGTACACATATTCATGAGCCCCACGAAATCAGCTGTATAGTTTTGGGTGTGTATTCCATTTGTAATTCGTGTACAAGGACACGCCAAAGGTTTTCTTGTCATTACGGCCTATGGGTGGAATTTGTATGTACCGCGATAGCGGCCACAAAAATCACGCTATTGACTTGCAATTTGGTACACATGTTCATGAGCCAAACGGAATCACCTGTATAGTTTTAGGTGTGTATTCCATTTGTGGTTCGTGTACAGGGACACGCCAAAGATTTTTTATCATTACGACCTACGGGAAGAAATCTGTATGTACCGCGATAGCCACCGCAAAAATCAAGCTATTGACTTCCAATTTTTTCCGAAACGTGAATGGAGGCCCTCTGTTGAGACTCAAAAGGATTTTGGGTTCCGTCTGTCCGTCTGTCTGTCTGTCTGTCGTGCGATAGCGGTCGCAAAAATCACGCTTTTGACTTGCAATTTGGTACACATATTCATGAGCCCAACGGAATTAGCTGTATAGAGTTAGGTATGTATTCCATTTGTCGTTCGCGTACAGGGACACGCCAAAGTTTTTTTTATCTTTACGGCCTATGGGAAGAATTTGTATGTACCGCAATGGCAGCCGCAAAAATCCTTCGATTGACTTGCAAATTGGCGCACACGTTCTAGCTTTGCATATAAGCAGCTGTATATTTTTTATTGCTATATTGTTTATAAACTGTGTACAGGGACACGCCAAAATTCTTAACATTACGGCGTCTGGGGTGAATTTCGTTTAAACGCATTTTAATATCATTACTTTGCAAGGAAGAAAATGAAACTAGCGTACGTGAGTAAGATGCTTAAACTTATGTTGTTTGAAGAAAATATGCGCTCTTAAGCTTTCTAATTAATGTACAGGATCTTACAAAAGTGTTCTGGCAATGTCACGTAGTCATCCAAACGATGTTACATTTGGAACAATTATTAATTTTAAACGCAAAATAAACTGAATAGTTTTTACTGGTGTATACAATGTTTATGGTTCGTTTGCAGAGACACACGAAAGAATTTCGTAACATTAGAGCCTATGGACAAATTTTTAATTTAAGCGCGCACTTTAATGCGTTTATGCTGAATTGAACTTAATAAAGTTAACATACATTATAAAGATGCTTAAAATCATATGTTTACTCTTAAAAAAGGTTATGTATAGACTAAATAATTTATGGGACCACACAAAATAATTCCGAGTATGTACTGTAATCATCCAAATGATGTCAAATTAGTTTGAAAAATTAATGAGTTATAATTAATTAGGTTTATTCTTATTATTGGCGTTTATAATGACTGTGGCTACATTTCCGGAATACATAAAGGAATTTCGTACTATTACTGTCTATAGTCGGTATTTCTTAAAAGTGTATTTTAACAGGGTTACATCCCCATCAAATATAATGAAATTTTAATAGAATTTTAAAAGCATGTTTTCCTGTTGAAAATTGTGGGCAGAGAATTGATAATTAGTTTAAAGGTTACGCAAAATATTTCCAATATGCTATGTAAATTTTTTTGTATGAAATTTGATAGTTATGAAATTTGGCATTTATGAATTTCAGGGAAATAATACAAGACCGTCGTTTATTAAGAATACATATTGTTTCGTACTTGGGGCTTCATAAGTTGTCCGAGAATGAAAGGCGAAACTTGCAAAAATTCAGTGATTTATTCACAGAAAGTTCCAGAAAAATACAGGTCTATAAAACCAAGTATCAGCTTCAATTCAACCAGTAAACATAGCTTAAACAACAGCCGTTAACAGGAAAACAACATTACAAACTGCTTATCAATAACACATAAAGCAAGTCTCTTTCAAAGAGGCTCAAAGCAAATCAAGCATTTGACGAAACTGACACAGATCTAAGATTGGACGCCTTGGCTAAAAAAATGCTCCTGTTATACTATTCTATCGAACACAGACTGTTCTGGAAAATTCTCGTATCTCATCATCCAATGAGATTAAAGTTTCCATATTTGGTATATCCCTAATAAGGATTTTCTCGCCAAGGTCGCCAAAAAAATCGCCAAGAAGGGAAACAGTCTCCAAATTTGGCGCCAAATCCATTTCTTTCCTTATTGGAGCTTTTTAAAATGTTTTTAAGGGAAAATTAGGCTATTTTAACGCTAAAACGACTAGAAATGCACAAAATTAGCATTTTATCGATTTTCTAAGCCTCTTTGAAAGAATTTATACAAAAATAAATGCAATTATTTAGAATTCCGTAACGCTTTATATGATATACAAATAGGTATAGAAAGAGAAATACAGCAGGGGTTGAGGGGGGCGGCAGCCCCCTTCAGGAATGTATCTGATTTTGGTAATAAGTCGATCGAATCAATATATACTATTATGTAAGAAGGAATAAAAAAAAATGACCTATTGAATAATGTCTGATGCAAATAGGACGTTGAGGCTCCTGATCTGCAGGTCCACTAGTTTATTATTATTATTATTATTATTATTTTTATTTATTATTATTTATTTTATTTTTTATTTTTTTTTTTTTTTTGCTTACACTATACATTATTACAGATAAATATGTAAACAATTATGTATTTAAATTTTACTCCTCCTTCCTCCCCATCAACTGTTTAGCTATAAGAATTCACAGTTTAAGCCAAAACAGTCATTAAATTATTATGTAAAAAATAAGATAAATAAATTTTTAATAAGTTTTATAGCATAAGGTTTTCGCTATTTTTGGATATTTTAATGATTTAAAAAAAACCTGTGATTTGCGAAAAGCTCTGACGTGATGTTGAAAAAATAAAGGTCTTTTTCGGACTCAACGCCAAAAAATGCATCAGAATAAATTGCCAAAAGTTAAAAAAAAAAAACGTAGCCATAGCAGACTATTGTTATGGATGCAACTGTTTGCAGAAAAGTTACCATATTTAAACATAAAATATAACTGTTTAAGTTTATAATAATGAAGTATTAAGATATAAGAATTGTGTATTTTGAGAATTAAGATTATCAAGAAGATAGTATTGCTTTTTCCTGGTTATATAATCAATAGGGCGTCTATTTAACGAATCTCTGTTTTAAAGTTCTCCATTTTACGAAATTTTTTTTCCAAAGCAAAATATTTTTAAGAATCATCTTATAAAATCATCTCTAAATTGCAAAATACATTATGTTTTATCGAACTTTTCTATACTAACCGAAAACTTCTTTCGTTCTATACGCACTTTACAACGTTCAATAAGTAAAAACTTATTATTATTATTATTATTATTATTTTTTTTTAAATAGAATATTTGTAGTAAAACAAATCAGTATAATTTATCTAAAAAAATCTAGTATTTTTTTACATAACGTTTAGAGTATTAAAAATTGTTTTTATATAGTTTAAATATTATAAAATGTGAATCTCTATTTTATGATTTTTTTTTTTTTTTTTTTTTTTTTATTTTTTTTATGGGGAACTTTCATTGCTAGATATAGTTACTTTGCTAAATATCGGTTGGTTGACTTTTAAATTGATAATAAGTCAGGAAATCAGTTTTAGCTATTTAATATATTAATATTGCATCTAATGTTGTATTTTGTATTAATAACTTTCTTTACGCTCAGAAAATAAGTGAGATCAATGAATTCTACAAAATAATACCACGAAATATTTTCATTATGCATTTAACAAAGAGAAAATTAACAGAAGTGTTAAAAGGGTTATTATATATAATTAAGAGTTTTTCATTATTATTTTTTTTTTCTTAACAAAAAAACATTAAGAATTACTTTTTCTGTTTTAAAAGGTATATTCAATGGTATATTTCGATTTTTTTTTTTTTTTTTTCATATTAAAATTGTTTTATTTATTTATTTATTTTATTTATTTTATATTTTTATTTTTACTTACTTACTTATTATTTTTTGGGGGGAGGGGGGGGGGGGCTATAGTGTAAAAATTAATAAATACACTTTTTTGCACTTTACAGATTTAAAAGGAATTATAAAATATTCAAAAAATATTCTTTTGTAAACAAGAACGAATGTAAATTTTCTGAACAGGAAAACGGCATTAAAATATATACATATATTAGATAATGAGTAAGCCTCTTAAAAAATTTCCCTGAGAATAGCTTAGGGTTTGGTTGTAGGTAATTCAAGAATTGCAAAAGTAGAGAGGAGGCTAAAGCCGGTAACATTAATATTGCGAAATCAATATTAATCAAAGTAATCCAATTATTTGAGTTAAATAATTTATTTGGATTGGGCTGCTTTATTTTTATTTTTATTTTCATTATTATTATTTTAACTCTCTCTCTCTTTTTTTTTTTTTTTAATTTTCTCGATATAATTATCACTATTTTTCATTATAGGTCGAAGAACAAGGAGTTGACCCTAACTTGAGAGACAATGATGGAGCTACACCAGTTCATTTTGCAGCTAGTCGAGGGCATCTAGAGACACTGAGGTGGCTACTCAAACATGGAGGACGTATCTTATTAGATAAACATGGAAAAAGTCCGCTCAACGATGCAGCTGAGAATGAACATATGCAGGTATTGTACTTTTTCTATCTGTAAAGAGAAACATGATTTTAAAAAGTTATTTGGTTTAATTTACAGCGTACGGCATATTATTAAAAGAGCATAGTTTCATAACGAATGTTTAAAACATAAAGAAAACTTACGGCCGTATTCACGATTAACTTTAATTCTCGGTTTAACGCAAAAACTTGAAAAACGTCTAAAGTCAGAGTACAGCTTTCCAACAAAATTGGTCATGCTATTTCTGCTATCTATCGTCGAAGATTTCATATAATATTTGGTTGGTTATTTTCAGCAAAAAAATCTGAAAATACCAATACCGCTAGATGGCCGAAGCAACGCGTTAAATTTTGCTGAAAAGTTGCATGCTGACATTATACACTTTTCAAGTTTTCAGTTTCAGCTGGGATTTGAAGTTATTGACAAATGCAGCCGAAAAAGGTGAAGAATGCAAATCTTACTTTCTTCTATGTTCATAAGAAAAAAGTATTTATTTCGTAAAAAAGATTCGAATTTTAGCTTTGTACGCTTTAACCCTTTAAAGGAACAGGGGACTTTGAAAATAATTATTCATAGAACATATTTTTAATGATAAAAAAAATAATTTTTAAATGGAAAGACACCCCCCCCCCCCCATTTTTCTTTCTTTCTTTTTTTTTTTTTTTTTTTTTTTATAAATAATGATGATGATGATAATAATAATAATAATACAAAAGAATGCCTAAGTTTAAAATGCTCCATGAGAATTTTAAATTATTTTAAATCGCCGATATTTTTATTATGCTTTTTGCTGTTGTTTTTGTTTTTGTTTTTGTATGTAACTGAACGTATCTGAGTATTTATTTTTTTTATGTCTCAATTACAGAATCGGTTTCAAAAGTAATAATCATAATAAAATAAAAATAAAGTAAATAAAATGTTTTAATAATATAACAGAATATTTATTTTTATGTAAAAAAAAATAAAATTAAAAGCAGACGATCAGCAGCAGCATTTCCTACGAGTTACTTTGGCGTAAAATATTAATAAAATATAAACATTTTGACATTCTCACCCTTCCCCCCTTAAGAAAAAAAAAAAAAAAAAAAAAGATTTTGATGAAATTCTGGCAAAAGCAGAATTTAGTTTATTATACAGGACTATTAGTTTTCTTTCTTTTTTCTTTTTAATTATAACATGGCTTTCAAATTATTCAATTATATTTTCGATAAGTTTTCGATTTCGATAAATGTCCAAATATCGTAAAACTGATATCGTAAAAATCAATAGATTGAGACTAATAAATGTAAAATTTAAATTTATTTTATTAATTTTTGCCTTGCAATTGAATTTGAGTGTCTATAATAGCGATAATAATTTCTTCGTGTCAAAATAAATATCCAGTTTTGTGACAAATATCCTGGTTAATATTCATACAAATTTTTAAAAGGGTTGGATAAAAACAAATTTTATGGAATTCTATAAGAAACTGGTTATTCCCGAAATTTGGTTCTCCCCCCCTCCCCACTCCGAAAAATAAACTAATTAATTAAATTAATCCATAAAGAAAGAAATGAATAAATTATTTAAAGATTAACGTTTTGTAAAAACTTTTAAATAATGTTTGAGAAACTGTATAATAATATTATTTTAAAAGTATTATATAGGTCCATACATTTTATAATAACCATATCAGAATACTTTTAATTGCATTGATTGTAACAATTTAAATCGTTCATTGTCTTTGTAACATTCACTATGTCTCTTTAACATTCATTCTTTTGAAAATTGCTTAACTAATTTCAAAAATTAGTGGTGATAAACACAATTTTTATTTTCTTTTATATAAATAATTAAAAAGTTTTGTTTTGGAAAAAAAACTTTCGAGTTTCAGTATTGCATATTTAAAGCCTTTAATGTTCACTACATATCTTTCTTAAAAAATGCTGAACTAATTTTAAAAATGGTTAGTTGAACATAATTGATCATAAATGTTTAAAAAAAAAACAGTTTTATTTTATTTTTTTTTTTGAGATCGAAACCTTTTTATGTTTATCTGATTGAAGTCAAATAATAATTAATAATTTAATAAATAAATAACTTTGTAACTAAACACTATAAATTACCCAAACTCGTAACAGATGTTTCAAATCAAAATAATTGCGCGACCTTTTATCAGATATTTAAATAATAATAATAATAATAATAAATGAATAAAATAAAAAAAAAAACGCACGAGTGCTTCATCAAAGCAGTAAGGTACACTTGCGCCCACTAAGAAATTTAAAGAGACTTCTACTCATGGCTTCCTCTGAAACATAAACATCACTGGTTAAACTTCGAAGTCGTGCTTCTATCTACCGAACAGAGAAGGAATAAAAATTTAAAAATCGATTAAAGCAAGGAAAATATATTGAAAAATTGCTATCGCACAAAACTGTTAAATGTTTTGTTTCATTGCAAAACCAAAGAACGTTAAAGAATTAAGAGGCCTTGAACACATTCTGACCATTTTTGTATTAATATTTGTCTGTATGTGACAAAAATTTTGTGCAGCCCTAGACCAATCATTAATACACAAAATTTTATGAATTTTCATATTCAGTTGTGCCTTGATATAAAGTGGTGACTATCGACTTTTGATTAATATTACTCAACAGGTGGCGCTATTGTCCTTTTTTATTTCTTTTCATAATTTAAATTTTGCAGCGTAGGACAAAATGTCGTATAAATTTTCGTAATGAAGATTATTTTCAACCAATCTTTGTAAAATTTCAAATTTTATTTATAAGCGTAATTTGTAGACAAAGATGCAATTTTTGTGTATGATCTTCCTCTTTACCTGGAAGAAGCTCCCCCGCCTCCTTCCATGTTTGTAAACTGTCAATATGGGGATTTTTTTTTTTTGTTTTTTTTAAGAACTCGACAATACCTTTAAAATAGAACCACACAAATGTGAGTAAGTTACCGTTCTTTTTTTTTTTTTTTTCTTTTAAGAAACAAAGTTATGTATTTTGATTTAATTTACATGAATTTGTTTAGAAAAATACAGAGGAAAGTTCTGTGGCGGGTGATGGCTTCAGCATACTATTTTATCTTTATTTTATTTATTTATTTATTTATTTATTTATTTACTTTTTGTTCTAAAATGACATTGTTTCAACCAATATGTGCATATAATTAAAAAAAAAAAAAAAAAGACGAAGAAGAATAAATTTTTATACAAATGTTTGTTTCTATATGGTGTGATAAATAATGAATATCAAGACGCAACCTACGTATTAAAAAATGTATTTTTCTTGAAATTACAACTTCAGAAACTAATTCATTTATAATACTTTACGATGAAAGCTTTTTTCTTTATCTTCTTCTTCTTCTTATTATTTTATTTTATTTTATTTATTTTATTATTTATTTATTTATTTATTTATATTTTGTTGAAGAATAGAGCATCTGTAAAAATTATAAATAAATGCAATAAATGTGTCATTAATAAATGTGTAAATATACTGCTAAAAGTAAAATCCTACATTTTGCCAAGAAAATGGTTTCAATCTAGCTGCAACCAATATTTTGCTACAGTGCTTCACCCTTTTAATGGTGCCATTTTCAGTACCAAACACCACTGGAATGGTGAAACTTTAACAACAAAATTTTGGTTACAGCTAAAAATTTCTCTTATTCTTTGCGTGAAGCGTTGAACTATTATTATTTTTAACAATGTTCATTGAGAAATGGTATTGGATTTGGATTTTGGGAATAAGGCCGATTTACTGCTGTAGGTTCTAGGCCTGAAGGGGAGTGCCATCTGTGGGGGTCTTTCTAAGGGTTCCTAACCCGTACTTACGCAAGTTTCGGAGAAAACCACGGAAAACTCCGAACGGATAGGCCGACGCGCGCGACCAGGGATCGAACTCAGCGCCTCACGTTTACCAGCTTTGAGCGCAGAGCCGCTCGCCCACTGGTGGGCCCATTGACAAATGGGATTAGACATATTGTTGTTGAATAAGTGAAAGCACAAGTACCTCCTTTAATGATTTGAAAAGAAGAAAAATGAAAAAATTCCAAGGGAAAAAAATATGACGAAAATGTTAAGAGGACAAGGGATAATGAAATTCATCAATATCTATGCATCTGAAAAAAAAAAAAAAAAAAAAAAAAATAGATAATTATTATAAAATATACGAAGCTATATAATATTTACAAAATGATATCTTTGTACAACTACATAAACATTATTTAAAACATTATTTTAGAAAATTCTAAATTTTTATTTTTCGGAATTTCCAAATTTCGGGAATAACTAGTTGCAAAAAGTGCTTCTTGGGATTTTGTTTTTTTTTTCAATCCTTTTAAAAACTTGTATAAATGTTAACAAGTGTATTTGTCACAAAACAGGGGATTCATTTTAAGATCAAGGAATTATATATCTTTATTAGGAACTTTTAAATTCAGTCACATGTAAAAAAAAAAAAAAAAAAAAAAAAAAAAATCATTAACATTTTAAATTTTACAATTTATTTATTCGTAACAGATGCTATATTTGAGATATAAAAAAATTATTGCATAGATGTGTATAGTTACATGCAAAAATCATATAGTTAAAAAAAAAAAAAAAAAAAAAAAATGGAGGTTCAAAATAATATAGAATTCGCATGAAATATTTTGAAATTGGATATTGTACTATTTTCCCCATATAAGAGTATATTTTCCCCATATGTACTATTTCCCCCCATATATTGTAATATATTTCCCCATATTTAATCTTTAAAATTACTTTTTATCATTTAAAACATGCTATATGCATATAAATGGTAGATTTCATGGCAGTATAGGAGTGATAGAATGCGAAATAAGAACAATTAATTTCGATGTTCCTTGTTCCCTTAGTGAGAATATTATGTAATCGACAAAAGTTTGAATCAGTGAGAAACCCAAACAGAAATACAAAATTTCATTTTTTTCATAATACATCTTTTGACTACCACAAAAACAAACTGTTTTCAAGGGCAAAGAAAAATGATAAAAATCACAGAGTTTATTCGAAAATTATGTTTAAATTTATATACATATATTCATACGCTTGTATATAGGGTAGGCGCTCCAGTAATTGACATCTATCCCGAAATAATTAATAAATAAGAAAAATAAGAAAATCATATTTTTTACATATAAGAATTTTAACATTTTATGTCAAACACTGGAGCATAGGGTGCTAATAACTGGTTAAATGAATAACTGGCAGTGTCAAACACTGGAACATAGGGTGTCAATTACTGATAAAATAAAAAACTGGCAGTTTCAATTACTGGAACATTGGATGGGTGTCAAATAAAAATTCATTAAAAAAAAAAGTTATCAAATGTATATATTTTAACATATATATGGTTCTGAATCTCTTTCATACCATATGTACTAATTTAAAATTTCTAAAAATATTTTCTGATGACTAGAGATTGCTCTAAAATTGTCAATCACTGGTGAACTTACCCTATATGCATTAGTTTTCGAATTTAAAAAATCAAATTCTATTGAAATCATTAAAAAACAAAATGCATGCAAGTTTTGTAAATTAATGTCTTTCTTTCTTTCTTTCTTTTTTTTTTTCTTCTTTTTAATCATCGAATAATATCGTGCTTTCTCACCAATTCATTTGTTATAAATTAAGAATGTATGATTTATTTTTAATGATTTTGGAGATATCAAACTGTTTCACAAAGAGGTCAACGTTTTAAGATTTCTCTGTAAAAATCAAGGGCAGAAAAGAATGATTTATAAGTGCTTTTTATAGCTTCCTCAATGAAGTATGAATGCGCATAGTTCAATCACGGTCTATAAGTTCAAACTTTCTTTTTTCTAATGATTTCCACTATCAACACAGAAAGTTATTTCTTTTGAATTGATTTACTAATGGATGTAGCAAAATATGTAAATCTATTTAGAATTATATATGTTAGTAATGTATGTAAAAAACTCTTGCCCAGTATATTATTCGAGAAATTTTCTGAAAGTTTCTCATCTTTAGTTTCCTATTAACTATTTTGTTTGAATTTTGAAACTGTTGAACGGAAGGTGCTGTGTTCGAATCTAATTGTACTCTTTGGCCTAACCGTTCACTGCTTTCTGTGCTTTTCTTCGACACTTGTGTGAATACGAGCTAATAACTCTTAGAAAGACATGTATAGAGGGCATCCCACCCAGGCCTTAAATCTTAAACCAACATCAACACCTTTTTATAAAAGCTGTATATATATATATATATCTTGAAAATTAGTAGAAATAAACTAAGAAAAACTAAGAATTACATAAATTAGTAGAAATATTAGTAGAAATATAAAGAAATGGGATTACTTTACATTTATTATCAGTTTGTTTATATATATATATAATTGTCACATAAAATAAAATATAAATCCTCCATAAAAAAAAAAAAAAGGAAATCGGTTTTTTTTTTTAGAAATATTCAGAGAAGGTTTTTAAATGGAGTTATCTAAGTTACAATTTTAGCCCTTTAATTTAGTAATATGTATGATTTTATTTTTCTAAAAGTTACTTTTTTATAATTTTGCGTTTATTCATCTTACATTTTAATTTTTTTCCCACTTTACCAAATGCATCGTATCTTCTTCTGATTCGTTGTTTTCTTGTTTTGGTACCGGTTGTTTATAAAAATGTCTCCATCTCTTACTCCGGTGATTATGAAAATGTTATTTTTAGAGCATTATATTCCAAAACAGAAAACAAAAACAACTATAACAATTTTTTTTCTCTCATTATCTCTCCTTCCTCAGCCCCACCAGTGAGTAAAACTATCTAAAAGAATATCTTTGGGATGTGCTCGACTCAAACACATGTAACGCTCATTGGCCTAGTCATCCTGAATTAGCCGTGGTTTTCTGCGAAAACCACGGTTTAGGTGGCTTTGATAGAACTTCGCTAGTTAATTTTTATTTTATTTTATTATTTTATTTTACATTTCCTTTTTTATTATTATTTTGGAGATGGTTTAAATTGTCTATCGCAATTATGTATGCATCTTGGCGATAATTATCCCAGACCCCTTGAATAAAAAAGGTAATAAATAAATAAATAAATAAAACAACTGATATTTTAGGGGACTCTCAACTTACCGTCTGCGAAAGTCGAAGCCAATGTTATTCTATGGGAAATTTTGCCTCGTTATAATTCATTAACTAACACACATTTTTTAAATTCCGTTTTCACATTCAGAAAATTCACAACTGCTAAACTGTTTATCGCTTTTTAAAAATTGATTTTTTTTTTTTTTTTTAAGATTTTATTTTTAAGCTCAAAAATGCAAAATTTTACAATGCGAAAATTCGTATTATTACAACCTCAAAATAAAATATTTAATATTTAAAAAAAAAAAAAAAAAAAAAAAAAGAAAAGAAAAAAATAAACTTTTAGAAAGCGATAAACTGTTTAACAGTTGTGAATTTTCTGAATGTGAAAATGGAATTTAAAATTAAGTACTAGGTAATGAGTTATAATGGGGGGAAAATTCTCCATAGAATAACGTTGGTTTTGGCTTTCATGAACAATAAGTAGTGAGTCCTCTTAAGATGCAACACAGCAAATGATGATGAAGTGAATAGTCTGACAGAAAGTAGTAGTCCTACCGTACTAAAAAAATTTTGTTTAATAATTTTTTTTAATGAAATATTTCATAATAATTTTTAACAACAGGCAGCATAAAAAAAAGCACATTAAGAAAACTGTTAAATAGCTTGTACAAAAAATATTTCGCATTTTTTCTCTTTAATTTTCACAATAGCTTAATGATATAAAATATTACGACATTCTCACTTCTGCATATATTTTCTTTTTTTTAAGTAAAATATTTAATTTAAATTATTTATTTATTTATTTTACATCCTTCATCTTCAAAGTTTAAATTTATTGTAATGGTATTAAGGTATTGAATAACACATTCCAAAGCATGAGGCGATAATTTGTGAAGTCTATGAAAAACATGTTTTTAATTTCTTAAAAAAAAAAAAAAAAAAAATTGTGTGTACTGCTTTCATATATATATATATATATATATATATATATATGAAAGTAGTACACACATTTTTTTTTTTTTTTTTCAAACTTTTTGATAACTGTTAAATTTCAAAGTGTTATTAAATTGTTGATTTAAATTTATTATTGTTGAAAATCTATATTTTGTACTTTATCACATTAAAAGTTATTTGAAAAGTTCCATTCTATCACAAGATATGGTTTACACATTGACATTTGAAAGATTAATTCTTCTTGTCTTGAAAAAAAAACGGAAATTTTTGAGGAGAAGAATGTTGATGTGAGGCTTTGATTGATGTGAAGGAGACTCCCATTATCCAAATTTCTTCATTGAATACTTTTTTGTAGTGGCGCCATCTATTGATTGAGTATGAAAGTATCAATTATTTTCTTTTCTTTTATTAATTGACTAATCTTTAATACTATTATCATTTTTTTAAATAAATTAATATTTTATAATTGTATCTCTAGATTCATCCATTGGAATAAAACATTTTTTTTTTTTTGTAAATACTGATTATATTTAAAAAATAGTTCAAACATTGTACAATATTTAGCGATTTAATTTGTAATGTTGCATTTTGAAAATTATTAATTTTAAATTAATTATTGGTAACTAAAAATTAAAGGAACAGGTTAAAACGTTTAATTTTCAATAAGTTGAGTTTAAAAAGTGAGAAAATTAAAATTTAGATTAGTTTTTATTACTTGAAACGTTTTCAGAATGCACTAAATACATAAATTTACATATAAAAAATATTAATAATAATAATCATTACTAACAATTATGAATTAGAAATATGTCAGCAATAATTGAGAATATAACGTCGCAATTTCCTATTCAATGATAATATTTATTAGAACATTACCATGTGAAAACTCAATAAAAGCAACAAACGGTTTTTCACTGTCACGCAAATTTTGTAACGGTTAATTTCAGTTTTGAAGGTTGCTTCGATTTGTCATTCTATTTTAATTATAGTTTATGACTAAAAAAAATGGCTTCGGGAACTGAACAAATGACAATCGTTTATGCACACGATATTGCTTCTTCAAGGTTAGAAAAATTCTAGAAAAAGCCCTTTTATTTCTCTCTCTCTCTCTCTTTCTTATTTTGCAGGAAACATATATATATATATATATATATATATTTTTTTTTTAAGACTTTATTCTATATTCAATAGAAGTAACTGGTTTTCATTCGATCTACACGTTTAGAGTTATCTGAAACACGATTTACCATTTTAGAAAATGTCCGTTTGTCTGTTAGTGTTTTTATGAAGTAGTAAAAGTTTTCTAACAACTCTAGCTCGAGAACTTCTGTTGCCGCTCACACTGTTCAAAATTTCTGTAAATTTAATGTAAATATTTATTCAGAGTCTCTGTAAATTAACAGTAATTCTTAGTTAAAAGTGAATAATCGAGATTCTCAATCTTTATTCTGTATTTTTACCTTATTTTATTATTTAATTAAAATTAAAAATGACTGTTTCTACTTCAGAAAAAGCATTCCAAGTTCGAAATATATTCTCACCAATAATTAATTTAATTAATATTAGTTACTAAAATAAATGCATAAAATAAGTTTTTTAACATCTCTGTTTATTTTTCTCTGTAATTTTACGTAAGACTTAATATAATAGATTACACAGAGTTTTCTGCTGAAATTTTTAACAGTGCAGTATGAGGCTGCATCGTACCGTTTCATCATAATTTTCAATATAGACTGCATAGAATAAAATTAATTTTGTATAAATGTACTGAATGAAAAATATTTTGAACCAAACATTGAGAAAGTAAAAGATGAAATATGTGTATAATAATAGCAGTCTGCCACTGTGAAACTTTTTATGTATGCAGGAGCATACATAATTTCCCCCTCTGGGGGAAATTCTCCGCTGGGAGGTACGTTTTTTTTCCCCATCAGAAAGGGATGGGGTATTTCTTAAGAAATCACCTATAGGACATAAAATTCACTTTCTTTTGATATTTAGGGTTACGATTTTGTGAAATGTAAACCATCTACACTCATTACGGAAAATAATTTTTATAAATAGTTTTAATAAATAATTCGCATTGCGTAAATTTGTACAGGAAAATATAAAAGAATGTATTGTGATGGTCAAAGCATATTAGTTTTTTATACGAATTAATCCAAGCCTGTTTTAACCATTTTAATATTTGCTTAAATTGTTTGCAAAGTTAGTAAGCCATTCTATTCTTTTTTACGCCGCAAAATTTCGATTTATTATAAAAATATATACACTACAGTTGTATTTTTTTTTTTTTTTTTTTTCATTTTTTCATTTAGAAACATACTGAACACAATAAATAACAAAATTACTTGTGGATCTGCAGATGAGGAACCTCAACGTACTATTTTCATCACTCATTATTCAACAGATCATTTTTATTTATTCCATATTATATATATATTGACTTGCTTATTGTATGTATTTATGTATATGATTCAC